>ML685784.1:1949523-1968639 GCA_007922175.1 Pelusios castaneus
GGTGCAGCCGACCTAGGGAGCCAGGAGCTGTTCTCCACGCCACCTGACCTGTGCTGCCCAGATTCCTTCTCCATACTGTCTTCAGAGGCAGTAGAGGGGAGCTCTGGTAAGTTTCATCAGAAGTGGCTTCTATGCTAGCTGGATAAGCTTTGCGGACAAATGAAGAGCGGGCAGGAAATAGGCATTTTGAGTTTCAACCTTTCTTTTCTTTTTTGGATGGGGGGGTCTACCCCGCATTACATGAGCAGTGCATCAATGCATGTTGTAATTGCCAACAAATCCTCTCCATTGAGATCACTGAAGGTGTCCTCGATGTACTTCCACAGCCTCCTACTTAAATTCGATGGGAGAGCAACTGTTTCCCCTCCCCCATAGAGGGATACTCTCCCTCGCCAGTTGTAAAGCATAGCAGCGGGCTGCGCACAAGCTTGCTGCGTACGGTCCTGGCTGAAAACCAGTGACATGCAGGATATGCATTCTGGCTTGCAGAGGCACTCTAAGCAGCGAGATATCGGCTTCCATGGCAGTGCCGTATGTGAACTAATCGCCCAAAGCACTGCAAATAGTTCACGGAGCTGTGTGTCTTGTCTCAGCAACCTGAACCTCCCTTTGCAAAAGCCCTTTCAGTCCCCGGCAATGCCCTGTCCCATGGGCACAGCAGAATGTGGCGGGAGAGCATATTACCGGCTCCTTAACCAAAGTGAGAACAATAGCACTACTTATGATGTTTCATTTTTCCTTAGAAACGACCTTCACCGGTCGGTGGTCTGCACCAGCTGACCGGCTGAGACAGATAAGGAGGAGGCCTCGCAGGAGCAAGGAGGATATCTTCCAGGAGCTGATGCAGTCCAACGAGGCATCAGTAAGGGAGACTAGACAATGGAGGCAGGAGTGCCGGCAGGAGCGCAAAGAAAACAATGTGAAGAGGCAGAAGCAGAAGGATGCCCTCATAAGCATCCTACAGGAGCAGACCCAACTGCTGAAGAACCCAGCTGCTCCAGGCTCACCCACCCCACCCCCCCGCAGCCACAGAAACACTTTCTGTCCCCCATGCCCCATTCTCCCTCAAAGCAGTTCTTTGAAGCCCAGGGACCCTCCTGGTACAATGTTACATCCACTCCTGCACCAAGCTATGGCATTGAGACACACACCTACATGCATTTATAGCCCCTTTTGCAGGCACTGATTACTGTAAATATTTAATGTTTTATAATAATAAAATTGAATCACTTGAACTTTGCACAGTGTCTTTATTGGTACACAATAAGATTAGTTGTTGCATGTTTAGTAGTCACTCATTCTAGCATAGTACAGTACATGCCCACCGGCACCGTCCCTCCACCCCCCAGTCAGCACCCAGTAGTGCTTGGGAACACTACTGCACAGTGATGCAATGCGTCCTATAAGTCCCCATCACTAAAATGCACCCTAAGTGCCTTCCTTATGCGGACAGCTCTCAGCTGTGCCCCCCGATACTCCTAGTGGCTGGCTGCTGGAAGGCAAACTCTAGCCGCTCAGCCTCCATGTCCCATGCAGGGGGAAATTTCTCTCCCCTATTTTCACACAGGTTATGCAGGACACAGCACACCACAATGACGGCAGGAATGTTGTCCTCATTTAAGTCTAGCCACCCATAAAACAGTGCCAGCAGCCTTTTAAGCGCCCAAAGGCGCACTCTACGGTCATTCGGCACCGGCTTAACCGGTAATTGAAGCACTCCTTGATGGGATCCATATTTCCAGTATAGGGCTTCATGAACCAAGGCATCAGTGGGTAGGCTGGGTCTCCTATGATGACTATGGGCATCTCCACATCCCCAACAGTAATTTTATCATCAGGGAAGAAGGTCCCTGCCTGCAACTTCCGGTACAGGCCCATGTTCCGGAAAATGCGAGCATCATGCACCTTACCTGACCACCCCGCATTTATGTCCGTGAAACGCCCCCTGTGATCCACGAGTGCCAGAAGCACCATGGAGAAGTAGCTCTTCCTATTAATATGCTCAGTCGCAAGATGCTTCGGAGCGAGAATAGGGATGTGCGTGCCGTCTATTGCCCCTCCACAGTTTGGGAATCCCATGGCTGCGAATCCATTGACGATCTCCCACATGTTGCCCAACATCACTGTCCTCTGGAACAGAACACGATTAATGGCTCTGCACACTTGTGAAAGGGCTAACCCGATGGTTGACCTGCCAGTTCCAAACTGATTCGTGACTGACCAGTAGCAGTCTAGAGTTGCCATTTTCCACAGTGCGATTGCGACACGCTTCTCCATGGTGAGGGCGGCTCTCATTTTGGTGTCCTTGCGTCACAGGGCAGGGGCTAGCTCCTCACACAGTTCCATGAATGTGGCTTTCCACATTCGAAAGTTCTGTAGCCACTGGTCATCATCCCACACCTGCAAAACGATGCGGTCCCACCACTCGGTGCTTGTCTCTCTTGACCAGAACTGGCAGTGCACCGTGTGCAGATGCTCTGTGAAGGAGCTCAGCAATGCGGTGCTGTTGTTCTGCATGGCAGTCACCAGCCCAGGGTCATCCGAATCCTGGTCTGATTCAGAGCTGAACGCATACTGTGCCACCAGCCGAGATGTATTCATTATGCTGAAGGCGACAGTCGAGATCAGACCTGGATCCATGTTGCTGCCAAAGGACTTCCGGGAAGCAATGCGCTACTGTTGAAAATGGGCGCGAGTTGCTAGTAGCAACTTGTGTGACGCCAGGGAAACAGAATGCACCATGGGAAACCAAGACTTTACCCATGGTGCTCAGCGCTACTGTCCTTCTACCCAGGATTCTTAGCGCCAAATCAGGATGGATGGAACTGTGGGATAGGTTCCCACAATTCAATTGGGTTTCTTGTGAAATCGTGAATTGCAGGGGGGGGCTCTGTTCCATCACAAGCGGCAGAGTGTGTACACGATCCTGCGCTACAAAAACCACGTGACTTTTAAAGCGCAATGGGCTTGTTGTGCGATTATTCCTGTAGTGTGTACATGGCCTGAGTGAGTGGTGTTGTGACTAGCACACAGGGTACAGCACCACTCAGTATGGGGCTACCCTCCAATGAATTTGGGCCCTAGGGACATGCTGGTTTGCTTATGCATTAATCTGGCCCTGCACACGACATCAGTGCTCTGCACCCATCATTGATTTAATGGCTCCTTTTGCTAATTCAAGGCACTGATGATTTTGATTTTCAATGTCCACAATAGGTTGAACCAAACTACACCAGGGATCACGGCACTGTTCATAATCCATTGAGAGAGCTGTACTTCTCTGGGACAATACAGCTGCCAGAGAGGTTGGATTTGTCAAAAAACATAGTTTCGAGTGTCAAAGCTGCAACCGGATCTCAGGAGTTCCACAACTAAGCTCTGCTGCAGGGGAGAAAAAAATCATACCCAGTGTTTGCACATGGAATATTGTGTTTGTTTCAATCCCAATAATTTCTTTTTGATAATGATCTTTTTCAGAAGGCAAATTCCACAGGTGAGTTTTGCTGGCAAGCTGCCAGATACGAAAATTGCTTCTTCTACTGAAAACAAATTAATTATGAGTGGGACTTAGCTGCTGTGAGCAAGAGGGTAGTACTTTCACTTCAAATGCTTGCTCCTGCTTTTACACTGTGGCAAGTAACTTTAATTATGCTCCCCCTTAGGCTTATGAATCCACATATCTCTTTTAGCTTATTCTAGAGATAGATTGTTCCAAGCTCTCATAGCTGTAAATCCAGCTCAAATGGAGGGAAAGGTTTGATATAATACTATTATCATGTTGGGTGGAGCAAAACAGGATAGAAACTGAAGGGGAAATGGAGACCTGTTTAGAAGCAGTGAGCATAAACACATGTTCCTCTAGGATAATAGGATCCCATGTTCTCACACTAGAAGGATAGGCAAAATATTGATAACTGACAGAAATGATTAAAAAAAACCCCAGAGATTTCTGCTTTTGGATCAAAGAATCCTGAACATATGGTAGGGAAGGAGATTAAGGGGAAGAAGGAAAAGGGAAGATCAGTAAAAAGAAATATTTTGGAAACAGTATAACTACAGTAGTTTTTGGGGGTTTACAGTTTAGGTTACCAGCTGTTGCAACATCCCAAGTTACTAGGGACTCTGTTAGGACCCTATTGCCCCTCTATTATCCTCCACCTAGGTCCTGATTTTTCACACTTGCTATCTGGTCACCCTATTTGCTGCACTTTTTTAAATGGAGGTTCATCTTTAGATGTCGGTCATGTAGAAACAAACCTTTCAGGCCTCAAATTTGCTCAGCAACAGCATGACTTATAGAAGAATGGGGGAAGTGTAAAAATAAAGATGGAATAGTCTGAGAAGGGAAAGAAAAAACAACTGTGCTCTCAAGGTTAAAGTGCTCTAGAGAGATAAGATGTCTCTGAACTGTTTTCTGTTTCTTGTTTTAACCAGTTTGTGACTTTCCACTTACACCTAATAAGCAAAAATGTTAACTATTATTATAAATACCTGCAAAATCTGCCTATGAGCAGAGCTCACTTAACTGCACAGACACTCTGTGATGTTAACAGACTCTCACTTCCTGCGTGCCGGAATAAATGTCTTGCTAAAACCTTATAACAAAGGGTTAAGTTGTAATTCTTTTACAGTCACAACAGCAAGCTGAACCAATTTGATAGCTGAAGCAGTTGTGAAAATCAGTGTTAGAACCTTAAAAGCTCCTATTAATTTGTAAATTTCTACCAAGGTTATTGTTTCTCTGGAATATTGTGCCACAGAATACCAAACTGTCTATTAAGAATGAGTGTGCTGATTTGCTGTTTATTAATGCCCCCTGTCTCTGACAGAGTAATCTAGTGAAATAGGGAGGCAGTAACAGCTCAAAGACACTTGAAATATAAACATCAATAAGCTGCATGTACATGTATCACCTTATTTGATCAATGAAGTCGGGAAAAATCTGTGCACCGTACATAAAGGAAAATTGTGTTTGCTGGAATGGCTGCTCTTTACACCAGCCTCTTAAATCTGTATTGAAGATGTTTAGATGAGTTCATACTAGAAGTATTGGGTTAAAGTCACTCCTGAACACATTGGAGATGCAGCAGGGATGTTACAGTTTGGGTGAGACCTTATTGTTACCAGTTGGACTAAACCTTGATGTTATGGGTCAGGTGTAGCCACTAGAGTCTATTCAGAATAAATATAAAAGAAGTCTTTGTAATCATGGCTGAAACAGTTCAGAAGCCTTCACCCCAAACACAGGCCCAGGTTTTCAGCCACCACAAAAGTATATCCAAGGCCATTCAGGAATTTGAATTATGTGAGCAAGTTCTGGGCTGGGGTGTATGTGTGCAGCCAGAAAGCTAACCAGGCACCGAAGAATCACTGGCAATGAGAGAAATCATAGTATTGGCTGAAAAGGCAGGCCTAGAACAGTGCAAAAAGAACTGTGTCATGTCTCCCTGCAGTCCCTGTCCCACAGGCATGCACAGCCCTGCCCGCAGGGAGAGAGGGAGGGAGTACTTACCTGCAGGTGCAGCAGGTGTCTGGCACGATGTCCCCTCGCCTGGGTTGTCTTCAGCAGGGGGAACCTGCTCCTCTCCCTCCTCCTGTGAGGCTGGGTCTGCCGTCAGGGCAGGGATGAGCTCCGGGCTGGCAGCTGGCTCCAGGGCTGTCGAGGTGCCCTCTTGCTTCTGCTGGGTGCTGGCCTCCCCCTGCTCCAGCACCACAGTCTCATCCCCCGAGCTCTCCTCCTGGTTGTCGTCGAGGGGGGCTCGGCAGAGTCGATGGTGTGGGCTGGCAGGCTGCCGCTCTCCTGGCCCAGACAGACATCCAGCTGCTGGTAATACCGGCAACTGGTGGGGGCTGCCCCTGGCTGGACCGTCTCCTCCTGGGTCTTTTGGTAGCCCTGGCAGAGGTCCTTGATCTTGACCCAGACCTACTGGCTGTCCCAGGTGTGGCCCGTTGGCCACCTTGCGATGGCTGCCTTGCAACTGAGAGCTGACTGCCTCATCTCCCCATTTGGCCAGCAGGTCCAGGATTTCCTGGTGCCTGCCTGTGGTGCTGGCTCTGCTTTGCCCTGCTCCCAAGCAGCAGGTCTGGCCAGCTCTGGGGGGCAGAGTGGTCAGGGTTGAGTCCTGCCCTGTGGTTGGCCAGGGCAGGATCTTCCTGTGCCAGGAATTCTGGGAGGGAGGTCAGAGAGGAAGGTCTGGAAGCCATGGAGGTCGATTTAGGGCTACTCTGCATCTACATTGGCTTGGGTTGGCTTAATAAGGTCAATTTAAGCGTTAGGTCCACCTAAAAGGAGGTCTTATTACGTCAACTTAACTTTTCCTTAAGTCGAGTTATGGAACTTATGGAACTGCTTAAGTCGACTTAAGGAAAGCCCAGTGTGGATGCGGAGTAGTTTAAGTTGACTTAAGCCTCCTTAAGTCGACTTAATTTGTAAGTGTAGATGCACCCATTTAGTCTTCTCTGCTTTTCAAGCCTCCTTCTAATCATGCCCTGATTTCATGAGATTAAGCTAATAATCCCAGAAAGGCTTGCAGGACTTGAGGCATTGGGAGGCGGCATTTTCAAGGTCTTGGTGGACATGGAGACATCTGTTTTCCTAGATTTGCTGAGCTTTGCAGTTTGTTGCAGGAGTTTGGCATATCTGTGAGAGAGCAGTGTTAGGCAGAACAGGTAGCCAAGATGTTGGAGGCAACTTCAGGGTTCCAGTTATGCACCATGTCACTGAATTCAGCTGGGTATCAACAAGTCACATATGGCTGTTCCATACCAGTGCACAATATTTAGCTACCAAATATGTAACTGCCATTGCAGATGTTCACAAGTTCACTGAAGTTGATGCACACCAGGTTGTACCTGCTAGTTTCTAAATTATATTGGCCTTTGTTTTTATTTTTGCAACTGCCTTCTCAAGGTGGTCATGGAAGGTAATGGTGTGGTCAGTTTCACTGTGAGCTATGATGGGCTGTAATTACATCACACATTTTTAAGCACAAAAAGCTATTTTTCAGTGTGGTTTTGGCACTCCTATCATCAAAGTTGAACATGCTTACTATTGTTTTTCCAGGGTTTGTTTTGAACCTCCATTTTTTTAAGGCCCGGTTAGACAAAACCCTGGCTGGGGTGATTTAGTGGGGGTGGTCCTGCTTTTTAGCAGGGGGTTGGACTAGATGACCTCATGAGGTTCCTTCCATCCCTATTATTCTATGATTCTAAATATTGGTCCATAATTTGGAGGTCCTCAGTTAATGCTTTCTCAATCTCATGGAAGTTTGGTGTTTAGATTGTTATAACAAGATTATTATTAGCAACTTCCTGAATGTACAATCAGTAAAAGAATATGCCTTTATACTGAGTCAGCTACCTCTATAGAATGGCATGTCTTCTGACCAAAATGTAACTTCTGTGATCAAGTTCTGGCACTCACAACTCACATTGAGGCTGGCTATCAGAAAAAACTAAAGACTGGTGCAGTATTTGTCAACTTCTCTCTGCATATGACACTGGATAGCTTAAGGACATGATGCTGAAACTGGCAAAAATTATACCTTGCTATCAAACACTTAATCTGCTGGGTATTATGCTGAGTAATAAATGCCTACAGGTGTACCTGGTTAATAAGACCAGCTCACCATGTACTATAAACAAAGGGCCACCACAAGACTCTGTACTTGCACCAACCTTTTTAATATTTATGTATGTAACATGCCTCCAACTAAATCACAAAAGAATCTAGTCCCATTTATAGTCATTATAATGAGGTTAAAGATTAAAATGAGAGTTCTCCACCTTAGAGGAATGCAAAGGTATCTGAAGGGCACCTCTGAACTATCCTTCAAAAAATGTGGTGATCTTTTGTTTTATGGGGTACATATGCTGTAAACAGCCATAAATACTAATGTAGTTATGCAGCTCCACAGATACTTCAATACACTAATGAAAAAAATAGATCTCTTAGTGGTTGCCTCCAGCTTCCAGAAAAATTGTGGAGCATGGCTGTGGCCCATATGAGATAAGCTTCTGAGTTAGCACGTCTATGTGACTCAGGCACCGTCTAAGGGGAATGTCCAACTAGAAAAAAACAAGAATATAGAAGACAAATAATTTCCCTCCTGAATATTCTAATGAATAGTACTGCATGTACTGTTCTTTATTTGTTTCAGACCACCTTTTTATCTAAATATATCTTTTGAAGATTGTTCATCTAGTCTGGAGTATTAGTTCCAAATGTTATGCAAAGAATATTTTAAAAATAGATTTATATAATTAAACTGAATATAATATAATCAGTTATCCAGATAAATGATGTTATAAATTTTCTACATTTTAGATTTGCAGATCTTTTCGATTTGCTAGTGACCTTATCTTTAATGATTTTGTCCTTTGGTAATAAAGTTAGCAGCAACTTTTTTATTGAAGTATATTTTTACAAGATCAGAAAGATCCCTGGAAAAGTACACCACTTTCAAGAGTAAATTAATATTCTCTTCCTCCTACAGTAACTGGAAGCATGATGACTCTGAATGAGTCAGATGTTATTCTGGAACATTTTGACATTCAGTAATAGCCTGTAAATGGAATTAACAATATACTTCTGGTGCATCACTGATGTTCCTTCTGAAAACTGAATGGGCTCCAGGTAAATCAGAATGGAAAAAATTATGTATACATTTGTTTGTGTTATATGTAGTAAAATTCATTTCCTGTTAGGTAGATATGGAGGATATATTTAAAATGTCAAAATCTAAATATGCACGTTAATATGCTGTGGCAAACGGACCGCTCTGCTCCCGTGGGTGTTGTGCTCCTCTGTCTTGTGGGCCCAAGGTAAGCCCTGCTTGCCCCCAGTCTCTGGGCAGTGGAAGCCCTGGGCGCACAGAGAGGCAGGAGGGGGAAGGGGCCTGGGCCCTCCCTCTACTCCGAGCCCCAGCCCAGGGGCCCTAGGTTTAGCAGCTGCATGCTGCTGGTAGCAGCACTACCCTCCCCTGGGCTATCTCCCCCTCTCTCTGTGCTCTTCTTGCCCTTCTGGGACTTAGTATTGCTGTCTCTGTCTTTCTGTCTCTCCCCCACTCTCTCCAACACTCCCCACTCTTACTTCCCTTCACTCTCCACTCCTACTTCCCCTCACTCTCCACACCCTCTGGCTGGAGCAAGGGCTTTTTACCAGCTGGCCTTAATTGGTCCCAGGTGACCCTAATTAAGGTGCAGCAGCCTTGCTCAGTCTGTGGGGAATAAAGCTTGGAGCATTCTAGGGCTTATGTACCGGCCCTCCGCCACTCTTCTGCTTCCCCCTGGCCCCAGTGTCTCACAATGCATAGCAGAAGTTACCCTAGCTTTGTAGTTAGAGAAAAATTTTATTTGATTTCTGTATCTCTAAAAATACTGAGACAATAAACTTGAGCCTGCCATTGTATGCATACTGTGTGCTCGGTATGGCAATCTCTCTAATAATGCAGAAAATGTTAACTTAACATTAATCTCTTTTTTGGTTGTCAGTGAAATTTGACTTTGTTGGGATATGTCTACACTTGCCGCACTTTTCAGTTGCAGTTGATAGGAGATACGCAAGGTATGTAAAAATACCTTGCGTATTTCCCATCACCTTACTAATGCCCACTTACTGCCCTGTTCATGCTGCGCTAAGTCAACCGGAAATGCTGTCCGGTCAACTTAGCACTGTTCCAGTTATGGGCTGGAGTTATAGCATCGAGCCAGAGATCGATTGAGCACGTCTTGACAAACCGCTCAGTCAAACCTGGAAGACCATACTGACAGCAGCGAATTTGCCGCCATCAGTATAGACATATCCTTTGTTTTGTTACATTCCTCAAACCTATTTCTTTTTAGCTGCAATAGTTACACCAATAGTTAATAATTCAGTGAGACTTACATAGATTGATGACCATCTCAACAAAAATCAAAGCTTAAGGAACAAGTTCTTGGGGGATAAGCAGTATTAAAGAACAGAAGTTCAAGAATCCTATTCAGAGATCTGTCAAGTAGAGTCTTAGGATCAAATACAGCTCTGGAGTTGCATCTACACACAGCCGAACTGAATTTGTCCTCTAGAAAATAGCCTAGCAAACTATAGGTGTCATTCAAAAGAGCAGTGGAGGCCTGCATTGCAATTTCACAATATGATAGCATTTGCTTAACTGCAAATATCATATTAATAGCAATATACGATATATTTTTGTTCCCCAGGGAAGTGCATTTTTACCCACCCTTTAGAACCAGCAGTACTGAATGGTGTATGGTATATACAATAGTTAATACTATTAACATTAATAATATTAATATTTAATATAATTAATTAACATTGATCATGATGATAATAATAATAGTATTAATACTAATACTTAACATGATTCCCATTGGAAAACATTGGAGGTAGCTATCAGAGTTGCAACAAAATTGGCACAAGTTGCACTTCTTCACATCAAACCTGAAGTTGGTTCATTTTCACTAAAAAAGGGCACAGAAGCAGCTTGAAAGGTCATTAATACTATTCTTGGAAAACATTGCTTTTGAAGTGTATTTAGGTCCCAAGCTGGCCACCCTAGGATATGACAACAGTACACTGCTACCAGAAGGAAATGTTCTCATGGTATATAATTTTCTTTCTGATGATAGAGGATGCAAAGGTAGGAAGGTTGTCTCAGTATTGCCAAGCTACACTCACAGTCTGCAGATCATATAGCCACTGTCATGGAATTTAAAAGCTTTTCCAGCTGCAAACATAGGGAAAAAAAATCAATGAAGGAGAAAACAAAAGAAACTATTTTAAATATTTAGCCAGATTATATAAATTCAGTACTAGCCATAATTCTAGTACTGCAAACAAAGCACTTTTAAAAGAAACCAGCTACTGAAAGGTTTAGCAGATTTTTAAAAAATGGACATGTATGTATTATAGCAGAGTCAGGTCTGATGGCTACAGGAGGGTGGTCCTATTTGGATACCGGGTAGTGGGCGGGTGCAAGCCCACCCACAGCTAAAACCCCTCCTCCCAGCATAAGGAGAGGAGGCACTGGACCCAGATCCAATTGATTGCAGTGGACAACTGATGAAAAAAACCAGGAACCAAGTGTGAGAATTACAGGTTCAGAATTAGGGACTCTGAAGGGGACACCGAGCAGAGAACCCTGGACAGCGCCCACTGCTCCCGAAAGGTGTTGAGGGAGCCAGTGGACACTGCCCAGAGGAACTCTGGCTGGAGATGTGATTGGATGAGGGACTAGAAATAGGTCCCACAGTCACAGAGACCTCCTGTGGCCTACCTCTTTTCCCTAGTTTTGTATATAATGGCCTTTGCAAGGGCCAGGAGGAAGTTGGCGAGGAGGTCTTGCAACTTTGTGGGGCCACGGATGGGGAGTGCATATTAAAAACAAGTGCGGGGAGAAGTGCAGCCAGAACTTCAATAAGATGGTCTGGAGGAGCCAGAAAAGGGGCTGCAATCTGGTGCACTCAAGGTAGGCATGCGCCAGGGTCTCCCTCACGCCACAGAAAAGACAGGTGTCAAGGCAAGGAGCAAACTGCGCCAAGTACATGCTCGTGCTCATGGCTCCATGGAGGAGCAGCCAATTGATGTCCCTGGTGGGCCACGGGGTCAAGGTGGCATACAGACTGACCAACCGGGGGTCCTCACCCTCCACCGGTGGAATTAGGTCTGGGTGGGACACAAGGGCAAGGAAGTGGATGGTATGGAGTACAAGCATGTACAGATATTTGTGAGGCGTGGATCGAAAATGGGCTGGCTGCAAGTTCAGTAGCCAGCAAGGGGCATGGGAAAAGCTCTGGAGGGCCAGGGCTGAGGGGGAGTGGGGAGCACCCTCTCGCAGGACCCGCTTGAGGTAGACTCGAGCAGTGGGGGCCAAGGTTGCCCTTACCTCCTGGAATAGGCCCTGGGGGGTTTGAAGGGTGGAGAGTCCCATGCGCTGAGCCAGCACAAGGGGATTCACCTAGTCCCCTCGGGCATAGTCCAGAAGGTCTCCAACCCTGGTGATGCCTGTCAGGACCAGTCTCCACCGCACGGAGGGGGCCTTTGCCACCTGCACACCAAGATGGGGATAGTGTAACAGGGGCTCTGCAAGGAGGTCCCCTCCCTTGGTGGGCACAAAGGACCTGGAGGCTGAAACGAGCCTCCAGGTCTGGAGGGGGTCCTGGTAGAAGACTGGCAGTTCAGAGAGGTCTTGCAGAAGACGTCGCGGGTGGATGTAAAAGAGCTGCCAGTCATATCAGAGCCCTTGGAAGCAGTGGAGGAAGGTGCACGTGAGATGGCTCCACACTGGACTTCCTGCACTATAAATGAGTCTCTGCAGGACCTGGGGGCGAAAGGCATGGACCCGGCTGTTGATGCAGCACGGGTCCTGCCCTCCCTCCTCCAGGGGAAGACTCAGGCTCCCTGCAGAGACCCAGTGTAGTCCTGGCCAAAAGAACTCCAGCATTGTCCACCAGAATTGGGGGGTGGGACCAGGGTGTTGAGCCAGTGCCAGAGCATGGACAGGACGAGCTGGTTGATGACCAGTTCCCTCCCCCGAAGGGAGAGGCATTGCAGCAGTCCTGTCCATCTCCACAGCCGCTCAGACACCCTGTTCTCCAAACCTTGCCAGTTCTCAGCTAGGGAGGAGTGTGTGGCAGAAAGGTAAACATCGAGATAGAGCAGCGGACCCCACACTCCACAGGATGGTTTGGAGCATGGGTGAGAAGGAGCCTGCCAGCCTGCCAGCTCCACCTGGCCCCTACCATCAGGCCAGAGCTCTTGACCCAGTTGATCTGGGTGGAAGAGGCTACCAAATAGATGGCCAGGCAGGCCTCCAATCACTCCAGGTCGCCTGGGCCCTGGACTATGAGAAGCATGTCATTGGCATATGCTGAAAGGACAAGCCTTGGCTCCGGCTCATGGAGCACCAACCCCGTCAACCTCCAGTGGAGGAGACAGAGGAAGGGCTCCACAGCCAGAGTGTACAGCTGCCCTGACAGTGGACAGCCTTGACACACACCTCGCCGATGCTGACCGATTTACTCAGGGGCCAATTGAGTCTGACCAGGAACTCTGTGGAGGCATAAAGCACCTGGAGAAACCCCACGAAATGGGGTCCAAAGCTGAATGCCTGCAGGGTGCCCAGGAGATACCCATGGTCCATCCTGTTGGATGCCTTCTCCTGGTGCAGGGCCAGGAGGGTGAACAACAGACCATCCCTACACCCGAGCGCCAAGAGATCCTGGACCAGATACAGATTGCTGAAGATGGAATGGCCCACGGTGATGTAGGTCTGGTCAGAATGGACCACATCCTGCAGCACAGACCCCAGCCGCAGCGAGATGGCCTTGGCTATGATTTTGTAGTCTGTGCTGAGGAGCGAGGTGGAACACGAGTTCTAAAGGTCACAGAGGTCCCCTTCTTGGGCAGCAGGGCTAGCATGACCCACCAGCAAGAATGGGGAAGCGCTCCGCTTCCCTTGGACTCGGCCCAGACGATGGTGAGATCTGGGCCAAGGATGTCCCAGAATATGCGGTAGAACTCCACGGTCAGTCTGTCCATGCCTGGGGCTTTGTTGGCGGGCATGAGATGGAGCACTTCCAAGAACTCGGCCAGAGTGAGATATAGCTCTAGCTGGTCCCGGTCACCCTTGCTGACTGTGGGAAGTTCTTTCCAGAGCACCGTGCAGGTAGCGGCTTCAGCTGGATCCGGGGAGAAAAGGCTGGCATAGAAGGCCCTGGCCCTGCCACACATCTCTGCCGGATCCGTGAGGGGGGCACTGTCTTCAGTAAGGAGGCAGGTGAAATGATTCTTAGCCCCCCTCCATTTCTCCAAGGTGTAGAAAAAGCAGGAGCCATGATCCTCTCCCGAAAGAGATGGATATAGAATCAAACAAAGGCTTCCCAGGCCTGCAGATTCTCGAGGGCTTGGAGCTCCTCCCACTTCTCCTGGTGCGCTTTGCAGAGGGAAGGATCCTCAGGGCTGGTGGCCAGATGCCTCTCCAGCTCTAAGACCTTCCACTCCAGCTGCTCTATCACCACATCCCTCTGCCAACTGGCCTCCCCGAGTATAGTCACAGCAGAAGAGCTGGGCACGCACCTTCCCCACATCCCACCAACACCGTGTCGAGGGAAAGGCGGGCCTCTGCCCTTGCCAGGCTAACCAGAACTCCCAGAAGGATGCCACCATCCTCCACTTACAAATTAAGTCAACTTAAGCTTGCTTAAGTCGACTTACTTTAATCTGCGTCCACACTACACTTTCCTTAAGTCGACTTAAGCAGCTGCTAAAGTTGACTTAAGGAAAAATTAAGTTGACTTTATAAAACCTCGTTTTAAGTTGACTTTGCTGGCTAAGCCGACTTTAGAAAGTCGACTTAGCCAGTGTGGATGTAGAGTAGCCCTAAGTCGACTTTAAGTCGACTTAGGGGGCTTTAGGGCTTCCCCACTGCTCACCCTGCCAGGGTGGCTGGCACAGCCACAGCCTGGCGTGCCCCCCCCACAAGGCAGGGCAGAGCCCTGCCCACACTGCCCCTATGCCCTGCCAGGGTCCCTGTCCCCCTTTGCCCCATTGTACCAAGGTACAATGGGGCAAAGGCTGAGCCCCCTGGCACCGTGGACCTATCCCAGGTCCACCTAGACCCTACAAGTCGACCTAGGTGTCCAGTGTGGATGCTCTAGGTAGATTTGGTAGGGTTCTCTTTAAGTCGACTTAAATTTCGAGTGTGGACATGCTAAGTTGACTTAAATTAACAAGTGTAGACATAGCCATAGTGACTTCCAGGGGGCCTCCTCCCCGTCCAACTTGGCAAGGAGGGTCTGGGCCTTCTTGCGCTTTCCGTGCTTCCCCTTGACAAGGACCCAGCGCTCTAAGGTGGTATCAGAGGGCTGGCCAGCTAGGGTGGGGTCAAGGACAAGGGCAAAGGAGCCTGGGGTGAGAGGGACGAGGGCAGGAAAACAAGGGGATGGGAACACTCCCCCTGGGGCAAGCGCTCTCCCTAATTTGAGGCCATCATGGCCAGTGCCCTCTCCTCCATTGGCCTCATCCCAGAGTTTGCGGTGGTGGTGGTGGCAATGGAACCTGGCCGCTCGTCTGGGCACATCAGAGAAACAGTACCGAGTGGCACTGATGGCAGGCCCAGTTGGAGAAGGAGGAGGGGTGGCTATGGAGGCCAGGTGGCCAGAGTCACCAGCAGTGGGCGGCCAGCTCCCCCTGAAGCCTCGGGGGGCCCAGTTGCTCCCTCTCCGTGCCAGGCCAGGGGAGAGTCCCTCCAGATATGCCCTGTGGCCTGGCAGTGGAAACACTAAGCGTCCCCCAAGGATTAATGGGTTTGGTAATGGGCCCCTTGATGGGGTACCAGAAAGGACCCCTTGAATGCCACTTCGTCATGTGCCCCTGCTGGCGGCAGCTGGATTTGGACCTGTCGGCAGAAGGACAAGACGTGACGGAGAGCGGGATCCTTGCAGCCCAATGGGAGAGGGCTGATGATGGATATTGGCTTCCCCAGAGTAGAAAGGAGGGGAAGCAGGGCAGTTTGGGGGAGGAAGGGCGGGACAGAGGTTAACACCACCCATACACCCAGCTCCTCCAGGGGTCAAGGGGAACATGGATGCCTCCCACCGCCAGGCCCTTCTCGTCCACCTTCTTCATGGCAGCCTCCAATGCCAAGAAGAAGATGACCTTCCAATACATCTTGGAGTCTGTCATGATGGCCGAGGACTCCACTACCCGTGCCAATGCCCGTACGTAGGTTTCTACGTGCGGTGAGGCAGCCACCAGGAGGCAATGGACGCTGTTCCTCCTGGTTAGGTTGGGAAAGGGGCCCAGTCCCTCGAGGAGGCCGCCCAGGCAGATGGTTGAGGGGTGGCAGTGGGTGGAGGGGTGGCGGCTACCTGGGTGTATGCTCTGGGGGCAGTAGTGACCCCAGAGCTGGTGGAGGGGATGGCATCGGAAGAAGGGGCAGCAGCCGATGGTGGCCTTGCTTGCCTTTTTCCCCTTGCTCTTCCGACCAGCCAAGGAGGCCGCAGCAGCAGAGGTGGATGCCCTTCCTGTGCCCGCTGCTGCTGGTGCCCCTGTGGGAGCAATGGTGGTAGCAGGAATGGCAGTGGTGGTCGAACGGATAGCCGCAGAAGTGTCTCCAAGATGTATGGGAAGGTCATCTTCTTCTTGGCATTGGAGTCTGCTGTGCAGGAGGTGGTCGAGAAGGGCCTGGCAGTGGGAGCAGGCTTAGGAGTTGGGATGGTGGACGGGGGCAGGGGGGCGGGGGGGGCTGGGGCAGGGTCTACATCCATTGGTAGGGATGGGCAGGGGCAGACATCTGAAGGACTGGACAGGGACAATGGAAGGGCAAGGGGAAAATCTCCTCCCCACTAAACTGTAGCAGGGGAGGAGTGTATAACCGGACGGGGGAGGTAGGGACTAGGGAGAGAAGGGTAGGCTGGCAGACCACTCCTCCCTGCTAGGCTGCAGGCAGGGGAGGAGGGAGCCAGGAAGGGAGGGGTACAGGGACGTTGTATGGGGTGAAATGGGGTACCAGCTGCACTGGATAAATAGGGTCACAATGACATGGGGTGAAGTGAGCAGGGGTTCAACAAAAAACAAGGACTTGCAGGGGTTCACATGTGCTGATGGGACATGGGTGGGCTATAAGGGCAGGGTGGGCCAGGATAGGGGTAACTAGGCAAACAGGAGGGGAACAGTGGGAATAATGGAAACCAAAGGTTGGGCAGGGCAGGGAACTCAAACAAATGCTGAGGAGGTGGGGCAGGGAACCCAAATAAATGCTGAGGGGGCAGGGTGGGGAGGGACAGGGAACCAAAACAAACTGACACTCAGGGACTGGGACAGGGCAAGGGAGCTAGACAATGTCTAAAGGGGCCAGGGGGAAAAAGGAGGTGGAAAAATAAAGTAAGAAAATAGGGGGCAGGCAATGCAGCCTGCAATGGGGGGGGGGTTGGTTAGTAAGGGGGGGTAGGCTGCTCTGAACCAGCTGGAGGGCAATACAGAGAGTGGGGAAGCCCTCTGACCAAAGCAGTTTGGGCTGGGGAGGGAAAGTCCAGGTAATGGGGGAGGGAGGAAATGTGCACCTTGTGGAGAAAAGTCCTTGCTGCTGTACCAGTCCCAGGTGGTTTGGGGAGCAAGCTGCAGGCTTGAGGCGAGGCTGGCGGTGGCTGGGAGATAGTGGAGTGGTATCAACAATGGTGGTGATCCTGGTGGTGGGACTTGGGGGAGGGCTCCACACCACGCCCCCCTCTCCCTGCAGCAGCAACAGTTCTTACCCCACCACCAGAAGAGCAGAGATGGCACAGTCACTCAAAGTCCAGAACAAACCACCCCTCCACAGCTCCTGATGTTTTCTTGAGCTCTCCCCCAGCAGCAGCAGCAGGAACAGCCCTTGTCCTCTTCCTCCTCGCTGGTGGTGGTGGTAAAGGCAGCAGGCTCCAGGGGCAGCAGCAGCAAGGTTTGGCTGGCCAGGAGGGGTCCTTTGCAGGTGGTGAGAGCAGCAGTGGCAGTGGGGCCCCTCACTCGCTCCCACCCACCCACCGCTCAGGACAAGGGGTGAGAGGGAGGTAGGCTTGTCGTCCTCCTCCTCTCTGACTGAGCAGGGGGGGTGGAAGGCAGGGAGATCAGTGCCAGGCTCAGCAAGGCCCTGTTCCCAGGGTAGCTGGAGTGGGGCTGCTTCAAGCCAGTTAAGGCATCTAACATCAGTGGGAACACCTGACTCCAATTAAGGGTAGGAGATAGAAAGCCCCTGTAGCAGCCAGGCAGTGAGGGAATTTGGGTGAGTTGATTGGAGGTGGAGGTAGGAGCAGAATTTGGTGTGTGGAGGAGAACAGAGCAAAGAAGAGTGGGGGAGAGCTGACCAGTAGCTGTCACTGACAGCACCTAGGAGGTACAGGCAGTTTGGGCAAGTTTGCCCAGATGGGCCTTAGGCCCAGCAGCCTGTGGGACAGAGAGCCCAACCCCAGGGTAGGAGGGAATGAGGATCCATAACACTGGAAGTTTGGAGATGAGAGAACTGTGCCTCAGCTAGCTGCCACTACATGAAGTGCAGGACCCATGGGGACTGAGAGTGCACAGTTTGCCACAGTATACAGAAAGAATGAGCAATGAAACATATAGTTGGAAATGTCTAAGACTTCTATTACATAAATTGCTTATAATTTTGCTATACATGAAGTGTTTGCATTGAAATTTCCCATGTTTCTATTTTGCCTCCATCTAGGTTCTTGTCTTTATTGCTTGTCCAGCTTTAGTCCTGAATATGTATTAAGAAAACACAATATCTGGAATTATCAGATTGTTGTTTGGGTAGTTGAGAAGAGGTCTTTGTTTCCCTTTTTAAGTCAATCAAATGTTCTAGATCCCTATTGGGATTGTGAAAATCCCATAAGAACTCATTTCCCTATTTTGAGCATTATAAATTTGCCTATCCAATTCTGAAGTGCACAGAATAAAAAAATATCCAGAGGGCTGCTACCACGTTGAATCATTCAAAAGATGGTAGAAGAATACCTGAAATAAATTGCCTAGGCAGGTTGTGGCATCTCCATCATTGGAAGTTTTGAAGATCAGGTTAGACAAACAGTGATGGTTTAAGATGATACTTGGTCCTTCTATGAGTGCAGAGGTATAGACCCAATAACCTCTCATGATTCCTTCCAGTTTCTTAGGCTATGTCTACACTAGAAAAAGTTAGGTCGACTTTGTTAAGTCGACTTAATAAGGTCGACTTTAAGTTGACTTAAAGTTGACCTTATTAAGTCAACTTCACAAAGTGGTTACCCTGAACATGGACTTAGTGAGTAGACCTAACTGCCCTTAAGTCAACTTAGTAAAGTCATTTTAAGGGTTAATCCATGTCCACACTGCGCTTAAGTCGACCTAAGGAGAAGACTTAAGGGTTAGGTCGACTTAACTGGTGGTTCTTACTAAGTTGACTTAAGCTTTCAGTAAGTCGACTTAATGAAAGCCCAGTGTGGACGGGGAGCAATTTAGGTCGACTTAAGGCTACTGAAGTCAACCAAAATTGCCAGTGTAGACATACCCTATGATTCTATGCTATAATTTTAGCAAGACACAATGACAAGTTGTGACGGGATGCACATCTGTGCAGCCCTTGGGCGTGACCTGTATAA
>ML685784.1:1968649-2047247 GCA_007922175.1 Pelusios castaneus
CGGTCATAGCAGCACACCAGACTGGATTTGGGGAGCAGCCTGTCACACAAGTGAAACATTAACTTCCATTCAAAACATAGACAATGTGATTTAAAAGCATAGACAATGTGATTATAGAATTGATTGTAGGGACTGTAATGATTCAAAATGCTATCTGTGTTTTTAAAAAGTCAGCCTCATAGAAAAAGACGAAGACTATCTAACAATGATCTTGCACTTTCAGCTTCCCCAATGTGAGAGGCAAGATCTTTTTTTTTACAAAGGATGTTGGGATTTCTAATAAACTAACTGGATAAAACAACTAGTTCAAATAACTGCTGGGGGAAGCTATTTTTTATCAAATAAGAGTATCCCTGTGAAGAAAGTAAATAATGTTTTGAGTTGCACTGCTAGAATGGTTGACTTGAAATAATAAAGCAAGCCCAGAGGCATGCTTTTTATGATTTTTCCTTTGCTTATAAAGAAATACCCCAGAAAATAACCGACAACCATCCATGTGCCACATGTTATGCATCCTAAGGGACTCAGTAAGTAGTAGAGTTGTTTTTATTACTCATTTAGTACATGAGGACTGATAAGACTTTCCCTCAAGTGTCTTGTACACTTTGGAATGTCATTATGAATAAATCCCCATGTTAGTGAGAGAGGGCCAAATTTTCTTGTTATGAAGTTGCATCACTATGTTATGACACTGCATCATTATTATTATTATTATTATTTATTATTGTCACACTGTCCAGATTTAGGGGACCAGTTATGATATTGTTTCTTACTAATATTTCATAATCCATAGAAACTATGCTGTGTTTGGTACCAATAGAAAGGTTGTAATTTGCTGGGAATGATTATATGGTTTATGTGTAGGAACTGCATTTGTATTAGGAGTTAGGAATATGTTTGTTATATCTATATATCAACCGGTGTGATTCTGGAAAACTCCCCAGACTGGAAGTCTACAGCCATTGTTTCCGTAATGGCCCATTAAGAAAGCTTCTAGGTACAATGGGCCCAGGGAGAACCCTGCTAAGCCACTAGGACTTGAACATGTGACTCAACTCCATTTTGATTGGAAAGAACAACACACAGCATGGAGAAGGCCAGAGGTGATAAAAGGCAGCCCCAACTCCATCTTGTCTCAAGTCCCCAGTCTACAGCCAATACCATCTCTGGAACTACAGTATTCCCCTGTGACTGGACAAAGGACTGAGGCCCACCTGAGTGCTGGGTGTTTACCAGAGGAACAAGCCTGCAAACTTCAGAGGAACAAGCCTGCAAACTGCTTTACATGAACTTTAAATCATTTGTATGTATGTGATTCACTTTGACCCTTTTACATCTCTCATATTTTGCTTCTTTTCATTTTATATTAAACTTTTAGTTGTAGTTACTAAAGGATTGGCTATCAGTGTGGTATTTTGGGTGAGATCCAAGCCTATATTGTTCTGTGTAATGTGGCTGGCCCTTTGGGGTCAGGAGAATCTATTTCTTTAAGGGACCGTGTGGCTAGGTGGGAACCAGAGGAGCTGGAGTGCAATAAAGGGAGCTGTTTCTATTTTGGGCGGATTTTTTGGTACCCAGTGTGGGGGGCCAGAAGCCTGGTTGTGACTGATTGGTTTAAGTACCACCCATCAGTGTTCGGGGAGTTTGGCTCCCGGTTTTGCAGCTTGCCCTGAGTTCTGCACATTCAGGAGGTTATCCCAGGAGGCCCCGGTCACTATTATTATCATTATTATTATTTATTATTATTGCAGCACTTGGGAGGTCTAGTTATGGACTAGTGTCCTATTGTGCTAAATGTTGTACAAACACAAATATAAAAAAGACATTCCCTGTCAAAATGGGCTTATAAACTAATGCAAGAGATACAGGATACAGACAGACAGGGGACAAAGGAACATTGTAATGGTATAAAGAGTGCAAAGGCATTTTGAAATTACTTTGGCCTAAATCATTACCTGGCTTAAGTAGATGCATTAGGGCATGTAAGAAGGCTCTGCACCAGGGCCGCCCCATGGGTGGAGGGGGGCCCAGGGCCAACTAGCCTAGGCAGGGCCCCGCCCTCCCATGCTGGAGGGGAGGCAGGCCGCTCCACCCCCCCCAGGGAGCCCGCCCAGGCACGGAGGCTGAAGCCACCAGCGGGGGGAGCTGCTGCTTAAGTACACTTAAGGAAATTTAAAGTCGACTTTATAAAACCTCGTTTAAATTCAACTTTACTGGCTAAGTCGACTTTATAAAGTCGACTTAGCCATTGTGGACAAAGATTAGCCCTAAGGCGACTTAAAGTCGACTTAAAGGGCTCCAGGGCTCCCCCACTGCCCTCCCTGCCAGGGTGGCTGGCACAGCCAGAGCCTAGCATGCCCCCCCCACAGGACAGGACACAGCCCAGCCCGCTCTGCTCCTATGCCCTGCCAGTGTCCCTGTCCTGCTCAGCCCCCATTGTACCCTGGTACAATGGGGCAAATGCTGAGCCTCCTGGCACTTGGCCAGGGGTGCCCCCCCTGCCACCAGCCCCTAGAAGTCGACTTAGGTGTCCAGTGTGGACGCTCTAAGTCGATTTGGCAAGGTCCCCTTTAAGTCGACTTAATTTTATAGAGTGGACATGCTAAGTCAACTTAGCAAAGTTGACTTATTTGGCAAAGTGTAGACATAGCCTAAAGGATTTAGAAGGCCTGGGAGTAGCAGCCAATAGAGTAAGAGTGTCTGGGAGCCAATCGGGGCGAGGTTCCTAGTGTAAGAAGGCTTGCAGAGGTAGAGCCACCAGTTGGCAATTGAAGTGCAGAGAGGAAGTTTGTCTCCCTGGCTCGTTGAATGAGCACCCTGGAGAGCTCACAGTGTGATACTGGGCACTGACTTGAAGCTGGGGTTCTGAAGGCAGATGGTGGCACTGTCCAGAGCAGTGGTC
This sequence comes from Pelusios castaneus, assembly GCA_007922175.1. Lineage (NCBI taxonomy): Eukaryota > Metazoa > Chordata > Testudines > Pelomedusidae > Pelusios > Pelusios castaneus. Next base: position 1,971,552 of record ML685784.1, read on the forward strand.
TGGAGATGAGGTGCCAGGTGTGGACAGCAGCTGGGACTCCAGGGTGGTAGGCCAGAAGCCAACTATGGAGCAGCCCAGAGATGAGGGTACGCACAGACTCAGGGCTGCGGGAAAGTGTCCCAGGGAATAATGATGTATGGAGACTGGAGGGAGGTGTCAGACAGTGCTGAGGTTGTGGCATATGGGGTCTCTGGGCCAGGGCCCAGGGAAGTGGGCAGGCCCGGGTCCCTCCTTGCTCCACCCAGAATGCCAGGGGTGGTTCAGCACTTGTGGGCCATTCACTATTTAACTAGTGACCTGGACTAGTGCAAGTGGGACTGGGCCCACAGAAGGGGTGAATTTACATGGACTTACCTGGAAGGCTGAGGTCCTAGGATTGCACTTAGGAGCAGAGTTTGGCAAGAAGAGAGGCAGAGCACAGACCACCTGATGGGGACTACTTGAGCTAATCCACAGTAACACCACCAAGAAGCACTTGTCAGGTGGGTCCCATTCTGCAAATGCCTACATGTGGTGGAAAATACTGTTGTCCCTGATATAGAGCGGCAGGGCAAGGGGGCTGTGAGACTGGCCCAGGTGTCCTGGAGGGACTGAGGATGCAGCAGGAGGATGGAGCAGGAGACAATAGAGAATGTTTGCAGTGAAACCCTCCTGGGTTGGGCCACAGATTGGTCAATGCCAGTGGGGGAGTATGGACAAGGAGCTGGGGTGGATACACACCCAGCTGTCCCAGATTAAGGAGACCCAGCAGCAACTATGGAATTTGAATCGGTGTCTTGAGGACTAGGTGTGCGAGTTGGTGGAGTCGCAGCACTTGGTTGCCTGGAACTGATGAGAGGACCAGAGGAGGAGGTCCCAGATCTGGAGACAGAGAAATCAGGACCCATATTGTAGAGGGAAGGGACTGAGCCAGGGAGGCCTGAGGCACCAAAGAAACCCAGGTGACGTGCCAGGAGGAAGGCCACATAAAAAGGCAGTGCCCCCTGAGGCAAAGGAGGACTAGACCAAGAATGCCTAAGGAGGAGGCCAGGTCTGGGACTGATCAGCAGGATGAGTCAGTTCAGGGGGCTGGATGGATCCTTTAAGGGAGATGAGGGAAACCACTGATGCTATGATTGTGATGCAGAGGACCCAGTCAGATCAGGGAATGCTAGTGAAGGCCGAACAGGAAGACAAAGACTCAGCTGGGGCATAGACCCAGAGGGAGTTGGGGGGACACAGACCCTGGAGGAAAGCAGGCCAGGGGACTCCATAGGCAGGGTGGAGGACCTCCAGGCAAGGCTGCAGGAAGCTGAGGAGGCACAGAGAAAAGCTGAAGGGGTTATAGAGCACCTGCGGGAACTCCTGGTGAAGGAGGGAGAAAGAAGTGGAAAGTTAGAGGACCAGCTACAGGTGGTAGAGGCCCAGAGGAGAGTCAAATCACCCTGGGATAAAAAGTTTTAACTGGGGGTGTGTAGTGGGGTTGTTGCCCTGCTACAGTGTATAAAGGGTTAAGAGGGCCTGGAAGCAGCAGCCAATAGAGTGAAAGTGGCTGGGAGCCAGTCAGGGGCCAGGTCCAAGTATAAGTGGGAGCTGCAGAGGCAGAGTCAGCAGTTGGCCGTGAAAGTGCAGGGAGGAAGATTGTCCCTCTGGCTGGTTGGCTGGCTGAGTGAGCCAGCACCCTGGAGAGCACATAGTGTGACAGTGGAAGCTGATCCAAAGCCAGGGCTCTGAAGGCAGATGGTGGCAGGGTCTGGAGGTAAGGTGCCAAGAGCAGACAGCAGCTGGGATTCCATAGCGGTAGGCCAGGAGCAGAGTACGGAATCGCCTGGAGGTGAGGTTGTGCACAAGACTGGGTGCTGTGGGGAAAATGGCCCATGGAATCCTGATGTGCAGAGATTGGAGGGAGGTGACAGGTGGTACAGAGGTCATGGCACAGAGGGTCCTTGGACTGGGGTCCATAGAACTGGATGGGCCTGGGTCCCTTCTCCCTGCTCCAGAGCACAGAGCACTAGGAGAAGGGCAGCACTTGAAAGCCATTGACCATTTAACTAGTGACCTAGACTAGCATGAGTGGTACTTGATCCCGGAAGGGGTGGAGTTGGCTGGAGGGTTGAGGTCCTTGGACTGCACTTGGGAGCCGAGTTCAGTGTGAAGAGAGGTGGAGCACAGACCACCTGATGGGGACCACATGAGCTACTCCCCAGTAACACTGCCAGGAGGCACTCATCAGGTGGTTCCCTTGCTGCAAATGCCTACACCCTTTTGCTGCATTTCAGTCTCTGGCTCCCAATCAGCCTCTAGAACAGATGTTTAAAACTCTGTGCTCTTTACCAAAAGGGTTCTCTTGACCCCAAAGGGTCAGCCACTTTATCAGACCAATATAAGTTTAGACCTTACCCAAAATACCATGCTGCCAGGCAATCCTTTAGTAACTAAAACTAAAGGTTTATTATAAAAGGAAAGAAACAAATGATTAGAGATTTAGTAAATGGGTAATGCACTCAGATACATAAAAATGATTTGAAAGTCCATATATACCAGGCTTTCAGTAGAATTGTGGAGTTTGCAGGGTTGTATAGTCCTTCTGGTGTACATCCAATATCTAGATCGGTCTCAGTCCTTTGTTTCACAGCTTCAATTGTAGGTTAGTTGATCAAGATGTACGTGAAGGCTAAAGATTAAAGACCATATGATTGCAGTGCAGCTGCCTTTTATGTCCCTTTGCCCTTGCCATACTGCTTGTGGAAATTTACATAAATAAGATAGAGTCCAAGGTCACATAGTAAATCCTAGTGACTCACCCACTGTAGCCCTGGCTTCTTCCCCAGGCCCATTGAACCTTGAGTTTCCATAATAGGCTATTAAGTTGGTTATTGCTGCTGCCATCCTGTCTAGGGTGTCACTCAGAAACACAGCACAAATTGAAATACAGCTACATCAAACATATCCCTAACTGCCAACACAAATGACACATACACATAGAAATATCTTCCTTAGCAAATCATAACCTTTCTAACGGTGTCTGACGTGGCACATCTCCCATGAATTATTGTAATTTGAAATACTGATGTTAAAAAAAATCATAAAAGGTTCCTGCCCCCCTCCGCAATCCAGCCAGTGTCAAAGGGTGCATCTACACTGGCAACTTAGGTCGACTTAAGGACGCTTAAATCGACCTACACAAAGCCGCGTCCACACTGGGCTTTTATTAAGTCAACTTAAGCACTTCCTTATGTCAACTTAATAACACCACCTCTAAAGGTCGTCTTAAGTCGACTTAAAACCAGTGTGGACGGGGAATAGTGCTAAGTGGATCATATTAAATTGACTTAAAGCCAGTGTGGACGGCTATGTCTACTGTCAAGTTGACTTAACAAGGTCAATTTAAAGTGTAGCCACTCTGTTAAGTCGACTTAAGAAGGTTGACATTAAGTCGACTTAAAGTCGACCTTCTTAAGTCGACTTAACAGAGTAGACTTAACGTTACAAGTGTAGACATAGCCAGAGGGACGTATGGTGCTGGGTGTCTTTACATGGCCTTATCTCCAAATCCTGGGAGAGTGCCCTAATGACCTTGCCTGGTGCAAAATATAGGTGAAATATTGCTCATAAGATGCATGTATGACTCACCCTCCAGAGCAGATTGTGAGTCAGCTGCAAGTAACAGAAGAGTTTGCACTGTACAAGTTGTAATTTTCAGCTGATGTGCAGCTGTAGTAGTTAAATCTCAGCCTGTGTTCAAGTTAAATTATTATGATTGGAAGTCAGCTGACCACACACATCTTACTTTAGCATGGCTGTGCAACTTTCTTTGCTGACTGCAGTAAGGAACCCATGCAGTCTCCGCCTGGATGGTGAACTAGGTTAATCATCCAGAATGTAAATGGTGAGTGGACACATTTCTCAATGTGGCTACATGATATTGGAACAAAGACTGGGTCATGCTCTCTTTGTGCCTCCCTGCCATCTCTATTTTTTCAGGCTAGATCTGTACAAGGATTTCTCTTTCACCCACTGCGACTGCCACTCTTGAAGAACAAATACTCTTTAAGATTAGATGTCAAGGGCCATACCTGCGTGATTGCTGTGAGAGCTGGCAAAGGAGGGAACAATGGAGATGGAGGATGGTGCAATGGCTGGGATGCTCCCCAGACATGGGTTCAAGTGCCTGCTCTGCAGTTGGCTCTCTGTAGTACTCTGGGCAAGGAACTTAGCTTAGACTTAAAGTGGTGTTACTCTAAAATTTCAGCCCAAGCCACTTCCAGAATGGCTTAGTTATATTAATGGACCAGTCACAAGCCGTATCTCAATCTGTGAGTACCATGAGGTGGCCTTGAGGATTTGCAATGGTTTACTAAGAGTTTCTCTTTATATCACTTGAAAACTGCCTCAGTTTACCCTTGGGAGGCCATGGATACAGCCTTCCGATCGAAAAATTGACACCCAAACAAAGACTTCTTCCAAAAAAGAGTAATCTTTATTTAATTACCAATTCTTAACACGAATGGATCCTGAAACCAACGAATGGCACAGGTCATGTAACACTAAACAAAGCAGAAGTCATATAACCCAGTGCAGCACAGCATAAATCATATAGATATAACAGCATAGCTCATACAGATATAAATGTAATATTTATACAATAATGACTAACATACAATAGGTAATATTTACTACGCACTATACACTATATAGGCTATGTCTACACCGGCAAGTTAGTTCGAATTAAGGAAGCTTAATTCGAACTAACCAAAACCATGGCTACACTAGGCTTTAATTAGTTCGAATTAAGGGCTTCCTTAATTCGAACTAATAAATTTGAATATGCTATTCGAATTAAGGGTTAATTGGAACTAGGTAGTTCGAATTAACCAATGTGGCCATGTTAGTTCGAACTAATTGCTTACTTCTTAGTTATTAAACCTTTTAAAACAAATATAACTACATGTTCCCCTAATCACTTTGATTCACTGTTATCTTAATTATGCTAATTAGACATGGTAAAACTACAGTGTTTTCCACCTGCATCAGGTGTGTGACATGGGGTGTTTGTGGTGCTGATTCCTTACATAAGTCAGAATAGCTTTAAAATATCAGGGGCTATGTCTACACTTGTTAATTTAGGTCGACTTTGCTAAGTTGACTTTGTTAAGTCGACTTAGCATGTCCACACTTAAATTTTAAGTCGACTTATGGGGTACCCTACAAAATTGACCTAGAGCGTCCACACTGGATGCCTAGGTCGACTTCTAGGGGCTACGTGGACCTTGGCCTGGTCCATGGTGGCAGAAGGCACCACTTGCCAAGTGCCAGGGGGCTCAGCCTTTGCCCCCTTGTACCTGGGTGCAAGGGGGCAAAGGGGGACAGGGACTCTGGCAGGGCATAGGGGCAGGGTGGGCAGGGCTCTGTCCTGCCCTTTGGGAAGGCATGCCAGGCTCTCCCTGTGCCAGCCGCTTAAGTCGACTTAATTTACAAGTGTAGATGCACCCAGTGTTAGTGTAGGTACTAAGCCAAGAAAACAAGCAGAAGTTAGTTTTGTCCACCCTTGGTATTGGAAAACAGGGATGATGAATAGTCACCCCTTCCGCATAACAGGGCATTGACCTTTATGACTCTGATCCTGGTCTTGTTCACATGGTGTGGAGGAAGAAATATGAGTATTGCATCCCCCCAAGATAGCCAGTGCTATTGGTCATCATAGGCTTCAGCAAATCAAAGTACCATATTTCATCATCTTCCTTTGGTGGTAAGAGGAGCTCTGCCCACTCCATACATAACCAGTGCATAGTTGACAACCACGGTATGTATATTGGGTCACAATTTATCCCTTTGTGGCTCTGCAAATCTGTTTGATGGTAAACAGTCTCTCGTTTTCTCAAAAGAGAGATATTCTGAAATTTAATTTTGATATCTTTGGGGGGAGGTAATGTAGCATACAGCATCTGTGTCAGATCTGAACAATGAAAAGTCTGAAGATTTTTGTGAGAAAACTGGAAGAGAAGAAGTGGCTAGTGTATAGAAAGAAGAATGTCCCAAAGTGAAAGGGGCAGTGAAGTGAAGAAGTGACTTTCAGCTCTGGGATGTGAGAGGAGAGACCAAAAGTGGAGAATCACAGTGATCAGGTGGATATGGATCATGTGACACAGAGGGACAGAAGAATACCACTTAACCCAAGCCATGTTATACAGTAGAAACAAAATTTATGTACATTGTGGCATTCTATTCCAGTGATTCTCACAATATGGAGCATGCCCCCTATAGAGTGTGGATGAATGTTTGGGGGCATGCAGTAGAGACAGAGCTAGCTCCCATGGGAGGTGAGGGATCATCAAGCTTCCAGTCCCACTCTGCCCCCAGTCCTGTTCAGCTCCCAGTCCTGCTCTGCCTCAGGCCCTGCTCTGTCCTCACTTCCTGTCCACCCTCAGCCCAGCTCTGACTCCAGCCACAGCTCAATTCAACCCTATGGTCTGCCCTAGCCTAGTTCTGTCCTCATTCCCTCTCCAGACCACCTTCATCTCTGGCCCAGCTCCTCCCCCATTCCAAGTTCCATTTCCAGCTCCACCTTCAGCCCAAGCTCCATTACTGAAGAAGCTTTGGCTGTGTAGAAATGGATGAGGATTAATGGACAAATTCTGTTCCTGGTAAATGGGGTATGACTGGAAAGTTTGCGCACCACTAGTCCATATGATTATGGTCATCACTTTTACAAGACTATAATAAATTGTGTACAAAGTATGCCTTGTGAGGGATCATTTGAAAACTCATAATCTACTGAACATTATTGTCTTGTAAAATATGTGTATTAACATCGTATGTAAAATTATGAACTTCTACTATATAACATTTCTTTAATATGTTCCACAGATAGAAATGCAGGCCCCAAGCAGTTCTTTAAAAACAGACACACTAGCACCCCCAGACAAGTATCAACAAAGTAAGTGGACCACCACTTGCTTAGGTGGCCATTCTCTGATGGGGGAAGGTGTGAATAAGAAATGTGCATTCCGTCACAGGGGTGTCAGACCTCACATCCTCAAGAAACTACTTGTAGCCTGCATAACAGCAGGAGGTAATCCTCAGAGGGAAGAATGGTATAAGAATGCGAGACAGTGGCCTTCAAATCACATCTCTCTTTCCCCATATCTACTCACAGCAGTTACAATGCTCCAAAGACAAATAAAACATTGTTGAACTGGGGGAAAGGTGGTCCTGACTGGAAGGCTTTTCAGCCACAACTGACTGCTTTAAGCTTATAGGCTATGCCTACACTTGTTAAGTCGACTCTGTTAAGTCGACTTAACAAGGTCAACTTAAAGTTGACGTAAGTCGACCTTGTTAAGTCAATTTAACAGAGCCTGTAGTGTAGACATACCCGTCTACACTGGCTTTAAGTCGACTTAATAAGGTTGACTTAAGGCTTAAGTTGACCTTCAGAGGTGGTGTTATTAAGTCGACTTAAGGAAGTGCTTAAGTTGACTTAACAAGTACCTAATGTGGATGCAGAGTTCTGTAGGTAGACTTAAGCATCCTTAAGGTGTTGTCTTTTTACTCTTATTTCTTTTGTAACTGGTCCTGACTTTTATGCATCATTTTTGGAATCACTTAAAATCTATCTTTCTGTAGTTAATAAACTTATCTTATTGTTTTATCTTAACCACTGGATTTGGGCTAAGTGTGTGGGAAACTCTGTTTGAGATAACAAGGTTGGTGCATCTAATTTTCCATTGATGAAATGATGGACTTTATATGAGCTTTCATTGTTCAATGGTGTGTTTGACCATACACGATGCACATTTCTGGGGGAAAGTCTGAGACTAGAGAACTTGCTTGTGTTGCTCTGTAATTTAATTCAGGAGTGGCTGGCTTGATAGTTCTTTTCATATAGCTGGGAGTGATTTTACATGCTAGAGGTTGTATGTGAAAAGGCCAAGAGTGAATGTTCTGACAGAAAAGCAGTGTAAGAGGCATCCCAGGTTGGAAAACCAAGAAAACACAGCTATTCAACAGTCCAGAATATATCCAGGGGAATGTCAAATGTGATTAGTGGTGAGACCATCAAACACCCAAGAACTACGTAAAACGAAATTCAGCAATAGGACATTACATGGAACTATATGGCTTAGTGGGATCGAAATGATAATGAATGATGGGTGGGCAAATATATTATTTCAATGGGGGATGATACATCTCTTAATCATAGAATAATAGGGATGGAAGGGACCTCACAAGGTCATCTAGTCCAACCCCCTGCTAAAAAGCAGGACCACTCCCACTAAATCACCCCAGCCAGGGTTTTGTCTAACCGAACCTTAAATATCTCCAAAAACAGAGATTCTACCACCTCCCTAGATAGCCCATTCCAATGCTTCACCACCCTCCTAGTGAGAAAGTTTTTCCTAATATCCAACCTTGACCTCCCCAGCTGTAATTTGAAACCATTGCTCCTTGTTCTGTCCCCATTGAGAACAGCCTAGCTCCCTCTATCACTATTTGCCAGGTCACCTCTGGCCTAGATATCATTGATTGAGCTTCATTACTATTGCTAGGAGGTTTGGTGGCCTGTCTGAAATTAATTAGTGATCTCAATCTAATTTCTAAAGGGCAGATATTTTCAACAAACCAGCCTCCCCACCATTATATATGGCACTGATTGGTTCTACAACTGGGTGAACTGTTTGCAGCATCATATGCCTCAAATTCAACTTTTTTTCCTTTTGTAGATTGTCTATAAACAGATGATGATTTCCATTATTCTGTATTGTTTTTATGTGTACAAATCTCAGTTGATGACCTACCAGCAAATAGTTAACTGAATATATTGGTTTGGGTATTTTATATCCACAATTCAAGCTGTTTTGAACAGAATAAAAAGTCAGATGGTGTGGGTCTGTTCCTTGATTGGATAAGAAATATAAGTTAGAATTGTGAACTAGAGCAGTGGTTTTCAAACTTAGGGTTGGGACCCAGTACTGGGCCGCAGACCCTCAGGCACTGGGTCGCAATACCCCCTGCTGCTGCCACCAAAAATCTGGAATGCATTGCTCAAAGCTGTAATTGTTGGGTTTGGGCATAAATGATTTTTTTCAATTTTGTCTCAAGAAAAAAAGTTTGAAAACCACTGACCTAGAGCACCCATGATTACAATGCAAAAGTCAGTCTCCTCAAAATCTACACCTTTTTTTTCTAAATCAGCCATTCCTGACATAAACACAGGGACATGAACACAGCTGAAGTGAATTCATTAAGGAAATATTTACAAATAATTTTTTGCAGTATTGGTTCAGCTCTAACTAGGTGGCAGTGTTAGCAGAAAGGCAAAGGAATGAATGCAGATGAAGGCAGAATTAACCATTCATCTCAAGAGATAATATTTTGAGACACTTCAGTTATTCAGTGTATGGGGGAAAAAAAACTGTCTTGCTGTTCCATGGAGAGTGGTCTTCAGTCCTGATTGTCAGGTATCCTGGAATGTTTTGTGAACACTAAATTCACTTAAGTCTCAAAGACAGGGAAGCACTGAATCCTGAGTAGATGGGTAATGTATAATTAGACGTTACATACAAACAACTATGTATAACATATTACTATAATTTTTTCTGAGTATTACTGATTTAAAATTCAAAATGTCTGAAGGTAAAGCAATCTATCAAAACCGTAAATCCTTCCAGGCTGGGTAATGAGGCATTAAATAGCTGTGTTGGATTGCTAGAAAAGTTATGCTAGAATTCCTAAAATTCAAATAATTGCAGGGGACTCAAAGTAGTTGAAGGAGAATGCATCGTAGTTTTTAGAAAAATGGTTGTCAAAGTGCATTGGCACGAGATCCTCATGTTTGAAGGGGATACCATGATAACTAGGAAGTTCAGCCTTAATCTGTATGGTGGATACACAATAATTATACAATTAATGTATTTAAAGGCTAAAGTCAAAAGCATTCCTGAACCCAAGAGAAACAAACTCTTATAACAAAGAAAAATTTTCATCTCTCAGGATGAGAGCTGAAAGTCTTCCCACTTGCTTCCGCTGATTCCGGGGAAGAAATCTGAAGCAACAATTCAATACATAGCAAAACTGAAGTGTAAACAACAGGAACAGATTAATCTATTGTTTGTTTAATCCAGAATCCCTGAAAAAGAATGTTGCACAATTTGAACAAATGTTACCCTGAGAAATACTGCTATTGAGTCATCTTAAATGCTGAATAGTTAATAATAATGTATTATGATACAGGGTTTGTGCAATTGCTTGCTGGCTTTTACTTACTTTGATGTTTCTCACTGATGGGATGTTTCTCTGTTTTCTTGGGGTGGTGTTTATCTTATTAATGCCATCCCAACCCTGCCTTATACAATAATGGGAGCTACTAAGACTCTGCTGAATCAGATAATGTATATCAAGAGGAATTGCTTAACAAATATGGACACTAATGTCGTGAACGGACAGAGCCTGCAGTATGTACCTCAACTAGACTCAGAACCTCAGGATATGTACTTTATATTATATCTAATGTTTATGCCAGACATTCTTAACGTACTAGAAGAACTGAACGAGGCCATCTTTAATTTGCATTTGGAACATATTTAACTAAGATTTTATCTTACGTTGTCTTGTGGGAATCCAGCATGTTTGGATAAAATCTTCTGAATATAAAATATTTTGTTTTGCTTGCCTAAATGCAGTGAATTAAAGAAATTCTGTTGCATCATGGGATATAAAAAAGCCTGAAAATTGCATCCTATTACAGTATAGACTAAACCACAGGAAGCAGCGTGAGCCATTTCAGATATAATTGAAATTAAATCAGATAGAAAGCTGCCAATTTAGCAGTATATTGTACTGTGCATTATGAATCTTTTGAAAATCTATGTCTTGTCCACGTGAGCTGCATTTTCTGTGTCATCCTCCAATCCCCTGGAGAGAAGATGTATCATCAAAATGTCAGATCTCATGGGAACACATAGGCTATGTCTACACTTAGGAATTTAGGTTGACTTTACTAAGTTGACTTCACTAAGTCGATTTTAAGTCAACCTTATTAAGTCGACTTAGAGAGTCCACACAGGACCCTTAAGCTGACTTAAAGCTGGCCTTACTAAGTCGACTTAGAGAGTCTACACTAGACTCTCTAAGTCAACTTGTTAGCTCCAGGGGGAAGCGATACTCCTTTGGAGCCTCGGCTCCCCAGGCTAGGGAGGCTTGTCCTGGGAAGAGCCAGCCCCACATGGGGCTGGCTCTCCTGGAGGCAGCAAACCTTGGAGCAGTCCAGGGGAGAAGGGAGTGCAGGGGAGAAGGGAGCAGTGCAGGCCAGAAGGGGCTCCTTTCTGCCCAGGACCGTGCTCCAGCTGCTAGGGAACCTCCGGGGGCTCCCTAGCAACTGGAGCATGGTCCCGGGCAGAAAGGAGCCCTGTGCTCCCTTCTGGCCAGGACCACTGGGGTCCCGGCCAGAAGTGAGCCCAGCAGTCCCTTCTTCCCGGGACCTGAGCGATCCCGGGGAGAAGGAAGCCGGGACAAGCCGCTAACAGCTTCCTGTGGAGAAGAGAGCAGGGGCTCCCTTTTTCCTCTGCCCTGCCCTTAGTCGACTTACCCTGTAAGTCAACTTAGGGTGTCCACACTGCTTAAGTTGACTTAAGAAGTCGACTTAAGCATTCAAGTTGACTTAAAAGCAGATCTTATTAAGTCGACTTTAAATTTCCTTAAGTCAAATTAAGCAGCAGCTTAAGTTGACTTAAGGGAACTCCAATGTGGACACACCCATAGGCACCATTTACAACCATGAGAGCTAGTGGAAAAAACCCTCCAATTTTCTAAAAACTGATTGGCAATTCAAATTGTTAATTCTTCCATTATGGTATCATCAGATTTTAGTGCTAATATCTAGTTGAAACTAAGGGAGACAGAGGAGTTTTAAATTATGTATTTCTGTATCAGGCTGTCAGCAGGCTCAGGAAGGAAATATTGAAGAGAGGTGAATCAGGCCTAGGGGTTGGGCATTTGACAGCTCTGAAGTGGTGAAAGGGTCAACAAGAGCTGCAGATCTCAAAGTGAATTAATGGATAGAAAGCACACCAGATCAAGTAATGTTATTGGGGTGGTTCTTGAGGTACCTAGGACTATGAGTCACCTTGTTACCCCTGACTCTAGTGTGAGGGAGTCTGCTCTTTAATACCACCAGCCTGTTAGCCAATCAAATACTATCCTCTGGGCAATGTTGGGCTTTACTTTGCCTTGTAGGTTAATACTGCAGTCCCTGAGTCCCTTTGAAATGTTCCCCTATATTGCCCTCCCCACTTATCTACCGAATACACACAGAAGTTCAAGGTCTGCTGTCCACAAAGGAGTAATACACTGGCTTGTATGATTCAACTCAGGATCAGCACTTTGCTGAATACTGCAGCACTTTGATAATAAACTTACTGTTTTCATTAGAAATATATCTAAGATTCAAGATAGGAAGTATATTGGAAATAGTTGGTTAATAGGTAACAAAAATAATAATACACTTTCTAGAGACTAAATTTGGCAGGTTAACCTGCTTTTTAAAGAAGTTTTATCTCACCCAGGCTATGTCTACAATTGAAAAGTTTAGTTGACTTTATAAAGTCGACTTAATAAGGTCCACTTTAAGTCAACTTAAAGTGAACCTTATTAAGTTGACTTAACAGAAATGGACTTAACTTTTCAAGTGTAGTTGTGGCCCCTTTTCGACCTTATTAAGTCAACGTAATGTTTTAAGTCGACTTAAAAAGGTCCACCTAGGCACTACTCTGCGTCTCCACTGGCTTAAATCGACTTAATAAAGTCGACTTAAGTGCTAGTTTGAATTAAAACAAGGTGTTATTAATTCAAACTAACTTTTTTCCTTAATTCGATTTAAAGAGCAGTGTAAATCGAATTAAGGAAAGCCCAGTGTAGACGTGGAGTAAAGTAAGACGACTTAAGCCTCCTTAAGTCGACGTAATTTGTAAGTGTAGACGCACCCTCAATGTTTTCTGCAGCTTTTCAACCGAATTTGGCTGAGATCCTGTTTTCGTGAAGGTACATGTACTGTTTGTTTACTTCTTACATGCAGGATGATGGGATATCTTCTTTTCATCATAGATGTAGTCAAGTTTTTACTGTCTGTGCAGACAGCTAGGATAACCAACCATACTGACTTCTGACTTCACATATAAATGGGAATCCACTGTGTTAGCTTACAACGCTTAATTTAAATTACATTCTGACAGAGGGAGATACAATTCTGATCTCCTGTCTGGAGGAAAATTTGTTTGTCATCCCAGCCTTGTTACAGACTTTAAAACCTCATTTTCTGTATGTAAACATAAACACTGATGATATTAATCACAGTGTGACCCTGGCTTTTGCTTAAGATCACACTTAGCTTTCTTTGAACCAGAATGTATCTGCCAGAATCAAGCTATTCCTCTACACACTTGCCAGCTGGCATTAAGGGATTTTTGGGTCACAGGCATATAGATTAAGAGCTTGAAGATTTACAGTATAAGAGATGTCTTCCACGGGTGGTCCTAGTTCAAAGGGAACCAGCAATCCCTTACTGATACAGAATGTATCTTGCTTAAAATTCACATTAGAGGGATGCTAACAGTAAGCTGTACAGTAACCGTAATGATTGGAGTGTGATGATAAAAGGAATAATTTTTATGTTCATTTCCTGGGGGTTCTTAGGCGTCAGAGGCTGGTAGAAGAGTGGTGACTGGTGAAAGTGTACTCACCCAGCACCTCAAGGTTCAATAGACCCTGAGCTGGGCAGAAAACACAGCTCTGAAAAGTTATTTTCGTGAGGCCATATTATGATTTTTTTTCTTCATTCTTTTAATCTTTTAACATTAACTGATATAAACGAAGGTTTAACCAAGCAGTATTTTTCCTTACTATTGGGATTTACTGACATGAAAGCATCAGTAAATTGGCCTGCAGTTAATATTAAGCCAGTTTAGTGTATTTGGAAATATATCCTGCCTCCTGATCTGTATCATTAAAAAGGTTCTATTTATCTATTCTCTTTTGTTTTTTGCTACCATTTCTACTACAAATGGTTACATGTACAAACCATTTATGGGGTATCTCTGACATGATTTTCACAACAAGGCAGATTCAGGAAAAATGTCAAGAGCTGTATATTGCCTTTTTTGATCTGATCAAAACTTTTGATGCTGTCATCTGTGAAGCTTTGTGGAAAATCATGTCAAAGATTGGTTGCCCAAGCAAATTTACCACCGTTATAAGACTCCTTCATGTTCAAATGACTACCATTCAAACAAGCGTAAAGCAATGTTGTCTACTGGCATCCACTCTCTTTTCCATTTTCTTAGCAGCTATGAAAATGCTAATCCAAGATCATCTGCCACAGGACATTGGAATCCAATCCTGGACTGATGGCAATCTCTTCAAACAGTCTTTCCTCCATGCTAGAACTAAAGTAACATTGGCAACAATAACCGAACTCCAATGAACTATAATGAACATCCTTTAACTGCTTCCCAGAAGCTTAGGGCTAACCCTGAACGTTGACAAACTAAAGTTCTACATCAGCCTGCTTCTGGTAAGCCATCACACCTAGCAAGGAAGATCTACATTGACAGAGAGGAACTGAGAAATGTAGAGCACTTTGCCCACCTTAGCAGCCATCAGATGTTTAGATTCAACACAGAATAAGTTGTGACAGCCTTGCCTTTGGCAAACTGTCACTGAGTGTTGAACAATTATATCATAGCACACATTAGACTTCAGTTTATGAAGTGGTGTTAATCTCAGCTCTCCTCTATGGCTGTGAGACTTGGGTGATTTGCAGAAGAAACCTGAAAAATCTGGAATGCCAGCACCAACACTTTCTCTGGAAGACTCTCAACATAAAGTGGGAGGATTGTCATACTAAGTTCAGTGTCCTCATGGGGGTCAATATCTTCAGTGTTGAGGCCCTGATTATCCAGAACCAGCTCATGTAGAACAGGCAATGCATGTGCATGTCTACCAAACAATTGCTGTATATCCAGTTCACCAAAGGAGAAAGGAAATGGGAAGGCCAAACAGCTATTTCAAAAACACCCTGAAGACAAATGTCAAGAGATGTGGCATCAGCATCACACACTAGGGGTATGTCTACACTGGAGGCTCTGTTAAGTCAATTTAACAAGGTCGACTTTAAGTCAACTTAAAGTCGACCTTGTTAAGTCAACTTAGAGAGTCCATATTGAACACTTCTATTTACTACCTGTGTCCACACTGGCAGGTGCTAGATCGACGGAGGAGTGGCGCATTGTGGGGAGCCATGGAAGGGGACCTGGAGGCCAATTAGGTCGACGTAAGGGCTTTCCCCGTCTACACGGGATTAAGTCGACTTAAAAAGGTCGACTTAAGCATGAAGAGGTGGTGTTAAATCGACTTAATAAAAGCCCAGTTTGGATGCAGGAGCCTGTAGGTCTACTTAACCTTCCTTAAGTCGACCCCAGGCTCCAGTGTACATGTACCCTAGCAGACAGTAGCCCAAGACAAGACTAACTGGTGAACACTTATCAGAGAAGGAACAACCATTTTTGAGGAAAATTGTTTCACGCTGGTCACAGAAAAGAAAGGACAAACAAATGTCATGTGGTAATCGTGTCCCAACCCTACCTTCCAACACCACTTGCAATGTCTGCCAATGAGTCTCCAGCTCAAAGATTGGATTACTTAGTCACCAAAGGATACATATAAAATAAAACCCATGAAAGAAATCATCTTTAACTCAGGGGATCACCAATGAATACAAAACTCAAAAGAGAAAATATAAATATATTGCCTGAAAATCATTTTTGGAACATAGAAAACGCTGTATCAGATGAGACTAATGGTCCATTTAATTTGAAATCCTGTCTTTGACAGTGGCCACTGCCAGATACTTTCAGAGAGATATCCCTATGTTGAACTCTTATTTAATAACATGTTTCTAGAGAAACTTCTTTCTCATGCAATGAGACTAGTTTTTGGCTTACGTTCTGATGTATAAGGGCACTTTCTACCTGGGTCTTTTACCATGGTGATCTCCATCATACATGGGTGCCTTGGGGGTTAACCAATTATAAAAAAAGAAATCCCTAGCTATCGTAGCTGCAGACATTTTTTTGTTCATATAAATGTCCCTTTAAAAAAAAAAAGGCTGTTGAAACTCCTTGCCTCTGTCCTGTGGCAGTGAATTCCAGAGTCTGGCTGGCATCTATGTGTCTGGCTGTCCATTTGCCATGTGAATACTACCCTCATGTTCTCTTTTCTTGTATTATTTGAGTAGATAAATATGTCTGGCCAACTGATTTATCTATATAAATAGATTAAAAAATTGCTCCTCAGAGTAGATTTTGTTTTCTACAAATATTTCCGCAGAATTGATTCCTGTGGTATCCATATAAGGTACCAAACTCTGAATCTAATACAAAGAACAGCTTGAAAGAAACCAGATATTAAACCAGTGTACAAAATATTCTAAGAAACCAATCTGGTTCAAATCAGATATATTTAAAGGCAAAATAACAGAGATTTTTATAATATAAATTCAAACTACTAATGTGATCCCAAATATTCAGTTAGTTACTCTTTGCTGCCATTCATTAGATTCTGGCTTCTTGAAATGTTAATAATCTATTGTTATTTTTAGTAGTAGTGATGTATTACTGACTCACTGCACCATTTGCCTCTTTATATTGTCTGGGTGTTTTCATCAAAGGGGAGAAATCATTGAAGAATAAAAAACTGTGGAAAGTTTTATCAAATCTTTCATTCAAATATTTGGCTGATGAGTCTGGTGAACAAAGAGCCATCTACCAGCAATGTATGTTCTTGGATGACCTCTTTTATATGTTATCAAGCAGGCAGATAAAACTGCATAATAGTTTGTGCTCTTACAACTCAGGTTATTTGAAATCCTGCAACTGGGGACACTTCTAAAAAGCAATGTTCTCATTTACAGTAGGTAATGTTGAATAGTCACTGGTCTTAGATTTCCATCACCTAAGCTAATAGTATTTCTTCAGTGACACAGGTACCATTCAGCATATAATTGTTTGCTCTTTTTATAGTTGGTCCTGTTCTAAATTAGATAGCTTCATTAATATTTAGAAAGCAATTTGCCAATTTAAGGCATTAAGGTAAGCATTGAAAAAATTATTATTTTAGTATGCCATTTTTGTTCACAAATATGAGAATCAAATTGGTCCCCTGAAAACTCAGAACCAACATGAGATTTTTTTTCTAACAGTTAAAATACTTCTGGACAGATCTTTAGCTAATTTCAATTGTCATTGCTCCAATGCTCATTTACCTCAGCAGAGGGTGTGCCTCTTTAATCTTAACTCAACTGATAATGTTCACTTCTCTGCTTATGTATATCCATGACTTCAGTGAAGCTATGCTAGCAGAGAATTTGGTGTACTAACTTTATTCTTTGTAAGTGACCCAGGCCCTTCATTTCATTTAATCTCTATTGTGCCAATTCACAATGGATATACTGTTAACATCTGTTTCCTTTTTAGTAATAATTGCGTCTGATATCATTGGTACAAAAGACATTACATTAATCCATGTCACCAGTGTAACTGACATTTAAAAATCTAAGTACCAGATTCTCTTCCATACCAGTTTACACAGGTCTAGGTGCATTAATTTTAGTGAAGTTACTCCTGTTTTACTTTAATACATGAGAGATTAGAATCTGATGCTAGTGATGAGTGGCTATTTTATCTATTGATGTGTGAACCTCAGCTGATGTGTGAACCTCAAATTTAAAGCATTGAGTATGTTCAAAAATATCAATGGTTGTATTTAATATAGTCACATCAACAAATAGTTCTTCCTACAACATTGGTTTGGTCTATATTGACAGAGCTACTTCTTCGATATAGGTGTCCAGTGACAGACCTTAAAAAATAATCTTTAATTTTGCATTTGATGATTTGGCTGGGTTTTTCATACTTACTGTAAGGAACATTGTGCAGGTGTATATGCCTATCTCTTTAATCTGGTCCAAAATGCGGGGGTGTCACTGGCGCTGGGCCAAGAGGGCTCATGCCCCGATTGTTTTGCCCCGAGCCCCGAGCTGTAGCAGCCTCCCTGTCTGTGTTAGCCAAGCTAAACACAGGGTGACTGCTCTCTTTGTTCAGTCAAATGCTCACATGCTGGAAGCTGGGGGGTGGGGTGTTTTTAAATCCCCTGCAGGCAGGAATAGGAAGTGTAACCTATTTTACAAATCATTGCTACCTGGAAATCTGTGTACTGAGTAAACTTGAATCCCGCCTGAACTTCCGTGCGAGGTGGGGAGGGGGGCTTTTACCATTTGCAGGAGGGAGCAGTGACTGAGCAGAAAACACTAGCAGGGCAATGTTCAGTGAGTCCCTCCGTGCTCCCTGGGGTATAGCCAAAATGCCACTGTACTAGGAGTCCCGGGGCCCCAATCCTGCCTGTGGTGGGGTTCCTACCACTCCCCAGACTTCCCCATGTCTCCCCACTGTGCATCCCAAAGAGTGTCATTAAGATATAGTGATGTTTTTAGTGATGTCAGTAAAAAGTTTACCAGTATAAAAAAGTCAACTTCAGCTCTTCATATCAGTAAAAGCTAAAATGCATGGTTGGCAAACCTGGTCACTGTTTCCAAATGTGGAAATGTTAGGCTAATACTTTGGGAGAGGGATGGGACAGATGAGGGGCAGCGATAGAGGGGTGGCCTTCCCATAGGGATGGGGTAGCAGAAGGAAGGGGGCAGGGTAAAAGGCAAATGGGGAAGGAATGGGAGGGTTTAATTTGGGGGGTGTTTGGGGGAAGATGCAGAGAGGGCATTCACAGAGGAACCTTATGGGAGGGAAGTGTTATTAGAAAATAGAGTTGTGAGAGGAAACTTGGGGGTTGGGGTACATGTAGGGCTGACATATGCCTCCCTATGTCATATATAGGGGATCTGTGCAGGAGGGAGTAAATGAGAAGTGGGGGGCTGTGGGAACTGGGAATGAGGGGTTTCATCGAGGGTGAGAGGGAAGTAGAGGAAGCTGGAGGGGTGGGGGTGGAGGCTGGACCTGATTCAAATGGGCTCTGTTATGGGGGGATGTTTCTAGGGTATCCTTGGGGCTGATTAGGTGGGCCACACCAGCAGAAGTGTACGTAGAAAGTCAGGACAGCTGGAATTTATCAGGGGCCGTAAGAGGAAGAAATATGAGTTGTAGGTGGGGCGGGGGGGGGTATATCACAGAGTCTCTGGTGTGTATCTAAGTAACTTGGAAATGAAGTGGGGGCAGGAGCGTTTGGGGGTTGCTGTGGCATCCATTCCTGCAGGGCTGCAGTGGGGGGTGCTGGATGCCCAGTCTAAGGCGTGTTGGGGGGTGCGCTGGAATCGGGAGCCTGGCATGGGCTTTGGGTGGCACGAGGCAGCCCTCTCCACCTTGCCTTCACATGGTGGAGAAGCTGGGAGGGGGACAAGGGAGGGAGGGAGGGAGGGGAAATAGCAGCAGGAGGTTTGGAAGCTGGGTGAGGCTGGTGGAGGAGGTTGGAGGCTTGTGCCCCAAATCTTTTTCCTATGCAGCAACGCTCCTGCCAAAATGTCTGCTGAATAGAACATATTTTATTGGATGCTCCCATAGACTCATTCTTATCACCAAGGCAAATCCCAAGGGGACCGTAGCCTCCTTGCAGATTGAGTGCCACTTGGACTGATAACTAGTTAGGTCCTTATGGTGGTCTGGCTGCATGTTTAATCTCTGTCCATCCTGGCAATCTTATTGTTCCACTCAAACTTTTGGCAACTGTGATCATCAAATGCACACCAGATATCCTTGCTGATTTACATGTAGGAGTTCACTCAGTTTTTTGATTAAGGTATCTGAATGATTTTTTTTATATTGAACTGAAGATATTTGTCTACAAAACCTTTTATTTAGATGGCACAAGCTTAAGAACTGAGCTTCCAAAATACAAAACAAAAGGTAACAATATGATTCATAAAGGTCTATCTTACTAATTATAGGATGCTTTCATACACTATCAGACAGTTTTCACATAGAGGATCTTGACTTTCAGGTTAAGAAAAATGTTTCTATTCTTTATAAATTTCAAAGGCATTAAATGACTTCTAAGATTAATTACAAGGCAAGAATACTTTTTTGTACTTTTTCAGGTATTTTACAGAGAAGGCAAATAAGATCAGAGTACAGATCTCCTGAACAAGAGGAAATGCAATACAAACCTTATTTTGTCTCCTTACCGTCAATGCTCATTGTCTGCATTTTCTTCATGGTCGACAAAGTCCCATGCCAAGCTGAATATGTTCCAGGACTCCAATCAAAGTGCCATTCAGTTACTGAAACCTAAGTACATTTCTTTTTAATCACTTCTGCATTGTTTAAAATCAATCTCCTCTCAAGGGAAAATCTATTATTTAAAACCCACAGTTAGAGGTAGGCCTCTTGACATTGTAATGTCTGTTGGAACCCATGGCTATTTTTTCAGTTGAAGGAGTGCATTGTCATTTTCTGTCTGTGCTTTCCCACCTTCCACAACAATAATTTAAAACAAAGTTTAAGAGGAGGAGTGAGTTTTAGTGCATAACACTGATGTAGCTACAGTGCATAAAATAAAGTAAGCAAACAAACAAAAACCCAACTATTTAGAAGAAAGTTGAACAAAAGATGATTAAAATGACATTGACCTGTATCATCTGGCCTTGTAGTCAAGTGGGATTGTAATGTACTACCACTCAAGGGAATAAGTCTGAGACAGGCATTGTCTTCATTAGAAAGCTGTACTTTAAATATAGTGGTATAGATAAAATGGTACAGCAACTCTAGTAGTTATATCAGATGCTTTGAACTGTATAGCTGTTCCAGTAGAGGATAGGAATAAGTTATACAGGTATAAAGCATCATTATAGTTATATGCTGGTTTTTTTAAAAAACTTCCTACCACTATAATTATATATAATTTTTTTTTTTAAAAACCCTGTGTGTAGACCAGGCCTCAAGTCTCTCATTCACAGTAAACCATGTATGAGAGCACTGCAGAAGTGTTGTGCTGATCACACAAATCTACTAGAGGTAACAATACCTAAGGCCTTGTCTACACTTGAAAGTTAATTAGTATTAAGGTAGAGTGTGAATTTAAAGCACAAGTGAAAAGCTCCAGGTTTGGACTGTGTTATTGTGGAATAAGAGTGCCTAGTTCCTGTTTAGTTTAAACAAAGTGGGCTAAGTGGATTTAAATGGATTAAACTGAACCAGACCAATGTGATCTTATTCCGGAATAAAAGTGTCCTATTGCATTAATTTCGATGGAATAAAGGGTCCCAAAGTGTCAAAAATATTAACTGTAACTGTCCATCATTAAACTGTTGTAAACAAGGTTTGGAGTTTGGCATACAATGACTTCAGCCTAGTTAATTTCACGGCAAATACATTGTCTAAACTTTTTATTAAAGACACAGAAAAGGCTGGAAAACCAGTTAAAGTATTTAAAATTTAAAGTATGAAGTAAGGCTTTTATATAAGCCATAATCCTTCGTCCCTTTTGTTTTAGCTGGAACTAGATTTTAGAAGGAATCCCCTTGTCTGATGGTAAAACTGTCCTTTTGTGGAAGTGTGGTGAAGATAACTGAAGTAGGCTAAAGCTGTCATCATGGCTATTATTATTGAAGTCTGGTTTTGTTTTCTAGAAGACAAAACAAGACAAACACACAGAGAGGAGAGAAAAGGTAAGCAAAGAGAGAAAATGCAGCTTTCTGTCTATGAAGTCAACTCTCACTTGCAACTGTACTTCTGGAAGATGAGGGGCGCAGTACAGTCTTCTCAGCTACACTGAGACCTGGCAAACTTGTACCAGCAACAGAGTGCTTAGGGCATTGCATTTAGCTGACTTTCTGGTCACAGGCTTACAGCAGTGTTGCAAAATATATAGTCTTGAACATCTAAGCTGTCTTATTAAACAGAAGGAAAAAGAAGAGAGAGAGGAAAGAGAAGAAATAAAGTGGGGAAGGAAAATGACATGAAGTCTCACATACCTGATGACTGTCAGGATTTAGCTGGAACTGGTGGAGGTGATGATATCATCTGGATTCCTTTTGCTAGTTCTGCCTCTCACGATCACAATGAAGAAGGCACAGCCATGTCACACTGGACTCTGAGATCCCAGGAAACAATGGGACTGGCAGTCATGATGGTGAATTTCACTTCTTCTCCTTCTCTTATCTTTCAGTCAGCACAAAGAACATGTTCTCCTTTCTCTCAGCCAGTGTTGTGGTTGCCAACTCCTGCCACCCAAGTCTCTTTTTGAGGACCCCAAAAGGGGAGTGGAGGATGGAAAAGTCCATCCCTTTAGTATTTTGTCCACCAATTAGGCCTAATTTCTGACACACCAATTTTGGTCCATTATTTTTCGTCCCACTCTTTTGTTTATCAAGCATGATTGCAATACAGTCTTTGAATTATCTTAGTGGGCCTTTTTGATTAGATGAATTTAATCTTCTTGTTTCTCTTTTACATCTTTTTCTCATTAATATTTATTGATGTAGGTTACTGTGATAATTTATGAACTTTCAGTCACTTTTTAGAGTTGAATTTACAGTTAGGGTAATGCATGTAGGATCAGTTATTATAATGATCCTCACTTGGAGCTATTTCAAAATAATTCCATGTGGAGTGAAGCCTGAACATAACCCTGTAGCAAACTCTATTCCTGACTTTAGTTATCAGGCCTCATCCAGACAAATATCCAGTATTTCCCACCTGGAAGGGTGGTTGCATGATGCTGACACCATAAACTCTATTTCTGGTCATGCATTTCCTGTGCATCCATCAGATGGCAGCGCTGCAAATGACATACTTTCTAGAAGAAGGCACCCTCTACAAAGGCTATGTCTACACTTGCAAATCTAGTCAACTTAAGGAGGCTTAACTCGACTTAAACAAAGCTGCATCCACACCTGGCTTTCATTAAGTTGACTTAAGAATGAAATGAAATGAAAACTTAAGTCGATTTACTAAGAACCACCAGATAGGTTGACCTAACCCTTCTTTAGTCGACCTAAGCCTAGTGTGAACAGTTAAGTCCACTTTGTTAAGTCGACTTAAGAAAGTGGGCTTAGTACACGTCCATGGACACCGCTTTGTTAAGTCAACTTAATAAGGTCGACTTTAAGTCAACCTTATTAAGTCAACTTAACAAAATCGACCTAACTTTTCCTAGTGTAGACATAGCCAAAGTGTCCTTCTGACCCATACTCTCAAGCAGGGTAATCTGCACACATTTCTTGCTCCACTGACTCCTCTGAAAGGCTGAAAGCTGTTTCAACTCTCCCAATCAGCCTGGGGATAATACTCAAACAATCAGAGCAGTCTAATTAAAAACAAGATTTAATACAAAGGGAGAAATCAAATAAAACCAGGTAACGAGTATGAATATTTTTACATGTCTTTTTCTCAATGAAGCCAACTGAGGTTTAACTAACAGTGAATTTTAAAAATGGTAACTGTCTAGAAAATGCGTCTTTCTCCTCTCTGACCCACCAAGCAGACTGGCCTGTCAGAGGGAGCCTTTTGTTTCAGATGTCTTCTGTTCCCCTTTCCATTCCTTACCTGTCTCTCAGCCTTCTTATACTATTCAAGTTTTTCCTGGCTTGTCCTACCAGGAAGCAATGTCTACAGGAGTCTCTTCTGCTATGACCATTGTCTGTGGCCTGAATCCATTCAGGGTTTTACTGTCTGCTTGGGAAAACCAGTTTTGCTTCTGTGTTTTTGCCCAATTTTAAAAGTCCCTGTAGTACCATAGCAAGAACAGTAACCCCTGGGGGCCCTTCCAGGTACCCTGATATGGTCACAGGTCTTCCCAGGGGAAGAATGTCACTGCCTCTGGTGCCTACTGTAGCATGGCTCTGGCCCATCAGCTAATTGTTCCTCCAGCCTCTGTGTGGATTGGATGGGCTCAGTCCCCAAAAGCCCCACTACATAAAACAAATCCAGTTCAGTGCGGTTGTCCTCCCTACCCTCAAGCTTCTGGGTGCGCCCCTCTCCTTTTCTTCAGGCTTGTCTCCCAAATAGTTTCTGAATGTGTTTCATTCACTCCTGGGGTCCCCAATGACTGCTCTGACTAGCAGACCTGTATCTTCACAACTGTGCAAACAAAGGTCCCTTCAGGCATAGCTCAATCTTCTTTCCTGTGCAGACAGCTACCAGCTGAGCCAAGCTCTCCTTTTATTCCTCCTCCAGACTGGGTATTGGCTGCTGCTATAGTGTGGCAGAATTGGCTGGGCCTGTAGGCTCTCCTGAGCCCCGTTTCTGCTGGTATGGGGCTTCTCTGCCCCATCACAATCCTTTTGAAGGTGAATGGCTACAACAGATGTGTCTTTGACCACTTTTGCATCTTTAAACTCTGTCCCACCACCAAGCCCTTTGTTCTCTCCTAACTAATTACTGTACATTGACAAGATAATGGTCATAGCTAGAAGGATCCACAGAACTAGTCTGTTTTAAAGATACAGATTTAGATACTTCTTATAATTCCTTCAAAACAGTCAATCATGGACAGATTAAAACTATAGGCACATTAATGTGTTCAGCCCTGATGTGACTGTACATGAAACGAATCCAGTTTTTAAATTAAGCTGAAGGCAAAATGAATGGATGGTAAATAATACTCTAGTTCCTCTCAGCTTGCTTCAGTAACTAATTCTCTTTTAAACAGTTAAATGATTAGAGATTTGAAATTTTTTGTGTGAATTATTAAGCAGCACTTGCCAGTGTCTGTTAGAAATCCCATCCCTCTTGTAGAAACACTTGGGGTAGTAGATATGGGAGCAGACTGGTAACAGACTTCTGATTTAATGTGCTGTGTGTAGAATGACTTCTTATAGAACAGTGAACAAAGTGCATTGCTGTAAATTACACATTTTAGGTAATTCTAGGAGAAACTGACAGATCATGAAAACAGAAATCCTCCAAAATTTCAGTGGAAAACATCCCATAGAAATCTTTTATTTTTAAAAGTAGTCTCGTTGATCAGAAGTTTATCTGCAGGCCTTTGATTTATGATCACAGAGTTACTGAGCAGATGACCTGTGTGCCCCTTAAGTCCTCCAAGTAAAGTTTATGATGGGCTTAGGCTTGCACATTTCAACCAGAGTTTCTGCACTTTTAACCTTTCTTAAGGATCTAGGGGGCACAGAGAGAATATGGAGAATTAAAATGAAAATATTTTAAAGATCTCTTAATCAGTGTTTGATATTGGGGGTTTGCTGGCTGTGATGCTCCCCATACTTAATATCAGTATTGTAAAATATGTGAAACAGGTTGCAATGTTTCGGTGAAATTTGTGGATTTTCATGCAATACATTTCTTTATATTTGGCATTTGGGTTCATGACTTTGAATGTATCTCCAGCATTTATTCAGCATGTTGTGGTTTGCCTTCTGGCCCTACACTTGCGTATCTTTTGCTGGACACAAAAAATATTTTTAAAAATGCCTAAATAATGTAGGATCCTACAGTATTGTGTCCAGCCAGTGACATACTGGCATGGGGTAACCCCTTAGTTCCCCAAGTCTAATAACACCCACATTGTTACGAGTACAATAAACTTCCTCATATTACCAATACTAGGCTCTCAAAATTGGGAGTGCAGCAACCAGTCTTCCAATAAGAGCTGTTTAGAGATTCATTTATCATATGAGCTTTCGTGGGAAAAAAATCCCACTTCATCAGATGCTTGAAGATGGGGAACTTACAGAATGGGACCATTACAGAATGTCCCATTCTGTAAATTCCTAATCTTCAAGCATCTGAAGTGGGATTTTCTCCCATGAAAGCGCATGCGATAAATAAATTTGTTCATTTTTAAAAGTGCCACAGGACTCCTTCTTTGTTTTGCTGGACTGCTATGTCTACACTGGCAATTTAAGTCGACTTAAGGAGGCTTAAGTCAACTTAAATTAAGCCACGTCCACACTAGGCTTTCATTGTCGACTAAAGAAATTCCTTAAGTCGACTTAATGAAAGCTTAAGTCAACTTTGTTATTACCACTCATTAAGTCGACTTAAGCCTTAAGTCGACTCCTTAAGTCGACTTAAAGATGGTGTGGACATGGAGTAACTCTTAAGTTGACTTTATTAAGTTGACTTAAGGGTGGTTAAGTTTACATAACAAAGTGGACTAAGTCGACTTAGTCCACTTTATTAAGTTGACTTTAATAAGGTCGATTTTAAGTCAATTTAAAGTCGACCTTATTAAAGTTGACTTAACGAAGTTGTCTTAACTTTTCTAGTGTAGACATAGACTAACACGGCTACCCCTTTGGAATATGAGCAGAACTTAAGTGATGGCAATGCATACCAGTCACTCATGTGCTAGAGCAGGAAAAACAAAGCACTTATATCCTATATCCTGGCCTTGAAATCCATTAACACACAGATACATTCCAGGCTTCCAGGAAATGAAAGCTGAGGAAGGTATGTGTGGTTGGATTACTCCTGTAGATGTTTTTAGAGCTCTGTAATGCATGTTGGGTGCAGTCATGCCATCCTTAAGCTGTGATCTCATCAGATTTCATTCAGTAAATTCTTCCATCTGAGTAATTCTTCCCTCTGAGTCATTGCTGAATGTTCCAATGTGCTGCCAGGAAACAGTGTCTTCCTTAGCTCTCCATGAGATGTGTATACTCTAAGCTTCAGGTAAAACAGGAGAAATCATTATGAAGTGAACATAGCATATCCATATGGATAGTCACTGTTCTCTTACTGTTTTTAGTGTTTATCAAGAGTAGTTACCCTGCTGCAAACACACTCCAAAGAATTTTTCACTGCTCTGCATCCTGGGAAGCCTTATTGTTCCTAAATTCTCCTTACCACTAATAAGCCCATCCTCTGGAGTGGCGAGTTAATGACTTTTCTGCAGGGTCTAATAGCTGGCACAGTCCAAATACAAATCTCAGAATCTAGGACTAAAATCCAAAATTTACTGAAATCAGTGGATGATTTCTATTTAAATCAGTGGGATTTGGATTAGGACCACATTTTCAAAGAGAAGAACTCCCAGTACCCAAACCAGCTTTTCAAAGGAGATCCACTCTCACTTTGACACAAAAGTATATAGATTTTGAAAAAGTTCAGTATATTAGCTTCTGAGCTCTTTTTAAAACCTAGCCATAAATGTCACAGTGTGAACTTCTGGGGAGCTGAGCCCTTTTTGAAAATCTGGCCCTCAGCTTGTGATCATATAACAGTATATTCACCAGTGCATTTGTCTGACTGGAGTAATCCATAAAATATGTGTTTCTATAAACTATTACATTTGTTCCTGCACAAACTAAGCAATCAGCAAACATTTTGCCCACTTCAAGTACTTGGCTTCTGTGTAAGGAATCTGAAGATATGATTTTTTATGTGCTAAAACTGTATTTCAACTCTTCAAGTATGCCATTTTGTTTTGCAATCATTATATTAGGCTTCTCAGATTCATTTCCTCCTCCTGCCTCCATCTTTTATCACAAATATAATAATTTGGCCAGGAACAGAAATAGGAAAAGAGAGATGTACTGACAACTATGATTCAAATTTTGTTGGTATTTTTCTCAGAGGTTTAAGGTGTAAACTTCCATGGTCAAATTCCAGTGATAATAAATGTCATGTCTTTTCATTTTCCAGTGATTATACAAATAGTAAGTAATTATGATCTGCCTACCTATTTTACTTTGTTACTTCCATTGTATACAGTATTCACCAAAACAGATACACAGAATGCATATCTGTGGCAGAAGAACCTATCGATTGGGACATTCATTTGGTTTAAATTTGAGTTGTAGATGCTCATCATGACTCAAGGTCAAGCCTACAATTCATAATAGAAATCAGTTGAGTCATATAATTCAGATCAGATTCAGGTTCCATAAGGGAGCTTTCCCAAAACACAGGGAAGTTTGACATTTGTGTTCTGGTTTGGTCTATTGGGCCTGATTTAAGAAGCAGGGCAAAGAGAGGCTAGAACAGAGTTTTCACTCTCCAGATTACACAGATTTATTGAAATTTTGCATAAACAGATGTTCTCATAGCAAAAGCAATTTCACTGGTGGTTTATGTTTGCTGCCAATGTTAAATTCCATTAGAGTTAAATTTTCATGCATGGAAAATTTTCCCATTCAAGATTATTTTCCTGTCTCATTTTTTGTTTTACCTTGCATTTGCAGAAAACCAGCATAGGTTTTGCATCTCATGTACATCAAAAACATATCTGCTCTTGGCATTAAATCTGCTTTCTGATTTCATGAAAATAGCAGCAACTTTTGCCTCTTTCAAATTCCTATTCTGCTTTGTGTACAAGAAATGAAAAGAATCAAATTAAGAATGTTACATAATTTGCTTAAATTTCCATAATTATGCATGACAGAATAGCTTTACACAGACACAAATATTTCCAGACCTGCTACCTAGCACAATATTTTCAGGTAGGTAAACTCCCCCCAGCCCGCAACATACAGGCACACACTACACATCCCTCACTACAGTTTTTAGCCATTTTGGTTTCCAGACATTTTTTAATACTTCCTGAGGATATAGGGCTGAAAGTGGGAATCCAAATCTCAGAGGCAACTTTGAAAGCCCATGTGAAGTATGTAAGTCATACCATCTCTCATGCTTTAGGTCCTAACTCAAACCCAATCTAGTGGCCGGTGCTCACTATAATGAGCATTCATTGGTTTTAAATATTATACAATATTTGCTCTTCTATCAATAGTGGCTTAAGGAATATTTGGGACTTTTTTCTATTATATAGTTTCAGGCCAAATGAGGAAAATAGCTGTCAGTATGTTTGGGTATGTCTACACTTGAAAGGTAGGTCGACTTAAGGATGCTTAAGTTGACCTAAAGAACCCCGCATCCACACCAGGCTTTCATTAAGTCAACTTAAAGGCTTCCCTAAATCGACTTAATAACTACCGCACTTTAGGTCGATTTTAGGCTAAGTCAATTTGTTAAGTCGACTTGAAACCGGAGTAGACACCCTAGGTCAACTTAGTTCCCTAAGTCGACCTACGGCTGGGGACAAGGGAGCTGTTGCTCTCTGGGACGGGAGCCACAGCTCCCTTCTGCCCAGGACCTGCGGCTCCCCGTCAGAAGGGATGCTCCCTTCTTGCCAGGAAGCCTCGAGGTCCTGGCAAGCAGGCAGCCTCAGCTGCCTTCTCCCTGGGACCCGCACAGGTCCCGACAAGAAGGCAGCAGCGGCTCCCTTCAGCCAGGGAGGCATGGGTCCCTTGTCCCTGGGAGTTCCCGGGGGCTGGGAGCCGCCACTCTCCGTTGACTTCAGAGTCTAGTGTAGACTCTGTAAGTCGACTTAGTTTTTTAAGTGTAGACATACCCTTTGGGTGTAAGACAGCATGTAAGTAACAACATACTAAATCCTAGGCGGGGGCTTTGCTCAGGGACCTACAAGTATATAGTACGCAATTAGCAGATGCCATGAACATGTAAGTCTTGTGGCCTGAAACTCAAGAGGCTAAAGTATTCTCTGATCCCATCTGTGGGTAAAGAGGGGGAAGAACATCAACAGGGCTGCTGTATCTGAATGAACTATTAATCTAGAACTCCATTTGGAGAGATGTTCCAGAGGAGAAGGAACCTTCCTCTTCCATCTATTGGTAAACAGGGGGGAGTGCACCTATGGAGAGCATCATCTGCATAAGCTTTGTACCCAGAATTCCTTTAGTGACTCTTTGGGAGTCGCCATAACTGCACACACACTCAGAACTGGCTGGGTAATGAAACTGATCCACAAAAGGGAAAAAAGGTTTCTGTTTTGCAGTGAGGAGTGTGTTCTTGATTGCAAGGATTCTTTCGAAGTGTGTTGTTTGTTACTGGTCTTTTGCTACTAAGAAATGGCTGCATTTTTCACTTGAAGATATATTCTTGAAGGGATATAGTGCAGAGTGGTTTCCTCGCTGAAGCTACCGAGGACAGCACAAAAGTTGTGATGGTGTCCTCTCTACTAAGTCACCGCATAAAGGTGAATTATTGTAGCTGGTTTAGGTGCACACCTAACAGAGAGGTGCTGCTTGTGGCTGTGGAGCAGGGCATTTTCTATGTGGTGAAACCTTGATTGCACTACATGTGTATAGTCACGCTGACCAGGGCAGAGTAGTATGGTCTTCAAAATGGCATTCCCCGTCAGTGATATCAGACATAATTACATCCAGTTTTGTCTCAGTACCAAACAGGCAACAAGCTATTTAAAGACAGGACAGTCTGTCTTAAAACCCAAGTACCTAGATCCTACCCATTTAATATCACATGAAACCATGCTCTGTGCCAATGTTCAGCATGCACAGCTTGCTTTCCACACAATGAATATGACATTTCATATACCAAGCAGAAGTAAAACTGTTATGTAATTATCACCACTCAGTAAAACACATCTCCTCTTCTTTGGCATCATCTCTGTCTTAAGCTTTAAAATCCCTCCCCTTCCCATTACAGGTTCTATGTTCATGGGAACAGTCCATCTTTTCAGCATTTTCAGCTAATCAATTCATGGCCTACAGCAATCAGAATTCTTATCTCTGGACATAATTACTAATTAAATTTTCATTCCAGATTTTATAGTTTCTAGCTGCAGTCATTCATGAGATATGAGGAAAGAAACCAGGCTTGAACAACTCCACTCTTCTTCATCTGGCTTCTTAAAGTGACACTACGCACTGATGATAGTCCTTTGAATAGTACCACTGGTGCTGTAAATCTGGTAGGTGAGCTGGAGTGGCTGGGGATATGAATTGCAAAGGGATTAAATCTTGACCACCTGTGAAAAGCTTACCAAGTGGTTCATTACTGGAAACATGGTGATAGTGTGAGCTGTCATGTCTGGGAGACAACCCCACCTCCATTTCTAAAGCAGCTGTTTCCAATTAATTATGCCTCTCAGAGGCTGTTAGGAGTGGGCTAGGACTCAGCTCAATCTAGGAAGAGAAGCAACACCAATTAAGGCTGGAGGCTAGCTGACATGTAGAAACAGCTCCAGAAAGGGGTAGAAAGAGAAAGACAATTGCCTGAGAAGGAAAAGGTACTAAATTTGCAACAAGTGGGGTACAGAGTGAGGCTGCTTCCTTGGGAAACTGGATTTGCCTTAGAGGAATTATAGGGGAAAAGGGACTAAAGACTTTGGTTGTAGATGACAAGGTGAATACTGATATACTCCTGTTATACAGTCTTTCTTCCTCACCCTTTCTGTAGAATTTGGGGCTTAGCGTGTGTGATTATCTACCACACAGAGGTAATGCTGCAATGCACTGGTTCACACACTTCTGAATAGGATAGTTATGATCTGGATTTGTCTGGTTACCATCATGCTTCCCTTAGGTTGTGTAGGGAGAAGGCTGCTTTATTTTGTGACTGGATATAATAGAAGTCTACTTGGAATCAGCACATCTCCTTGAATGTTCTGGCCATACCCACCTCCAAGCAAATTTGGAGGTGCATGAGCTATCTGTGCAGTTCCAGATGAGGTGGAGATGTGACATAGCTCCATCCAGGTGAGCTTTCTGCTGCCATGGCCCTGCACATGAGTTGAAACAAAATACTCTCAAACCAGGTTTCTTATTTATTCACCCATACAGACATGAACTTGGGATAGTTTTCCTCCACCGAGGAGCTGACCCTTTATTTACTTAAAGTGTAGCAGAGAATATAGGAAAATTCCCTACTTCCTGTGTCTGATGATATCCTTTGTGCCCCCCCCCCCAAAAAAAGGGGGGGGAGGGAGGAGAGTCTTGGCTTTAATAAGAAAACCTTTTAAAGGTAAATTTCTTGTTATTTGAGTAGAGCATGGTACATCTAAAAGATCTACTTACTGCAAAGAGACATCAATTCAGCATGACATCTGACTACAAGGAGAAGCTAGGTAAGTAATAAGGAAAATTTGAGAACACATTTGTAATGTCAGTGTTCAAATTTGGTTTAAAATTCACATTTCATTAAGGAGGGCTCTGCAATTACAATTCACAGGATTGTTTTATAACTTGTGATATACATGCCTTCACTGTGCAATGGCCAGCGAAGGCTGGAGATATAGATACAACAAATCCTGCATCTTGGCAGGGGGTTAGACCACTAAGGTCCCTTCTAACCCTATGGTTTTATGCCATGTGAGAGAGCACTATGTAGTGGTAGAGCAGTGGACTGGGACTCAGAAATCTATTTCCTGCTCTGCTACTGGTTTCCTGGATGATCTTGGGCAACTTGCATCATTTCTCTGTGCCTTGGTTTTCCCTATCTGTAACATGGGAATAATGATAGGGCCTTCCTTTGTAAAATGCTTGAGATCTACTGATGACAATACCTAGTTCTATATAGTGTTTTTCATGCTGGATAAAGCATCTGTGATTGTGTAGGCTGAATGATTCATTCTGCTAAAAGCACCTGAGGATGGTAACTTATTTTAAAAGTAATAATTTTGTCTTTCTTCTTTTAAGCACTTAAAAGCTACCCAATGTTTCAGGTCTATCAGGTACCATGCCGTACTAGAAAGACTCTAACATTCCCTTGATTTCGAAGAGCATTAGCACACAGCTACACAATTTAAAAAAAAAAAAAAAGTGCAAGCAAGGCTCAGAATCTGTCAATTTACTGGGACTTTGGGGGCTCATGCAGTGAGGGTAAAAATAGCTATGTTGATATTCAAGTTCAGGCAGATGCCTGGTGTCCAAAACCCTCCATCCTCACCAGCTTTTACAGCCCAGGGTCCAGTCCAACCCTGAACCTCGATACTGTTGCTTTTAGCCCCAGAAGTCCAAGTCAGTTGACTCCAGTGCTGAGATTTGTCGGTGTGCTTTTAATATTTTTGCTGTGTAGACGTACCCTTAGATTCCTTTGAAAACACTAACCTTATTTGGGTTTTTTGTTTGTTTGGGGGTTTTGTTTTTGTTTTGTTTTTTAAGATAGATTCATAGGTCAAATACCAAGTACAGCTGCTTTTCTGATTATGCAGATTTGCTATCCAGCAAAAATGAAGTACCCCATACATTACAATTAAAAGCTCATGGGCACAGGACTCCTCATTGCAATAATACGTTAACAGAGCTGAATGAGATTGTAATAAAAAATTTCAAATAAAATAGAAAAATCAACCAGGAGCAGACACTTTGAGCTGAAACTTCCAGCAAAACAAACAAGGAGTCCTGTGGCACTTTTAAAGACTAACACATTTATTTGTCGCATGAGCTTTTGTGGGGGAAAATCCCACTTCGTCAGATGCTTGGAAGATCCAGTGACATCGAAGATGGCACAAATGTAGCCACTTTTAAGAAGCGGGGGATAGCCTATTGATTCAGTGAATTTCCAGAGGGGGAAATATCTATTCCAGCTCTCTTATATCATAAAATACTCCATGGAAATGGCAGCATGGACACCCCATCTTTTTAGCCGCTTTGGGAAGATTAATGCCAGCCATTAAAATTCACTTTCTAAAACATGGCAGTGAGGAACAGATCACACTACAGAAAGCAAAGAAAAAAAATCAGGACTCCAAAGTACCAAACTATTAATTTCCAGCACGACAGATACTCCATGTAGGTACAGAAGGCCTCTAGCAGTGTCAAGATGCAGCACTGAGGGAGTGCTAAATGAGCTCTACTCTACCCTGCACAGTAAATGTTATGTAATGGAGGTATTTATTAACTCTTCATCACTTCTTCAGAAGTTAAAAGATTACTTGATGGGGATATTAGTTTTCAGGCTTAGACTAACTAAGGAATAAATGTCATTCATTTTAGTGAAAGAACTTTAGATGAAAGAATGGCTGTTTTGATTAGCTTTGCTGCTTTTCCCTTTATTCTCTTTTAAGCGGGTTTATCATAAGTGGTTACTGAAACACAGAAAAGGAAACTTCTTCCATTTCAATGTATTCCTGGGATCTGATGTCGTCCAATTCAGAAGACTGGGAATTGCATGTAACCCCATTGGTTCGTTTCTGCATTTAATAACATTTTTAGTAAGATGACAGGAAGACTAGAGTTTTGTTTGATTACTTCAAGAATCCTTGTAACAGGTTGTGTGACTCTGATAGTGTGCCCTCATTTGCTATAGAAAAGCCTTTAGCACTGATGTTAAGGGACACACTTTAATTAGGGGCTTCAAAAATGTAAGAGCTACCCAGCTATCTCCTGCTACTTGAATAGTATTCCAGTAATCAGTTCTTCTCAGATCAGACTGTTTGCAGCTGATATTGCAACCAGACACTCTTGGGTCAGAATGTTACATTTCATTAAACAAGACTTTCTGTGATCAGGTTCAGTATGACAGACTCAACAGGGCTGGACCACATGAGTTTGATTTCCCTTTAAAGCAGTCGACCAGCTCTAGATTTTCCTGCAGATTTTCCTGTTTTACCATACAGAGCCTCATTTTGTGCTCAGTGTCAGGGAGGCTGGGATAATTCAGCAGCCAGTGCACCACTGCAATTTTTAAAAATCACAGACCATCTCATTAATTATTTCCTACGGGGGAAGGGATTGCTTCATGCCGATAGGTGGTGTCTGGCTCCTAGGCTGCCCTCTGGCAGTCAGATGCTGTGACTGGTAGGGATAGGAACAATACAGAACCAAAAAGGGGGTGAAAATATCCACACACACAGACACCCTACCTACCTACCTTTTCAAAGTTTAGCTTGCTAAGAAGACAGCTATATTTGAAAGCAGGATGTTATGATCCAGGACTTCTCTGGAGTACATTCTGGATCTATAGATGTTTTCAGAGTATAGACATAGATGGGACATAAATTCGCTCTTTGGTGAAGAATCATTAGACTTCATAAAAGAGCAAATTGGTATCATTTTGCAAATTAACTTCCCTCATATGCCAGATATGTTCTATAATAATTAGACTGCTTAAAAGATATTTAAATTATATCTACAGTAGGATCTGGGAAGCGTAATGTCAACAGCTATTAAAAACCCTGAGGAGCTGAACTATAGCATTAACATATTAAAATAAGATTCACTAAATTTCTTGTCAGGACTGATGTAAATCAGAGTTCCTTGCAAATAATTTGAAATGGGATTAAAATATTCACTGATTATTAGGCCTACAAAGGAATGAATTTGTTAGGCTACCAAAATACGTTTTATGGATGATTTTTTCACTCAGATACAAACGTAAGCAAACTTGCCAAAGTTAATACCCTTTAAAGGGTTGTGCTCCAAAGTTCAATGCCCTCTGATCATGTGAGCAAAGTTTGAAAATGGTGCTTCTCAGAACCTGTAGAAAAGCTGCCAGACCTGGGGAATGTGATGAATATTAATATGTCATGAGAACTCAGGAATGAGATAGCTTCCCTTGGTGCAGGTAAGATCTGTAGCAGCTAAGAACCTTGTTCTTCTACATCTTTCAATAACTAAAGAGACAGAACTTTCTAAAGAAAAATAGCCAGAAAAAAACAAAATAAACTCAGCTTCTGGGCGGACAAATGGTATGAGAAATTTCATGCCAAAAGTTAATTTGAAGTTAGAACTAAATGGTGGTGTTCTCATTGTGTTCCAGAGTATTTAGATGACTACCATTTTCATCTGCATTAAGGCCATGCTACACTTCAAAGTTTTGCTAACACAAGTTATGTTGGCATACAGCTGCTATAAGTTAGTATATCACTTGTGTGCGTGCGTACTTGACTCCTTGCCGCAGTGCAGTGCATGCTTGACAGGAATGCTTGTGTTGAGGCACAGTGCTCTGCACCATGAGTAGGTATCATCACCATGTGCAACCCACCACCATTCAGCACAATCTCCATTTTAGTGATGCATGCTGGAACAGAAATTAGTTGTACAGTGGTGCCTGGACAAGAGGTTAGTTTCCCATAATGCAATGTTCTCCAGTCCATAATTTTTCATGCACAGCTTTTCCCTATTGTGATGAGTGTTGAAATCATGCGATGCACAATCCTCCAGCATTTGCAGAGCCACGAAAACTACTACTAGGAACATAATGATTTCCTGGTGATCATTTTGCTGCGGGACATAGTGAGAGCTAATTCAAGGTTCTGGGTGGCATTCAAGGAGCAGCTGTTCAGAAAGCTGCAAGTAGGGATCACCTTTCCTGACCAGCAGATTACCATTGGTGGTGTTGAAATGCTAATAGTGATTGTGGGGGACCCAGCCTACCCCTTACTTCTCTGGCTCATGAAGCTATGCACTGGCCACCTTGACAGCAGCAAGTAAGGACTCAGCTACAGGCCCAGCAGGTCCAGAATGACAGTTGAAGGGGCTTTGGGTAGTTTGAAAGGATGCTGATGTTGTTTACTCATTGGATTGGAGCTCAGTGTGAAAATGATCCCAATAATTATAGTTGCCTGTTGTATTCTGCATACTATTTGTGAAGCAAAGGGGCAAAAAAGAGAGTTTAGGATGAATGGCTGTTTGCTGGGTTTGAACAGCTGGACGGACAAGCTCAATAAAGGAGCTAGGAAGCCACAGTAATGTTCTGTGATATACTGAACTCAATCTGGGAGCTTGCCAGGAATAGTGTGGTACTTGCTGTACATCTGTTCAGATATCCGTGACAGTGCACCTAGTAACTTTGGGGGATTTCCTGTACATTTCTTATGACAAGTATAATGCTTGGCACAGGCTCCATGGGCTGAGAGTGACCACACCAGTACTTTCTCTGCCTGTAGGCATTAGACATCCATGCTTTCTAAACTAATAAAGATGAATAACTCAAAACCCAACCATGTTATTCACTAAAAAAAGCTCCAAAAATAATCTGAAAAAATTAAAAGTAAATAGATTGTAACTTAAAAAGCTTTAGGTACCCTAATAAAGAACCAAAAGGAAGGAACACCGCTGTTGATTGTGACCGCACATACAACAACTGTGGCTTTCACAGGGCAGTGTAGGTGAAGCTGCAGGTACCTGTGCCTTTCCCCGGTGTGGAGTGGCAAGCTAGTGGAATGCTGGGATGGCTGCAATTCTTCACAGACTGTAATTGGAGTTGAACCTGGGATTGTTGAATCTGGAAGTCCACGAGAGTCTGTAGCCAGGGCCAGATTAAGAGGCCGCAGGGTCCTGGGGCCCTGGCATACCCTTTCGTGGCTTCTCTTCCTGGGCCTGGACCCCTACCCCACCAGCGTGGCAGCCAACCTAGGGACAGGGCAGCACTTAGGCATGCCAGCCTATGGGTCACCTGGCAGACCTGCAGGCTATGTGGGGCCAGCACTTGGTTCTGGACGGGGCCTGACCGGCCAGCACTGGGGGGACCAGAGCCCTGGGCCCAGAGGCCATGGTACACAGCACTACTGCCCCACCCCTAGGCTGGCTGGTCTGCTCCAGTGGCCGTTGGGGCTCCGGCAGCGGTGCTCCAGGGCTAGGAGCATTGTCAGGTTGCTGCACCAGGGCCCCTGGGGTGAGCACACTGTGCACCCACCATGTCCCCTGATGCAGACCAGCCATCCCAGAGCATGGCAGGTGGGGCAGGAACATTGTGCACCACAGCCTCTGGCCTCAGGGCCCAGGCCCCCTCAGTGCTGGCCGAGGCCCTCCCTGTGCTCCCTAGGCCTGACTTGCATTGAGCTGGCCTGAGCGGGGCCAGATCTTATGGGGCAGCAGGGGCCCAGGGCTACAGCCCCTAAGGCCCCTGCCTTGATCCGGCCCTGTCTGCAACATCTGAGTTTACTCTTGGAGAAGCCCCCCTATGTCATGGTACATCTTCCTCTCCCTCTCCTGTGCTTTTCTCCTATCCATGCTTTCTTTTTTTATACAGCCTGCAATATTCACCCTCCAGGCTTTCTGTTGAAGGTCTGATGCAGTGCTGACTTGAAGGATCTCACAAAACATATCCACCATATCTCTTTTTTTCTGAGTCAGTCAGTCTGCTGGTGTGGAGCGGGAAACCCCTCCAAGCCACACAGGCCACAGATACAGATAAACACACAAAGGTATAGAATAGTAGGAATGGAAAGCAAAACTTGAGATCCAAAATTCTCCCTTTCTCATGTTCCACTGAAGTATTAAACAAGACAAGCTTATTTAGACTTCTGCTTTGGCATTCCTGATCTCTGGTGCTGTTATTCAGCTCAAGCCATGGTATGACCTACCAGGGTGGGGAAAATGAGAAGGGATTGCTTAATTGCAGGAAACTGTAAGTATAGAGCAATGTCATGGCATTGACTACTGACACCGTTTCCCACAGCAGCTGTGATTTTAGTTGATACCTCACTTGGGAGAGTAAAAAAGACAGAATGTGCACAGCTGTTACTGACATCCATCCCAAAGGCACCCGGGCCTGTATACCTCTAGAATGTATACTGCAATGGCCCCTCCTGAAGTTATTGCTGGCTGGAGTGGGGAGGCATCCTGCTGCCAAGAAAGAAAAAGGCTGCCAACCCTAGACACCTTCAAGAGATGATTGTAGTGTACTTCCATGGAAGTTTTAACAAGAACTTTCAAGAGGATTTAACGGACATCCTTTTGTACATAAACGGTTCCTCATGTCCCCCTCCCCACTTAACTCTAGAGGGGAATGAAAAGCAGGTAGAAATTCTCTCTCTCTTCATTGTACCAACACATCTTCTATGATGAGTAAATTAATGAAAGCTGTGTTGTGCTAATTTATAGGCATGGCTCCCTCAATGGAAAATCTATTTCTACACTTACCTGAGGTTCCCTCCCCTGCATTGGACTTGCCCATGCCCATCTGCCAGGACTGCTGTGGAGTCAAAATTATGTCCTGGCTTTCTGCACAGCTGGATCCTCTGGTTGTCTGTCTCCCATATCCCTCCTCTTCCACCTTCTCCCTGCTGTTCGCAGCAGGGACCTGTGATTCATTGCAGATTACAGAAAAATGTCATTTTCAGTTTAACCCCAAATGCCTTTTTTCTAATGATTCTGAATTGCCAGTGAACAAAAAAAATCCATTATTCACCCAGCTGTAATTGAATGGGTTGGTTTTTTATAGACATAATGGCCACACCCACAGAAAGAAAACTGCTGCTAAGTGAGGAGATAAACTGAACTGACATCAAGAGGAACTCAAACGTAAAGCCAAGAACAAAGCTGCAGTAGAACTATTGTTAGATTCCTTTACTAATAAGACACTTTGCAATGAATTGATCATCGCAATTTAGGAACCAGAAAAAAATGTATACTCTATTTCCATACAAAATACCATTCACTTACGTAATCGTTGGCCTTTATAAAGGAAGCTGTTGAATCCAGCGCAGAAGTGAAACGTAAGACATGGACCACCAGGATAATCTATTTGAGAGTGAATGTGAACTATAATTGGAATGTAATTGCACAGCTGTTGAATAGGGTTCCTTGTTTCTTTGAAATGTAAATATAATGTAGAATGCTGATTACACTACAATTACAAAAAAGGACAAGTGATAATCTTAGTCTTCAGCTTTTAGCATTTCTTTCAAAAACACTTGTTCCCTTCCTTCGAGAAATTACTAGATGCTGCAATGTGCACAGGAGCATGTTGTATGAGCAATAAATGTCTCAATTAGCACGAGCGTTTGTCATACTTAATGTTGGAATCCATGCATGCACACAAACCTTAAAATGGGGGCAAGAAAGTAAGTTCTAAAGGTTTCCATTAACAGTAAACAACGGAAGGTTCACAAGAGGCATCGAGGGAGTTAAGAGCGTGATGTATTTAAAATACACTAAGAGTTTGCAGTATTGAACCCTTCCTGAGACTTAACACATAATTCAGAACATAAACGATGGAAGAAACTGCCCCCAAATGTCTGAATCTTTTTTGGGAGGGGAGTGAATATGGTGCCGCACATCTTCCCGTTCATCTTAGTATTTTGGCTAAAAAATGTGAGGGGATAAAACCCAAATTTTAGAGCATATGGAAAATGAACTGGCATGATCCAGAAGTGTCCAGTGCGTGTAAAAGGGATGGATTTTTATATTGGATTTGGGAGAATTTTCTCATATGTCTCAATGGGTGCGTCTACACTGGTAAATTAAGTCGACTTAAGCTTGGCTTAAGTCAACTTAATGTGCCCTACATCTACGCTACATTTTGCATAAGTCGACTTAAGCAGCTTGCTTAAGTCGACTTAAGGAAAATAAAGTCGACTTTATTAAACCACCTTTCTAATCGACCTAAGGCTTAATTCGACTTTCTAAAGTCGAATTAAGCCAGTGTAGCCCTGGGGTAGCCCTAAGTCGACTTAAGGCTATCCCAGGACTACACCAATGCCCTCCCTGCTGGGGGGGGGGCACAGGGGGAGCCTGGCATGCCCCCCAAAGGGCAGGGCATGTGGGCACAGTGTGACACTGTCTGGATTTAGGGAAATTCCAAAGGGGTAGCCGTGTTAGTCTATTGTAGAAAGACGACAGAGTTGTGGCACTTTTAAAGACTAACAGATTTATTAATCGCATGAGCTTTCGTGGGAGAAAATCCCACTTCGTCAGACGCTTTGAAGATAGGAAAGTTACAGAGTGGGAGGAAATTAAATGCAGGGGAGTGTATGACATAGCATCAGGTCAGGCTGTAACAGCAAATCAAAATAGGTGTTAGGATTCAAAACACTGGGGAACAGCACATAGAGGAGG
Source organism: Pelusios castaneus (assembly GCA_007922175.1). Classification (NCBI taxonomy): domain Eukaryota; kingdom Metazoa; phylum Chordata; order Testudines; family Pelomedusidae; genus Pelusios; species Pelusios castaneus. Next base: position 2,012,092 of record ML685784.1, read on the forward strand.
GGGAGGTCAATTCACTTGATGTAATGCGAGAAAAATCCATAGTCCCTGTTTAACCCCAAGACAACTGAGTCAAATTTGCATATAAGTTCGAGTTCTGCAGACTCTCTTTGCAGCTGTGATTTGTTATTCATCTGTTTCAACACAGCTATTAACAAATCGTTAAGGGAGTGGGCAGGGAGATTGAAGTGTTCCCCTACAGGTTTTGCAGTGTTGCAATTTCTGATGTCAGATTTGTGTCCATTGATTCTTTGGCGCAGAGACTGTCCTGTCTGTCCAATATATAAGGCAGAGGGGCATTTCTGGCACATGATGGCATAAATCACATTGGTGGATGAGCAGGTGAACGAACCCTTGATGGAGTAGGTGGCATGATTAGGCCCTGTGATGGTGTCATCAGTGTAGATATGAGGGCAAAGTTGGCAGCGTGGTCTGCTGCAGGGCTGTGTTCCTGCTTTAGTGTTTCTGCTCTGTGATCTGTAGTTGCTGGTAAGTATCCTTTTAAGATTAGGGGGCTGTCTGAAAGCAAGGAGAGGTCTGTCTCCCAAGGCTTGAGAGAGTGAGGGATCATCTTGTAAAATAGGCTGTAGATTTTTGATGATGTGTTGAAGAGGTCTGGCTTGGGGGTTGTAGGTGATGACCAGTGGCATTCTGTTGTTGTTTTTCATGGGCTTCTCCTGCAGTAGTTGACTTCTGGGTACCCGTCTGGCTCTGTCAATTTGTTTCTTCACTTCTGTGGGTTTGTACTGTAGTTTTAAGAATGCCTGGTAGAGATCCTGAAGGTGTCTGTCTCTGTCTAAAGGGTCAGAGCAAATGCGGTTATATCTTAGGGCTTGACTGTACACAATGGATCGTGTGGTGTGTCGAGGATGGAAGCTCGAGGGATGTAGGTAACTATACCGATCAGTAGGTTTGCGGTATAGGGAGGTCTTTATGTGCCCATCGCTAATTTGCACTGTAGTGTCCAGAAAGTGGATCTCTTGTGTGTAGTGTTCCAGGCTAAGTTTGATTGTGTTGTGGAAATTGTTGAAATCTCTATGGAAATCTTCAAGGGCATCTTTACCATGGGTCCAGATGATGAAGATGTCATCAATATAGCATAGGTAAAGTAGGGGTGCTTTGGGATGAGACGTGAGGAAACGTTGTTCTAAATCGGCCATAAAGATGTTGGCATATTGTGGGGCCATGCGAGTACCCATGGCAGTGCCACTGACTTGAAGGTATAGATCATCTTCAAATCTGAAATGGTTGTGGGTGAGTACAAAGTCACAGAGGTGAGCCACAAGTTTAGGTGTGTCATCATCCTGGATGGTTCTTCTAATAGCTTGTAATCCATCCTTGTGGGGAATGTTAGTGTAAAGAGCCTCTACATCCATAGTGGCTAGGATGGTATTTTCTGGAAGACCATCAATGGATTGGATTTTTCTCAGGAAATCTGTAGTGTCTCTCAGATAGCTAGGTGTGTTGATAGCATAGGGTCTTAGGAGAGAGTCCACATAGCCAGATAATCCTGCTGTAAGCGTGCCAATGCCTGAGATGATGGGGCGTCTGGGGTTTCCTCTTTTATGTATTTTTGGTAGTAGATAGAATCTCCCTGGACGGGGTTCTGGCGGTGTCTCTGTCTTGATTTGTTCTTGTGCTGCTTTGGGGAGTTTCTTGAGTAGGTGTTGTAGTTCTTTCTGGTATTCCTCAGTGGGGTCAGAGAGGAGTGGTTTGTAGAACATTCCATTGGACAGCTGTTTATAAGCCTCCTGATCGTAATCCGATTTATTCATGATGACGACGGCACCTCCCTTGTCAGCCTCCTTAATAATAATGTCAGAGTTGTTTCTGAGGCTCTGGAGGGCATTACGCTCTGCATGGCTGAGGTTATGGTGTAGGTGATGTTGTTTGTCCACAATTTCAGCCTTTGCCTGGTGGCGGAAACAATTTATATAGGAGTCCAGTCTGTTGTTCCGACCGTCAGGAGGAGTCCATGTTGAATACTTTTTCTTGCAATGTTGGGAGGAAGGTATCTGTAGGTCATTGTGTTCTACATTGGTGGTGGCGAAATACTCCTTGAGCCTGAGACAGCGAAAGTAGTTCTCAAGGTCACCACAGAATTGTATCTTATGTGTGGGGGCGGTGGGGCAAAAAGAAAGTCCCCGAGACAGCACAGATTCCTCTGCTGGAGTGAGGCTGTAGCATGAAAGATTAACAATGTTGTTGGGTGGGATAGAGGTGCTGTTGTTATCCCTTGTGGTATATTGGAGCTTGGACAGTTTGTTGTCTTTTGAAAATTCCTAAACATTAAGGAGACAATGGTTGTTCACACCCTCCCGTCTAATGACACAAGTTAAAGTATGGATATAACATCAAATTCTTAACTTCTAATCAAAATAGAATTCCTAGACATAAACTATATAATCATTCCCAGCAAATTACTGCCTTTCTATTGATACCAAACATGACATAGTTCCTATGGATTATAGCGTTTATGAGATATCCATTGAAAATAATATCATAAATGCTTCCCTAAATCCAGACAGCGTCACACACAGGACTCTGCCCTGCCAGGGTCCCTGTCCCCCTTTGCCCCATTGTACACAGGGGGTACTCCCCCACCACTACCGTGGACCTGCCCAAGGTCCCCCTAGCCCCACAAAGTCGACCTAGAGCATCCAGTGTGGACGCTCTAGGTCGACTTTGTAAGTTCCCCTTTAAGTAGACTTTAATTTTAAGTGTAGACACACTAAGTCGACTTAACTAAGTCGACTTTAAGTCGACTTAGTTAAGTCGACTTACTTAAAGTCGACTTAAAAGTGCAAGTGTAGACATAGCCAATGTTACTTATTGCCATCTTATCTGGACTGGCTCACTAGCTACCTCCTTACCCTGACCATTCCCATTAGTGTGCTTCAGCTGCACAACAGGTTGGCCAACTATCAGTTACAGTAGGTTATAATGCATTCAGCTGCCTACCTGCAGGGACAGAAAGGCTCATGACTATGTTGAACACTGCGATTTTGTTATAGATAGGGTGTGAAAAGCTTCTGGTTTACTGAAGCCCCAAGCACCTAAACTCAAGGTTAACAAACAGCGCAAGGCTTTCGTCTAAAGGAAAATAAGCTACTATCGTTTCAAATATACCCACAGGGATTGAAAGTTGTTGATATTTCATTCAGTATGGCAACAACGGTAAACTTATAATCACCTAGGAAAACAGAGATGGGAAGGGATACTGTTGAATGAATCATTTTTAACAGGACAAAAATGTACAACTGTAAAAGTGTAAGTGGTGTTAGATGACAGAAATGCCCAAGAAGGAAGAATTTATGGCATAAATGGAGGTCAGAGCACCTGCATCAAAGTATTTTAACGAGGTGTTTGCATTTGCTTGTTCATAATTTTATAAACCAGTGGCTGCTTTTAGCACATGACAGCCTTTCCGTACTATAGACTGAGTAAACAGAACTAGAATTGTAACATATGCTCACTAATTTGCACTGAACATTATAATGTGGGTGGTAAGGCATGAGATGTAGATTGCTATAATTGTAGAATAGTCTTAAGATGCACACTCTGCTTCGATTCTGTGCAGCAGTTACTGTGCACAATTAAATTCCTAGAGATCAGAATCATAGGGCGAGTCTAGAATGATGGCAGAAAAGTCGCCACCATCAGCGTGATCTTCAGTTTTTGACTGAGGCGCCTGTGTAGATGTGCTGAATCAAAAACCGAACCGGAACTGTAACACCATCTCCGTAACTGCACTAACAATAAACCGACCGGACTCCACTTCCGATCAACTTAGTGTTAGAGTGTAGTGAGGGTTTAAGAAGTCGGCGGGAAATAAGCAAGGTATTTTACGTACCTTGTGTATCTCCCGTCAACTGCCACCGAAAATGGTGGCTAGTGTAGACTAGGCCCTAGACAAAAGGTACCTACAAAAATTTATGGGCATATTTGGTTGGGTCTTGTTATGCAGCCCTAATACTCTTTGAGTAGTAGTATTTCACAAGACTAGTCAGATGGACATCAAATGTTTCATCTTCACAGAGTGGACCCACAACTCTAGTAAAAGAGGGAAACCACCACTAGTAATCTAATGTTGTGCATAAAGTTGCCTATCCACAGTGAGTAGGTGAGTGCTAGGATTGCAGAATTGGTATTACTGGTAAGTAATAAGGACTCATCCATTTTCCAGAATTATCTGGATTGCTTGGTAAACTGACCTTATTTAAACAACATTTATATTAATACAGTTCCCTACAAAGTCACACATCTAAGAACAAGGAATGTAGCCAACATTTGTATGATAGCACTGTGTCCTGAAAAACTACGTCCCTGTAAAGGCCATCTGTTTGTTATCCACCATAACCCTGAATTTGTGTGCCCAGTGTGATACCATGGCTAAGAGAATAAATGTGATACTTGGATGTGTAAGAATGGTAATATTAAAGAAAAGTAGGATGAGGCTATTAGCCCTGCATACAGTCTTAGTGAGACCATTATTGAAATACTGTTTCTCTCTGTGCAGTTTGCACTTCAAAGAGGATGTTCAAAAATTGGGAAGGGTTTAGAAAAAAGCTGCAAGAATGATTTGAGGTCTAGAAAAAAATCTGCCTTGCAGCAAGAGACCTTTCTAACAAAGGTATAACACAGTCTGGTGTCTGGGACTATGCAGCCTAAGCAAATTCAGGCTAGAAATAACATTCACAATTTTAAAACAGTGAGGGACCACAGAATTGGAACAACTTACCAAGGGATGTGGTGATTCTTTGTCACTTGAAGCCTTAAATTGGGATGAGTTGTCTTTCCAAAAGATATGCTATAGCTCCAACAGAAGCTTTGGGCTTGATGTAGAAAATTAGTGAGCAAAATTCTATGGCCTGTTATATACAGGAGGTCAGAATTAGGAGGTTGCAGTAGATTTGGTTGCAGAATTGGTCATGAATTGGGGTCTCACTCTCACTGACTTGAAAATCATAGAATCATAGGGCTGGAAGGGACCTCATGAGGTCATCTAGTCCAACCCCCTGCTAAAAGCAAGACCATTCCCTCTAAATCATTCCAGCCAGGGTATTGTCTAACTGAACCTTAAATATCTCCAAAGATGGAGATTCCACCACCTCCCTAGGTAACCCATTCCAATGCTTCACCACCCTCCTAGTGAGAAAGTTTTTCCTAATATCCAACCTCGACCTCCCCAGCTGTAACTTGAAACCATTGCTCCTTGTTCTGTCCTCTGTTACTACCGAGAACAGCCTAGCTCCCTCCTCTTTGGAGCACCCCTTCAAGTAGTTGAAGGTTGCTATCGAATCCCCCCTCAGTCCTCTCTTCTGTAAACTAAATAAGCCTAGTTCCTTCTGAAAAGTCTTATTGATTTTAATGGAAACATTCAAAGCACTACTCATCTTATTGCTACCAGAAGCTGTTTCTAAATATGTTAACAAAGCAGATGAATAAGGAAAACCAGAAAATGATATTGAAGCTAAAGCTCAGCTAAAGTTGGCGGGTGGGAGGGAGGTAGAAGCAGTAAAGAAAATAAATTTAAGATGAAAATTACCTCACAAAATTGAGGCATCTTTTTCAAATTTTGCATAAGGAAGGCTTAGGTATTACTTTTAGCCTGTTGAGATGAAAGCAGAATAGAGCTAGGATGTGTTTGGAATGCATTCATGAAAACTACATATCAGTCTCTTTAGCATGGATCTGAAAACCAATAGCTACGTACCCCTCCAGCACTAACATTGTCACTGGAGAAGTGGTCTGTCGACAGCAAGATGAGAAACTAAATTCCCCTCCCCTCAGGAGAAGGGAAGAGAGAGAAGTAGATGAAGAGATAAGAGCCAGATAGAATGGACATGACAATAAGTTAGCAGATATGTCTTGCAAGACCAAGAAACGTGCACTCTATAAAGCACATACCTAGAAATTTTTTTTAACAAAAGGCTCTTCACATGCTTACAACACTGCAAGGTAGTCAAATTCCTAAAAGAGCAATAAAACAAATAGTAAAACCTATGGCCACTTCAATTGCATAAATTCCAAAACACACAAATCTTTGGGGAAGTATTCATTTCATCATCACTTTAAAAGAAATTTTAAAGGCATGGGTTGATTTGATGTGCAAAATTATTAAGCAGCTGATTTCCAGAACTTTGCATTGGCAAATGGATGCATCTCTGCATGCTTATGCTACATATGCAAATGATTCATTAAATGTATTTGTGTGTACACACTTGCACAGGCCAAGCTGTGAAAATTTGACCAGTTCTGAGTCCTTTTTCATAAGTGCAAGGGATTGTATATTGTAATTATCCAATGTCTCTAGGCTGCTCTGTAATGTGCTGTACAAGAACGGGTAGATGCCCTGTGCTCCAAGATAGTTGTTATTCAGAGACGCTGCAAGTATATAGTGTATAGAGATATTTGGGATGTATAATATCCAGGTCAAATATTATAAAGGGGCAATGTTTTCCAGTATCTTGACTGTCTGTACCTTAATTTTCTCTCACAATAGAGTACAGCTTTAGGGTCTGATCTGGCAATTTTACATCAGTGTAAACTCATTGACATTAATAGTTACCCCTTATTTACACCAGTATGATAGAAGAATCGGGCCTATAGACCATGAAGGCACATTTTCCAAATTTCAAGTCAGCTATATACAAATAATGAGCTTCATACCATATGTTCACCTTCTGGTCACTATTAGATTTGTGCCTTTCCAGGTTATCATCTCGCTAAAGTATTTGATCATGTGCTGCAATACTCCGCACATGATTAACTCCTAGATATCCATAGTGGGGCCAATAGGCACGATGTGCAAATCAGAGCTTGTGTGCTAATTTTAAGAAGATCTTTGTGTGTTTTGGATTGGTGGTGGTTGTAAGAATCTCTGCTTCAGAGACTGACAGTAAGAACATCAAAAGCTACTTGTGTTCTCTTTTCTTCAGCATTCACTAGGAGAACTCCAGCCTGATGTGGAAAAGCCCTATAGAATGCAATGAGACCAATAAGAATAGGGTTTGATAGAAATTACTATAAAGATTATAGGCACAATGAAGGGTAATGCCCTTTTTAATGCCTTTGAGTTATCTTACAGAATTCTGTGGTGGGATGGAAATCTCTATTTAGCAGTTCTCAAACTCTGCTCTGTGTACAATTTAAATAGTTAACTAGAACTGGCTACTATGCTGGAAAAGTTTATAATTGGTCAGTGGGGGGGAAAAAGGAACTGCCAAATTTTCAAAACTGACTAATGACTTGAGGTGTCTCTTTTTGTGGGTTTCCAAACTCAGACACCATGTAGAGATCAGATTTCCCCACAGTCAGGGCTCAGCACTGGCTGCCAATGGAGCTGAGCACCTAATTCCCTTATGGCCTTTGTTATGGTACATTAGCATAAGGATGAACTTGATGACCCAATCATCATTATTTTGAACTACCGTCTTGGGCCTATGGTTGCCCTAGGAACATTTAAAGAAAATACAGGAGACATCTGCATCAAAGCACTCAGAGGACTCCTGTTTACATCTACCCTTAAGCTGTCATATGACATCTTTAGTTTATTACTGAAGTCTAGAACCAATGAGGTCTCCTTTGTTTCAGTGTTAATTCCTCTGAAACATCTTCTGTATCGGAGTTTTATGCCCTAAATTAGCTTTTTCTTACTTGTTTTTAAAATACTCTGTTCTCACTGTAAAATTGTGTGCAACGGTCAGGATGTCCAGAAGAGATGGCTATAGGGTGCCTAGATTTTGGAGTGCTCATGCAGAAGCAATTAACATGCCCTGAATTTCAGTAGTGCTGTGCGTTCACTTTCAGATCCAGCCCCATTAAAGGTATCTCAACTCGGGCATCCAAAATTTGAGGTACGCAAAGCATTAGATAGTTCTGAAAATTGAGGTACTATCATACACATGCAGGAATTACTGGGAGTACCCAAGAGACGAAAGACAAGTCCCGCTGAAATCACAGAAAGATAGGACTGCGAGGGTCCTCTACGGGTCATCTAGTTGATTCCCCCTTCAGTGAGACAGGATTAATTTATCAAGCTATCCCTTCTCACTAACAGAGGTGTGGTCTACCCTACAGACCTATATGGGTATAACTATATCACTAAGGAGTGTGAAAAATCCACCCCTCTGCGCACATAGTTTTACTGACCTAACCCCCCACATATACCACACTATGTCAGTGGGGGAAAGCGTCTCCTACCAACATAGCTACTGCCTCTTGGAGCAGGAGATTAACCATGCCAACAATAGAGCTCTCTCCCATCGGTGTAGAGCATCTTCATCAGAGCACTGCACAGCATGGCTGGTCTGTGCAGCTGAACTGATGCAGTGTTTTAAGTTAAACTTGCTCATTATAAATTTTGGTCTATATTCAAAAGTTGTACCAGTATAACTAAGTCAATCAGGGGTACTTTGGTGTTTGTTTGTTTGTTTTTGATCGACATGGCTATGCCAGTACAAGTCCTAGTATACCTTAAATTATACCAATATAAGGCACTTTGCAGCAGTATAGTTAGTTATTTTGCTCGGCAAAAGTGGCATAAGCTATGTCAGTATGTGCCATAGATAATAAAGATGACAACTGTATTATTTTCACCACTGGGAGCCCTTCCAGCTCTTGGGTGAGTCTTCTCTGGAATCCTTTTCATGCTGGGTCCATCAGCAAGTGCAGCCATAAAATGGTGATCAAATATTGTTGAGAAGATTGTCAGCATACTGAATCCTTTTCCAGGTTTCTGTGCCAAAACCTGTTCCTCACATCAGACTATAAAGATTCTGGGTTTAGAAAGTTTTGGCAAGGTGTCCACACTGACATAGCATATGCAGGGGTTTAGGTCAGTAACATTGTCACTCAGAGGTGTGGATTTTTCACACCCCTGAGTGATGTAATTATACCCATATAGGTCTGCAGTGTAGACCATACCTGTGCTAGAGAAAAGAGATTGTCTGTCTGATAAATTAATCCTGCCTCAGTGCAGGGGGACAAACTAGAGGACCCTCACAGTCTAACTATGGCACAGTCTTTCTATGATTTCAGTGACTGTTGTACAGTGGGACTTTTCATCTGTTGGTGATTCACAGTAACTTCCTGCATGTGTATGTTACTGCCTCACTTTTTTAGGAATCATCTCCTCTGTGCTCGGTTCAGTGGCTTTAGGTCTGTGCAGTTGCATAATTTGCTCAATGACATCTTTACCAACACCTTGTTGCTTACCCAGCCTGCGTGGGCCTATGCAAATGATATGATACCATTGCTCAATGGACTTTCAGGCTTTTTGGGTATGTCTACACTGGAGCCTTAGGTCGACTTAAGGAGGGTCAAGTCAACCTACAGACTGCTGCGTCCACAATGGGCTTGTATTAAGTCAACTTAAGTGCTTCCTTAAGTCGACGTAATAACACCACCTCTTACGGTCGACTTAACACTTAAGTCGACCTTATTAAATTGACTTTATCCAGTGTAGACAGGAGAAGCCCTTGAGTCGACCTAATTGGCCTCCAGGCCCCCTCCCAGGGCTACCCACAAAGCACCACCCCTCCGTCGACCTAGCACCTGTCAGTGTGGACACAGGCAGTCGACAGTGGACTCTCTAAATCAACTTAAAGTCGACCTTGTTAAGTCGATGTAACAGAGCCTCCAGTGTGGACGTACCCACTTGTGTACAGAATTACATAGTGCCACTGGAATTTTCTTTCATCGTAAGCATGGGTTCCACAGTGGAGTCAACTTAATCACAGGTTTCCCTTGAGGCATCTTTTGCCTTTGGAAACATCCCCATATGCTTTTAAAATTGTGTCCATTGTTATAGGGCTCCTCATCCCACTTCTTGCATTGTGGCTATACAATTCTGACTCTGCACTGTGATCAGAACCGTAGCTTGTGTAGCTATACTCCCCCAGAGGGCTCTGTGGTGCTTTCCATCCTTCACCATAAACATCAGTAGGTGCTACTGGGTTTTTAGGTTAGTTACTGTTAAGTCACATTTTCCTATGAATTGCACTGTGCTCTCATTTTACATCTGATTGCTCCTGCTCTCTGTAATGATTGTCTTAGATGTACCCTAAAGAATTACATGGAGGGGGCTCCACTCTCCAGTTGAAATTACATAGTGTTCCCCAACCCCTCATAACACGTGTGCATGAAGGTTGTATTTTCCCTTCTTGCTGTCCTGTCTTGAGAGCCTAAATTTGATATGCTGTTTGACTCAAGAACATTGTGACTCTTTCATTACCGCCCTCTAATGTACATTCACCTTCTTGTACAGGTCAACTTAGCATGTCCACACTTAAATTTAAAGTCGACTTAGGGGGGAACTTACAAAGTCGACCTAGAGCGTCCACACTGGATGCCTAGGTCGACCTAGAGCGTCCACACTGGATGCCTAGGTCGACTTGTAGGGGCTAGGGGGATCTTGGGCAGGTCCACGGTGGCAAGGGGGGCACCCCTTGCCCAGTGCCAGGGGGCTCAGCCTTTGCCCCATTGTACCTGGGTACAATGGGGCAAAGGGGAACAGGGACCCTTTGGGGAGGCATGCCAAGCTCCCCCTGTGCCCCCCCCCCAGCAGGGAGGGCAGTGGGGGAGTCCTGGAGAGCCCTAAATTGACTTTAAGTCGACTTAGGGCTACTCCAAATCTACACTGGCTTAAGTCGACTTTAGGAAGTCGACTTAAGCCTAAAGTCGAATTAAAATGAGGTTTAATAAAGTCGACTTAATTTTCATTAAGTTGATTTTATTTTCCTTAAATCGACTTAAGGAAAGTGTAGTGTAGACGCGGATTAAATTAAGTCGACTTAAGCAAGCTTAAGTCGACTTAACTTCTAAGTGTAGACGCACCTGCTGAGACCTTCCTCTTTTCTTGCACATATTGCCATAATGGTTCAACTTGCCACATTCTTTGCAGTGCTGTCCTATATGGGGCACTTGGTATTCACCCGGCTCTGCTGTCTCATATAGTAAATGGCCAGCTGCTCTCCTTTGTTGTTATCTTACTGCATGTACTTCTGCAGTCCTAGGAGTTTCATATTTTCTCTCAGGCTTCAGCTCCCCTGCCCCATGTTTACCATCTATCTATGGTGGGTAAAAAGGTTGTCCTGGCAACCCAGTGACACCAATGCTGAACGATGTGCATGTCCGGAAAGGTGAGGTTATGACACATGGAAATGGCACAACAAGCGCTATATCCTTATCCCTGGCCTCTACTAATGAGAGAGTAACCCAATCGCCTTTCTAAGGAATGCATGGCCTCTCTGCTGACGTGAGTAACAAAGGTGCCAGTTAAGGCCAATTTTGATGGTAGATTTTTCTCTTACTAAGAGCTGATGGAAACCACTGACTCACTTTACCTCACTGCCAAACAGAAAGTCAGATTGTACGCTGTTGATCTGCACATGGGGCATAAGCTGCCTCAGTGGCAGCCCTTGAACCCTTCAATTCTCTTGAGGAGTCCAGGGATCTACTTGGTGAGGAGGCAGGGCAAAGAGAGGGAACGGTTAGCAGGCTGGAGTGTGGAGAGGCAGTGTATCATCTTTCCTGAAACTGTGATATCTCCAGTATGTCCTCAGACCCTCTGCAGGTGGGATCCCTTTAAGGGAAGGTTATGGTCAGGGGAAGCCCCATGCAGGGAATCCCTGGAAATGTGGCCTCTGTAAAGTGCAAATGGTTTTGCTAATCCTTGAGATTCCTACAAATCTTATGGAATTTGTGAGGTTTGTGGGCTAGACACAGTTCTTCCATATGAAGAAAGGAGGAAAATCCATCTCCCTTGACAAAAGGTTGAAAAGTAATTTCCACACCAGAATCCCCAGTTCTCTGCTTTCTTTATGTGCATTACCATATCATGGGAACCATCAAGTACAATGATTTAAGTCAATCTTAACTTGGTCTGGATTTGAACCAGTGACTTTAAGGCTCAAGGTTCAGTAGCCTGTTAATACCAATCTGTTCCTCTATTAAACTGATTTAATATGAGAATAACCTTTGCAGACTATTATTGCACAAGAATATCAGCATCACACCCCAAAAGAGTTCTGCATAGCTCGAAAGCCTGTCTTTCACCAACGAAAGTTGGTCCAGTAAAATATACTACCTCACCCACCCCTCTTCGCTCAGTTATATCACAGTTCTCTGTTGCTCTGTGAAATGCTGCACCATGACACGGTGAGCTCTGATTTGCAATGGGCAATATTATATGGCCACAACAGAATGAACAAATTGATCAACATATTCATAGTTCATTTGCCAGTCACAGGCACCCACTAGATGTTGTTAATTTAACAAGACTGCATCTAATTATACCATGTTCAGCAGGTAAAAAATTATGCTGGCAATAATCCTAGGGACAATGCTATCCTCACAAGGAAGCTTTATGCTTTGTTTAAATGCTTGAGTCTAGGGTGCCAGACAGTATGTTAGTAATGATTTTTTTTCAGCCCCAATTAACTTTCTAGATAACTTTTCCTTGTATATGTTTTAGGAGCTGATATTATGGGGGAAAGAAAGAAGCAATTTCATGCTTCAGGTGCAATATAAATTGAGACTCCTTATCCTCTACTCTCACTATGAAAAGTGTTGTAATACCAGACGCTGTTTCTCATACGCATTCATCCAGAGTCTTCTACTGCATTTGCTATGGTAAAGAAAGCTAGCAACAGTGAGGATCTCGACTTTTAAGAGGATGATGAATAACTTTTGGAAAAGAGAGCTGGCAAGTGTCCCCAGGTGAAATGCATGTTCTCCATGCAATATACCATCCTCAGTTTACCTTACATCTGTCATGAGAGAATTTGCAATCTACTTAAAAAGCAGGACTGCAGCAAGATGTTAGACAGAGTCCACCTTTGGCTAGCTTCCAGTTAAGGATTTTGTCTCCTCCACAATATGTTTAAAAAAAAAAAAAAAAAAAAAAAAAGAAGGGAAGAGTTGACTTAGTCCCTTAGAATATTAATTGTCATATGTGATTGTCATGGGAAGAGGAAAACATTTTTTCTATGGTAATAAATGAGTGCTCATGTAACAGTACAAACTAAAGCTCTTCTTTTCTTCTGAACTGAGAAAAATCCCATTAAGCTGCAGTGAACCCTTTGTTGCTCTGTATGCACAGGATCTTACAGGGGCTTTACCCCACGAAAAGATGCAGTATGTGAAACACTGTGATCTAGCCCATGAGGTATTAGAGGACAATGTCGCTGTTCAGAAGTTCAAGAATAGGTGGCAGATTGATGGAAACCCAAGACAAACAAACAGTTGGCTATCTTTGCTGTATTTCTGTAAAGTGAATATTTTGGGACTACCCAGTTCATATTTTGCCTCACAGCATAGCAGTGACTGCATAGGAACATCTGCATTCTCTTTGTGCACTCGGCAGCATTCCTCATTTCATGCAGCTGATTAAAGTTTTCTATAACCTTCATGTAACAGTGTGGTGGCAAATTTCCAAAAGAAGCCTCTAGAAATGACTGTTACAATTTTTGACTTCAGAGATTTGGAAACCCAGACTCTTTGTAACTCTGATCCAGGTCCATGTCCTAAAGTGTGGATACTACTAAGCACTGAGGATAGAATAGAGCTTAAAGATAATGTAGGCATGTCCCAACACCTAAATAAGTACTTTGCCTTGTTTTTTTTAATAAGGACAGTGAGGAGCTGTAGGGTGGCTAATGGCAGTGACTACATGGAATATATACATTTGTTAGTCTTTAAAAGTGCCACAGGACTCCTTGTTTCTTTTACATAGAAGTAGAAATTGCCACCTCTGAAATGCAAATCAAACTCAAAGAGCTTAAAGACTCCAAATCAGGGCCCCAAATAATCTCCATCCAAGAATATTAAAAGAGCTGGTATATGAAATTAGAAGCCCAATAGCAAGGTTTTCAAATGAATCTGTAAACTCAAGGGTTGTAGCCTATGACTAGAGAATTGCTAACATAGTACAGTATCTATTTTTAAGAAAGGCAAAAAATGATCCAGGAAACTTAGAGCCTCCTTAGTTTGTCCCTCTTCCACTGTGTAAACCCAGCTGCAATGCCCTAGCCTGAGTGTGGTGGCTGCTCCCCCTTCCCTCCCAACATTCTCTGTCTAGAAGCAGGTGTGGCCCTCAGGTCAAAAAGTTTGCCCACACCTGTACTAGATGATCATGATGGTCCCTTTTGACCTTAGACTATGAATCCTGAGGGGCGAAACTGAAATGCCGTGTCAGTCCTACCTGTTATGGTTCCTGTGCAGGAGTACATGGGAAACTCTGAGTATGTCTACACTGGAGGCTCTGTTAAGTCAACTTAACAAGGTTGACTTTAATTCGACTTAAAGTCGACCTTGTTAAGTCGACTGAGAGAGTCCACATTAAAAACTCCTGTCGACTGCCTGCATCCACACTGGCAGGTGCTAGGTCGACGGAGGAGTGGTGCATTGTGGGTTGTCCTGAAGAAAAATTTGTGAAACAGTGCAAATGTTGCTTTAACACTTGATTCACTGAGCCATCTTAGGGTTTTGTGCCAAAACTGTAATACAAACTGAGGATCCTGTTAAGTTGTGACTCACTCCAGGAGTCCATGGAGTTGGATGACATGAGTGCCCAGGAGCTGAGCTGTTTTTTCTGCAGAGGGCAGGTGTGCAATGGGTCATTTTTGTCAAAAGGGTGACCACAATGAGTACTACAGTGTGTCTCTGATACTCAGGGACTTAACTGTGAAGTCTAGGGTAATGCCTGCCCAGAGTCTCAGAAGGCATTAATGTGATGAGGAGTTTCAAGCTCAGCATCTTGGTGCAGGTGCACATCACACAAGAATCAACATATAAGTGAATTGTCGTGCATGTTTTGAACAGCCAAATGGAAGGTCTTGAGTTGCCCCAGCTGGCCTGCTCATGTTGAGCCATAACAGAACTACTGTGGAAGACCATGTCTTTGGGAGAGTGTGGCCCCAATTGCCATATTGGAGATGTGAGTCTCAGTGACAAAGTGCTGGGTTGGGATGGACCAGGAAAGGGGTGCTAGTAAAAGTTGTTTTGAGCCGATTGAATGCTTGTGGACCTACAGATACCAGATGAACAAGGTGTTTTTGCAGAGAACTTCTGTCAGTAAGGTGATAGGGCCCCAAAACCCAGCACCTATAACAGTTAGCAAACCCCAGGAATTGTTGCAGTTCCTTGATGTTGGGGGGGGGGGGGAGAGGATGCTGAGGTCCATATTACTCTCCACCTTTTTGGAGGGTCCATTTGAGGCTATGAGGGGACAGGATGTAGCCCAGAATCTCTATGCAGCCCTGGTCAGAGCTACATTTTTCAGGCTGCAGGGATGGAGCCATTCCAGGACTGACTGGATGTTCTGGGCATGTTGCTCCTGATTCTCAGAAAAAATGAGGCTCTCATCTAGGTAAACTACAATGTGTCTTCCATGACATCCTAGACCAGTACATTTACAAAATGCTGGAATCTTGCAAGGCCAAATGGTATTACCAGCTATTTGTAGTGGCTGTTCCAGATTAAAAAAATCATTCTGCACTCAACTCCAGCTCAGATCTGAAACAATTTTTAATCCTACCACAGGCTAAGTTTTAGGAATATCTAGGCTGATTTTACATGGTCCAATAGCCTCAGGAATGAGTGAAAGGAGGTATCAATTCCTGATGGTAACCAGTTTGAGGGCCTCGTAATCCACATATAGGAGCAGTATTCTGCCTTTCTTTTTAACGAGCAGAACTGCAGCCTTGGTGGAAGATGTAGATGGATGTATGAAATTCTTGGTCAAATTGTCTTGGAGATGGGAACACAGGGCAGCCAGCTGAGGTTCCTAGGTTGTACGGACATGGCTAAATAGCATCTTGGTCCCCTGTTGCAGCTCAGTCGGGTAGTCATAATCCTAGTTTGGTGATAGGTCAGCATTCTTCTCAAAGGCATTACTATAATCACTGTCCTGGGGTCTGTGAAGTTCTTTGTTTATAGGTGGTAGTCATGGTCAGAAGCTAGGACTGTGACTTGCAGGGTGGTTGTTGGTAGGGAAGCTTGGGCCCCCACATGCCACCAGATGCAAACCCAAGGCCCTTTGAAAGTTATCAGTTATCTGACAGCCCCAGCCTTGCCTGTGCCATATTACCCCGCTGCAATTGTTCCAAGGTCGCTGTGGGTCAAGGCGATGTGGAAGATTTCCTTTTACCACAAGAAGCCTTCTGGTGGCGGCATGTAATGTCATAGCTTCCTCTCTCTCGTGTGGCAACTGCCTCCTCCTATGGTGTGGCAGATGCTCCTGGGCCAAATTAGCCCTACAGCTGTCCCCTGCTGGGGTATCCCAAAGAAAACAAAAGGAATTACTGAAACCTGGAGCTCATATAAGAGGGAAACACTTCCCTCTCAGGCTATCTCTCTAGGAGGACCTCCTTTCTCTCAGGGAGAGACGTTTGGTCAGCTGCTTTAGGAGAAGATTCTGCCCTTCCTGCAGCATTTCTTGCTGGAGCTGAAGGGTGCAGGTCTGCTCTCTTTCCTATCCCATATCTTGCTGCTTCCCCCTGAGCCTTTCTGGCTCTCCCCACACTCTCTGGGTTTGTTAGTCCAAATTCCCTCCTCACAGGTAGTAACTATAGGCTATCCTCTATACTAGCCACAACAAACCTCCCTTCTGTGTGGGAGAGACTGCAAGCTGGTTCCTTGCAGCACCTTTTTCTTTCAGCTTCTGGGCTCTATACAGGACCTTCCTGTTCCTGTCCAAATGAGTCTTGTGCCTAATTAATCCCTGATCCCTGGTTCCTCCTCCAGGTACAGCCTAGGCAGTTAATTCACCTTCTGCTCTTTGTGGGATAGGCAGCCCATCACAGAGGACAGTGTTGTATATAGGTAGTCCCACCTGATCTATCGCCAGGGCCTGGGGAGCATGTCTTGGTTGCGGGGTGTAGGCAGACTTGCTGGCAGAATCTGGAGCAGAAGCTAATGTGATGCTCAGGCCAAAGTATGAAATGCCAAAGATAATGGGGAAGTGTGATCAGTGGATTGTTCCAAACTGAAGGACCTCCCGATGGTCCCAAATGGCAACCTCCAGTAACAGGAGTGAACCATTTATCGTTTCTAGAAGGTTAGGGACAGTCTGGGTATTCTGGTTCAACCATAGGGCTTGGGCTGTATTAGCATCTATGAACTGGTCCTCTTCTCCAGAGTCCATCAGTGGTGGAATTGATAAGGCTCTTCTGAAACAAGGAGGCAGACCTGGACTTCAAGATGCGAGGAGTGCTCACCATGCCTGGGGCATGCATAGATGAGGAGCAGATCTCCAGGGTCACCCAGGCCAATCCCCTCTACTCAGCCTGGGTGTGGCTGTTTCCCAAATTTCATTGTACTAGAGCTTGGGATGGGCAGTTGGCAAGAGCATGGATGGGTCTTCCACAGCTGAAACATAGCCCAGGATGCTGACAGCAATCTTTTTCCTCCAGTATCAAGTGGCAGTGGACACTATTCAGCTGTATGGGTTTAAGGTATGTGTGGGCAATGGATACCAAGGGGGACTGGGTAAGTAATAGCACAGACCTCCTTCCCTCCCACCTTTGCTTGCTGAACCTTTTGTCAATGTGGATGACAAGGTGAATGAAGGTGTCTGAGTTGGTTGGGGCCTCCACATGAGGGAGCACAACTTTAATCTCCTCACATAGTCCCCACAGAAGTGACAGAGCTGAGCTGCTACATTCCACTCAGTGCCAGAGACTGGTTGCCAGAAGTGGGCAGCATAGGCAGAGGCCTGCTAGGGTTTGTGCAGAGCCATTTTGGGCAAATCTGCGCTGTGGGCATCATCAGACGTGGCAGAAAAAGCCTGGAGGAAGGCATACCAGTCCAACAGTGCCAGGCTCACTCATTCAAGAAGGGGTGAAGCCCAATCCATCTCCCATCAGGAGGCTAACAATTAGTCCTACTTTTGCTTGGTCAGTGGCGTAGGACTGGGGATGAAGCAGAAACAGCAGGCAGCACTGGTTAACCTCCTGAACTTTAGTAAACCCCCCGGTTAAAATGTTCTAGGAATGGGAGTGGGTCCAAGTATGTGATTGTAGTATGTGCCCATAGT
The DNA here is from genome assembly GCA_007922175.1 of Pelusios castaneus. Taxonomy (NCBI): domain Eukaryota; kingdom Metazoa; phylum Chordata; order Testudines; family Pelomedusidae; genus Pelusios; species Pelusios castaneus. The sequence goes on from ML685784.1 coordinate 2,030,129, forward strand.
GCAGCCTGGCTACTTGCTCTTCTACCAGCTGATTATCCACAGTGTGCTGTGCCATTTGGGTCCCTAGCACTGCATTTTCACCATGTAGCTGGGTGAACTGCCTTTACAGAGCTTATGTCTCTGTTGTAAGTGATGGTACTTGTGTTTGAAGCATGGGCAACTCTCCTGGGAGTGGTCAACCCATTCTGGCATCTCCAGTGCCCTTTGTGTCATGCTGGACAGGAAATGGGTCAGAGATCAGGGTCCGGGTCAGGAGGCAAAGCCCAAACAAAGCCAAGGTTGAATCCAGGAGTTCAGGAGCAAGGTGCTGGAATGGTCATGGCAACTACAAGAGATCCACAGTTTCCTGAACATTTTCTGGCATGCCCCTTGAGTTCATATAGGGTGGAAAGCCAATCAGGAGCCATGAAACTGCTGCTGTGGGACTTCCCACAGTCTGTGTCCAGAGTGTGTTGTGAGCAATTGAGCCCAGTCTGGTTACAGGTGTTGCTAGGTTGTAGCATGGAGGTCTGGGTTCTGGACCCATGAGGCCTTACACTCCCCACTGAGCAGAAAGTAATGACTCAAAGCAGCATCAAACATTGCCAGAACAACAGATGCAAAACTTGGAGATGTTATCTCCACTGCTGTGAAAATCAACACGCCCCACAACACACCTTTCAAGATCCATGAGTCCTATACATGCCTCTCACAACATGTGGTGTACCTCATCCAGTACTCTAATTGCCCCAGAACAACTATGCAGGTGAAATAAAACAATCACTATGCCCTCAAATGAACTCATACAGAAAAATGATAAAAGATAAGAACACCATATCACCTGTAGGCAAACACTTTTCACAAAGCAATCACTTTATATCTGACCTTTCAGTCCTCAGTCTCAAAGGAAATCTGCACAAAACCTTCAAAAGATAAGACAGGGAGCTTAGATTCATAACTTTTCTAGACACATAAAATCATGGACTGAATAGAGGCACTGCATTTATGGCTTGTTACAACAATCCAGACTTTTTTTGTGATGGTACTCAGGGATACTGAGTACTGACTGGCACCTTTTTTTCACAACGATGTGGCCCTGGCTCCTGCTTCCACCGCCAGTGGCCCCAAGTCCCTGGCTGAGTACCAGCACTTTTTATTGTTTAAAAAAAAAAGCACTGCAACAATCTGTAACCCACTTAAACCATACCCCCCGCCCCCTCCAGCTTGAATGAGTCTCTGAAATATGTGTTAACTACTTATGCTAAACAATCTTTTTCAGCTCCTATTTATCTGGGGCACCTTCAGTACATTTCCCAGACTTGAAAAAGAGCTCGCTGTAAGCTCAAAAGCCTGTCTCTCTCACTAACATAAGTTTGATCAATAAAAGATATTACCTCATTTACCTTGTCTCTTTAATATCCTGGAATCAACACAGCTACTACAACACCTCACAAAAATTTAAAGGAATTTACCAGTTTCTGGAACTCTGAGACTAATTTTTGTTCATTGTTATCTGAAAGTACTCTTTCTGTATAATATACAGAGACATTTATTTAGTAGTCTTTTGCTGAAAAAGTTCATTTTGCTGTTTCTACACCAGCCTCATATTTTTTTTTCTACTTGGAAGATCTTCACTTGGAACTCCTGATGTCACTAGAAAAACCCACAATTTAAACATTCACAGCTGAAGAACGGCATCCATGGATTCTTTATCACTCTTCTAGAGTGACTCTCAGCTCCCCATCAGCCTACTTGGAAAATCTCGGATGCCTGGCACTAGTCAGGAAACTGGCAGGAAACCATGGGTTTCCAGCTGGAAATTTTTCTCACTGAAATGTTTTTATTTTGGCAAATTCTGACAAAAGAATGCTTTGTCAGAATTTCCTAACCACCTGTAAGGCCTTCCTTTTAAAGTAATATTAAAGGTTGACATTTGCAGACACCTGAAAAATTTCAAATGGAGATACAGCCCCTTTTCAAAATTCAAACCTGTGGTGCATGGACCCCTACCAGAGAATATTTAGACTGAAAACTGACTGACCATAATTCAAGTATCAATGTTGGATGTGATTTTGATGCACTGTGAGAAAGGGCGCAAACCATGGGCTCCTGTGGTAACAACACTGAACCAAATTTTGGTCAAGAGGTGGTGTATTCGCATATTTTTGATTGATCAGAAGAACAGAATGCCAGAAGAACAGAATGCCTTTACTTTTCATAATCTTCTTTTGCAGATCCCTTAGACATAGTCTGTGGACCCTAGGAGTCCACAGATGAGAGGTTGAAAACCACTGATCTTGCGAATTCTAGGGAGTTTTGTGCCTCTAAAACAAAATCTGAGAGTTATTGGTTACCTGCATTGTTTTGTGTCCTCTCTGCAATGGTTTTGGGTGAAATCTTAAGTTTAATTTACTCCCTATGCTTTAGGAATTCAGGAAGGCAGACATCAGAGTTAGTATCAGTAGAGTGCAATTGGGGTGGCCAGAGAAAGGTACAAGGAAAAAATATCATTAACCCTGAGACTTTTCTACCTGGTTACAGAAGAGAGGCTATAGAGAAGCAAGAGAGCACATTAGCTTCTGCCAAGAATATTCCATATAATATCACAATAACGTTTTTCAGATTATATTTGTATTTTCTGATCAAGCCTCCCAGACAAACCTGATGTATCTCCCATTCTATGACACTTCCATCCTTCTCTTTCCATATCTTCTGACCTTACTCCCATCTTTCTATTCCCTTTTTGAAATTGACTGTGATTCTCTCTGTTCCTCCTCTCTGTTCTGCCTCCCAATTATAGTATCATTTCTGTGCAACATCATTCAAGGCCTCCTTTGACTCCAGACAGCACACAGCTCCCTATCCTTACTGGGCCTGAGCTACACCTAAAATTTAGGTCAATCTAGCTATGTCGTTCGGGGGAGAGGGACAGTTAAACTGACCTAAGCACTATAGCAAGTGTCTATACCAGGCTGCTACAGTAATACAGCTGCAGCTGCATTGGCACCATTTTATCATAGACAAGTTCTGACAATCGGAAGGTTTTGCATAGTCTCTTATACTGGCTAGGACCTTCACATGGAGTATGTCACAGGGCTCGCCTCATTCTGGTCAGAAGAAGCATATATGCTCTGTTGATGTAGTGGAGTTATGCCAGAAAAGAATTTGGTCCTTGCATATTTGGTCTCAAGGTACTCACGGAATGGACAGAATTTGAGGAAGGAAGTCTGCCCAGCAAGGGTGGCCAGACTCTGTTTTTCACATATTACAGTAACACCATGGATTTAGGGAGGTAATGATAAAGGTAGCCGATCTATACTCTTTGAGGACTCCATTGCTGTAGTATTGGAGCACTTTGTGAACTTTAATATAATTATCCTCACAACGCTCCTGTGAGAGTAGGAAAATAATATTATCCCAATGTTACAAATAGGGAAATGAGGCACAGAGAGATTGTGACTTGCCCAAGGTCACAGGAAGACTATAGTGGAGAAAAAACTTGGTGCCTGATCTTCTGAGTCCTGGGGTAGTGAGGGTAGTGCCCTAATGCCCAGACTGTCTTCATTTTTGTTTGTTTGTTTTTATCAAAGGCAGAATAGATCTTAGTTTGGGTGAGGGTGAACGGAACAGCAGTCATTCTTTCTAGTCAAGTGAAATCTTCAGTAAGTTCAGGTCTGAATGACATCTGGATTGAAATTTTGACTAGCTCTTGATTTGGTTTGTTTTTTATCGAATAGCTTCACTCATCCCAAAGAATACTGCCGCGTTCTAATGCTTACACAGACACATTGCACTGAAATAGAATTAAATCAGCTAGTCTCACACAAAGTTGGCAAAACAAACAAGGAGTCCCGTGGCACTTTTAAGGACTAACAGATTTATTTATCTCATGAGCTTTCATGAGAGAAAATCCCACTTCATCAGATGCTTTGACCAAGTAGGATTTTCTCCCATGAAAGCTCGTGTGATAAATAAATGTGCTAGTTTTTATAAGTGCCAAGGGACTCTTTGTTTTGCTGACCTAGACTAACACGGCTATCCCTTTGGAACTCTGCAGTTTCACATACCAGGAAATAATGCTGAGGAGGAATACCATATTGCCCACTGAAAAAAGCGATTGAACATATGGGATTTTAAGTCTTCAGTTTATAGTGAAATCTGGACCTCTTAAATCCTACACTATGGGCCATTAACTTCAACGGGAGCAATATCAGTTCCAGTACCTTTATGTCCTCCTACACCATCTGGTACTTTTGACTGACAGATTTAAAATAGGCCCAGAAAGGTAAGACACTGTGCCACAAACTATTTGATTTATGTTGTGTACTTTGTACTTGTGGTTTTAAAAAAAATGGTTAGCATAGGAAGACTCAACAGAACAAAGAGCTCAGCATGTCTGAATTTTCTGCTGTCCTATTTAGAGCTTCAAAAGCTGCAGGAGCCTAGGAGAGATGGAGAAAATGGCATCCAGTTGTTTCAAAGGGATAGGAAGAGGCAAAAGGTAACTTACATGCTCCAGTCTAAACCCAGTTTACACTATGAACTAGGGAATTAATTCAATAACATGGTGGGAAGATATTGGGCTGGGATTTTTTTCTGAGAAGTGTTTTATGATTTCATAGATTCATAAATTATAAACCCAGAAGGAATGATCGTGATCATCTGATATGACCTTTTGCTTAACACAGGCTATAGAACTTCCCTGAGACCCTTGTGTTTTAGACTTCACCCTCTCTTCTAGAAAAACATCTACACTTCCTTCAAATTTCCCAGCGATGGGGAATCCATCCAAAGATTTAAAGTATTTTCTTATGTCATTAATGTGGTGTTTAAATATGATCTGTTTAGAAGCCATGTACTCAGTGCCTGGGTGGAAAACGTGCTTTCTTAAATAACAATCTGTACTACTGATTAAAGAGCAAGTGCTGATGGACTTCAAAGAGAGTCTCATCCAGTTTTCCTTGGCTATCAATTTGGTGACTAAAATATGGAGGGGCAGGGAGTTGGAGGTTGCTCCTTGAGACATATGGAAGGATCTCTGCTTCCACTGATGGAGAAAAGAAGTAATTTAGTTTTCTGTACTGTAGGAGTTCTCTCAGTAGAAAGCTGACTCTGAAAAGAGAATTTCAGACTATTTGATTATGAATACTGGGAATTCAAATGAACTTTGTCACTGCTGCCAGTTTCATAAAAGAAAAAAGTTTCCAACAAAGCACAGATGGTATTTTTGAATGAGTAGATGATTATGCCAAGAGACTAGTATGCCTGGGAATGCATTTTATTGATCTATGAGTAAAACTGTGAAAAGGACAACTCTGAAAAAAACAACTTGATTATTCCTGGAACACCTGAATGGCAAAGAAATTAGATGCAAGGCTGAGGTTATTTACAGTTTCCCCCAGTTAACTTTCTGTGAATTATTTGAAACAGTATCCAGAAATTCCGTGTGATTAAAAAGGAATTATACTAAATGAGAATCACAAGAAGCAGTGTCACCAATACAAAATAGTTAGAAAATGGAACATTAAGTACAGACTAAGCTATAGGACTTAAAATAACCAGCAAAGGAAAGAGTATAGAAAATGGCTCAAATCTTTCTTGGGTTCTTTAAACACTTATATATGTACTTTACTCAAGGGACTAGTCCCATTGATTTCAATGCATTGAGTCATAGTCACAAAGTTAAAGGCCAGATGGGACCACCCAATCACCTAGTCTGACCTCCTGTATGTCATAGGTCACCAATGCCACCGAGTATGAAAGCAAACCAATGTACCACAGCTCACAAGAGACTAAACGATTACATGCCACAGGCAGAGAATAGGCCCTCACAATGGCAGGAAAGTGACTGAGAAATACTCAGATAATCTTGGCAAGTGATCTGAATCCACATGCTACAGAAGAAGGGAAAAATCACCCAGAAACCACTGCCAATGTGACCTGGGGGGAAATTCCTTTCCAACCCCCACTTACAGCGATCAGTTAGACCTTAGGCACATGAGCAAGAACCAACCAAACACCAGAGAGAGGGAGAATGTTCAGTACCAGCTCGGAGCCCAGACTCCCCATCTAAGATCCTTCTCCAGCCATGGCCGTAGCCCAGACCCACACTGTCCAGTCATGGCCATCCCTGGTGCTTCAGAGGAAGAAGATAAAAGGCAGGTGACTGAAACCCGAGAGCATGAACTTTTAGGAACATAAGATATAAACTGGAAGTGAGTCAAAGGGCTGCTGAGCTTTGCCCCTGACTATCACAAGCAACCCTGTTATGCAGTTGCACTCAACTTTGTCTAGCTCTCTTAAAACTAACGAAGTTGTCTGCTGCCACAACTCCGATTGGGAGGCTGTTACAGAGTCTCCCCCTCTGCTGATTAAAAACCCTCTAATTTGCAGCCTAAATGTGTTCATGGTCAGCATTTACTCGTATGCCAGTGTTGTCCCTTAGCTTAAACAGTCCTTCCTCCCTCCTAGTGTTTACCCCCTTAGGTATTTAGAGAGAGCAGTCTTATACCCGCTCATCTTTTTTTGCTAGACTAAACAAGCCAAGCTCTTCCAGTCGCCTCTCAAAAGATAAACCCTCCATTCCCCTAATCATCCCTCTGGTTCTTCTCTGCACCTGTTCCAGTTTAAATGCATCTTTCTTGAAAATGTGTGACCAGAATTATACACAATATACCAAATGGGGTCTTAATTAGTGTTCCCTCTAAGCTGCGTGGGTGCGCGGCCGCACAGCGGCTGTCGCACCCCCCGCGCAGCAGTGAGGGGCCCCTCGTGCTCCCTCCAACCCCCGGGGCCGCGGCTTTGCCGCGGCAGACTCGGCCTGCGCCCGGCCTCTGGGCTGGCCCTCCCCACCCCCAGGGCGGGACAGGCAGGCTCAGGCTAGGCTCAGGAGCGCGGGCCTGCCTGCCTGTCCCACGCGGCGGGGGCAGCGGAGTGGCTGTGGCCGCGGCGGGCTCCTGGGCTCCCACCTGCCGACCGCCTTGACTTCCGGGGCCAGGCTAATCCACGGCCTTGGCCTCCCAGCACGGGGCCGGGATCAGCCGCCGGGGCTGGGGTCTGATCCGCCCCATCGGCGGCTTCCCAGGGCCGGGGTACGGTCCTCCCCCGCCAGCGGCCTTGGCTTCTTTCTTTCTTTCTTTCTTTCTTTCTTTCTTTCTTTCTTTCTTTCTTTCTTTGCCTGCCTTCTTTTTTCTTTCTTCCTCCCTCTCTTTCTCTTCCTTCTTTCTCTTTTCCTTATTTGTCTTCCTTTTTCTTTCCTTTTTTTCTTTCTCTTCTTTTCTTCCTCTTTCTTCTTTCTCTTCCTTCTTTTTTCTTTCTTTCTTTCCTCTTCCTTCCTTCCTCTTCCTGTTTCCTCTTCTTTCTCTTTCTTTGCTTCCTTCCTTCCTTTCTCTTCCTTCTCTTTTTTTTTCTTTCTCTCTTTCTTTGCTTCCTTCCTTTCTCTTCCTTCTTTTTTCTTTCTCTTCCTTCTTTTTTCTCTCCCTTTCTCTCCCTTTCTCTCCCTTTCTCTCCCTTTCTCTTCTTTCTTTCTTTCTTTCTTTCTTTCTTTCTTTCTCTTCCTTCCTTTTTCTCTTCCTTCCTTCTCTCTTTTTCTCTCTTCCTTCCTTCCTTCTTTTTTTTCCTTCCTTTTTTAAAAAAAACTTTTAAAAAATTAATTTTAAATAAAAACCTTTCTAAAAATTAAATTTCAATTCAAAATTCATTCAAATTCAATTAAACACAATTAATTAATTCTATTTACAATTACTTTAACTTCAATTAATGCCTATAATTTCTGTCGTGTGAGTTTACACAAAAATTTTATTCAGAAAAAGTTTTGCACATGGCTTGAAAATTTTGCACACAAGCCGCCAAACCTTAGAGGGAACATTGGTCTTAACAATGCTTTATACAATGGTATTAATACTCTCTGTCTCTACTGGAAATGCCTGATGCATCCCAAGATGGCATTTGCATTTTTTATAGCCACATCACTTTGGTGACTCATAGACATCTTGTGATCAGCTCAGAAACCCACTGTCACTACCTCTGTTGCTTCCAACTGATGAGCCCCCTGCTTGTAGCAGAACTCTTTATCATAAGACCTTAAGTTCATGACTTTTTGCTATTAAATTTCATCCCATTTCTCTCACTCCAGTCTTCAGGATCATCTAGATTGTCCTGTATTATAATATTCTGATCCTCCTTCACCTTCCTCTCTAGCATGGAACATAACTCACTTGCTGCTGGATTCTTTGTACCTTAAAGTCATTAAACCATGATTTGAGGACTTCAATAACTCAGTCACTGGTTAGAGGTTTATTACAGGTGCGGGTGAAATTATCTGGCCTGTATTGCGCAGGAGGTCAGATTAGATTATCATATTGGTCCCGTCTGACCTTAGCCTATGAGTCTATTAGTCCTCTGTATTGACAAGCCTTCCAACTTTGCATCATCAGCAATTCCATTAACACACTCCTACTCTTTGTGTTGTTGGTAAGGTGTGCGTGAGTTTCCCTCTGCCTCCGCTTCTGCAGCTAGTTGAATAGGCAGACCTCATTAGCACTGCCCAGGAATAATCACAGAATCATTTAGGTGGTGAAGGGCTTGGCAGGGTTAATTGTGAGTAAAGTGCAGTGCTGATGCCACATAGGAACTAAAGGTACACTAGGACAAGTATACTTGGTACAAAAGACTGCCTTCATTAATGGTGGGAGTTCATCCCCTAAGCTGGGTAAAGATGCCCCTGATGGGACCCCTTTCTTATACTCTGATATGGACAAGTTTCACATTGTATCTCTGATGTTGGTCGTTCTATACCTTATCTCCAAATCAAGCACAACATCTTCATCTATCATTGTGATGGGGTACACTCTCCATGGCTGGATGGGTGCCTCCTGGCAAGGTGTTACTGGGGAATGTAGCTCAAGTGGTTCCCATCCATGGATCGTGTTCTGTCACTTGACCGGCTACTCTGCCTCTGTATGCCGAACTCCATTGCCGAGTGCGCTTCTAGGACCTTAGCCCTCCAGCTAAGTCCTCTTTAAGTCCACCCCTTCCCACCCCGCATGACTCCTGGCCACTAGTCAAAAACAGTCAGTGGCACTCTGTGCCCCTCCTGGCACACTGGGGGGAGTGGGGAAAGGCCCACCCCTCCCCCACTTCTCTGGGCCCTGATCCAGGGACCCTACGTGCCTCCCTCCAGTCCTCAACACCACAGTCAACTCCCTGGACCACTTTCCCTGCAACCACAGTAGCACGCAGAACCTCACTTTTCTGGAGCCCAGCCACCATCCGTTTCTGGCTCCCTGCCACTGGACCACTGCTCCGGCCACTCCTGCAGTTTGCTCCCTTCTGCTCCTTCAGGAACCCCGGCTCCTTGTCAGCTCCCAGTGCAGTTCACACTCGGAGCTCTCTGGGGTCCTGACTCCCTCAGCTGGGAAGAGGACCTACTCCCTCCAGCTCCTCCAGCAGACTGTAAGGTTGGGGTGTCTTTGTACTGACTCTCATGGTTGTGTTTGGTGAACAACTATGTGTTGGGGAGAGCTTATACTGTATTTTATTTCTGTTCTGGGAACACTTAGCCTCTCCCAGGATTGTACTTCTGAAATCACCTTATATCGGGGGAGTTGGAAATACTAGTGCTTTAACAACCTACTACTTCTTAATGCCAGTGTGTTAAAAATACTGTGTTTCTGCCAAATTCCTGTTCCAGTCAGTGCACTTGTAAGTAGGCAAGCCTTTGCTGTTTCCTAATATCAGATTTTGGTTCAGGACTCAGATCTTGCACCAGGCCCAATGTTTCAAGGTATTTCTCTTACTACTACACCAAGGTCATTAATAAAAATATTAAATCTGACTGATCCCAAAACCCATCCTTGAGGAAATCAACTACTAACCTCCCTTCAGTCCAATAATTACCTTTCAGTGCCACCAGTTGTCTTGTTCTCTTTAACCATTTCCTTCTCCACCTTCCAATTCTTCTGCTAAACCCCATCTTTGCTAATTTCCCATGTCAAATGCTTTACTGAAGTCCAAGAATACCAAGTCTACTGCACTTCTCTTATCTAAAAAATCAGGTTTTTTCCTTAAAGAAGGAAATCAGGTTAGTCTGGCATAATCTATTTTTGGCCATCCATTGTTGTATTACATCCCATTTAGCATTGACCTGATGATTCTTTCCTTGTTCTAAAACCTCCCTCACTACTTATTTCCTCACCCTGTGTTGGAGTGGGGTAATACAGAAGGGCTGCCCAATGGCTCTCAGAAATGTGGGACATTCACACTGTCTCTGAACATTGAGACAGGTGTGGGAGAGTACATGTAGTAGCTGCTTTGGCACAGTTGCTGCTGGTTTGGGGGCTCTCTCTCACATTTTCCCTGCCCCCCATAGCATCTGAGTATTACTGTCGGTATTAGTCTCCTCTTGTCCTTGTCCCTCTATTCCCAGAGGTGCCATTCAGTGAGGAAAGGCTCACTACAGCTTCTCCACCTCCTCGTACACAAGTGCGGATTGTAGTGTGCTCTAGCCCAGGGGTGCTCATTTAATTTCACAACACAACCAAGATAAATCATCTTCTACAAGAGGTTACCAGTGCAGTCTCAGCTACCTCTGAAATCCTATTTATTTTGGTTCTGCATTGCCCATAGTACCTATTCAAATCAATTGGCTCCAGGAACCTCAATTCAGCTATGGAATTAGTGCATAGATGTAGTCTGAAAGCTAAAAATATTCAGACTTTGAAGGCTAAATGAAAGAAATGTGTGTTTGCTGGTATTCATAGTTATTGTCTTCAGTCTATATTCTCTCCTAGATGTCAGTGAATAACTCCCATTAAGTGATGGAAAATACACATGTATCAGGAGGAGAGACTCTTTTCATAAAATTATGTAGAATCCTCAGACTATAGGAAGGAAAGAAACTAGATCAGACTATTATTGTTCAAACAATCTCTCTTTGTTTAGCTCTGGGAATAAACTTGTTCTCTTTGCTGTCCCCATCAAGCATAAAAGTTGTGGCCTTACTCCTGTGCAAGTGTTTCAGGATTTTTGTACACAGTTCTTCTACCATCTTCTCCTCCCATTACAGTTTCCATTTCTACAGAATAAAGCTCTTTTCATAACCCACAAAATGGATACACAAAAGCTTGCTGCTGCTTTTTCCATGATCTGACTCCCCATCCAGTGATCCATGATTAACAAAATACTTTTGAATCCCTCATTGCTGGCTAAAGTCTCAAAATCTCTTTGGGACCATCACTGCAACTTTACCTTTAATACACCTATAGCTTAAGAAGTAGCAGAAAATACGTAGTACATAAGAGATGTGCCCCCAGAAAAACAAAGACCCATAGCCCAATTAGAAGTGGTTGAAATGGCTTAACCAAAATGCATCCCCATCCTCCGCTGAACCTGAGTTTATATTTGGATCAGTGTGTGTTTCCATGTAGTCCATGATTTTGCTGGCCACACTGGCTGACAAATATGGAGGAGCTGACCTAGTTCTTTGAACAGAATTCAGAGGCTGAAAGATAGAAAAGATTAGGGTAGTAGTTTTCCAACCATGGGTCGGGACCCTGTACTGCGTGACACACCCACAGATACTGGGTCCCGGCACACCCTGCTGCTGCCACCAATAGACTAGAACGCATTGCTGAAAGATGTAATTGTTGTGTCGTGGGCATAAATGATATATTTTTTTTTTAAACGGGTCCTGAGAAAAATTTTTTGAAAATGACTGGATTAGGGTATCTGCCTTCAAGATACAGTCTCACACCCTGAAGCTCTCCCTCTTTCATAGAAGGGTTGATGCCAACGTTTATACATTAGCATCATAAGACAATAAGTGAACGGAACAATAAAAATGAAAGCTACTGATGTGTTTGGGTTATCTTCTCTGGAAAGTAGGATGCTTGGGAATGATGCTCATATGAAGTCTGGGTTGATTAGCTGGTTCACTGTATGGAAGAACTCTGTTTTGAGAAGGGCAAAATATTATTAATTTGTTTTCTTTCCTAAAGGAAGTTGTAGGATTTTTATTCAAATGATTCAGTTCTTGAGTATATGATTAAACTAATCAAGAGGAAAAAACAAGAATTTTCTCTTTCATCCTATATTTGTTCTGCATGTCTGTGCATTTCCACTGACCTTCTGACAGCTCTTTCTCTCCAAATATTAGGGAGAAACTGATTTGGACTCACTAGGACTTAAGCGGTACAGAAATGGGTTCTGCCCCGTCTTTTGCAGTGCTTTATGTCCCTATACAATACAATGACCATGTGCAATCGCAATGCAGCAGTATGATCCCGGTGATAGTGGCAGACTTGAACACTATCCATAGCTTGTGAGCCATGGAACACACATGCTCCAACTAACTCCTCTCTTCTGTAGGTTCCTAGGAGTAGAGACCTGCAAATCCACGGGTATCCACATTATATCTGCAGATATCTGCATCCATGGATAAAATGCAAAAACAAAGAGAATCCTGTGGCACCTTATAGACTAACAGATTTCTTCGGGCATAAGCTTTTGTGGGTTATAACCCACTTCATCAGATGTCATTTCTTGCAGATGCAGATCGGATACAGAGTCAGATATTTTTCTCTGTGAAGGGCTCTACCTAGGAGAACAGGAGAAAGGGAAGTTACTGCTCTGAGGCCTTCATCATCTCCATCCCCATCTTCCCAGACATTTTAGGGAGACAGTCTCATCCCTGCTCATTGTGGCTTTCTATATACAGATTCCCTCTCTTTCTCCACATGTTGCTCACCTCAGCAGCTCCCTTCAACTATTGCTGATCTCTAATCCCGCTCCTTGCCACTCTCCCTTCCCCCACCTTTTTAACAAATAGACAGACAGGTAGGGAGATAGCTGCACTGAACTGTGACAGTGGGTTGCTAAAGGGAGGACCAGTCTCAAACTAGTGGAAGAAATATTTTTCTCCCTTCTATCTAATCTGTACTCCCTTTCCCTAATCAGTGGTGTTCTGTTCCGCTAATTTAATGTCCACCCCCTAATTCCATATCTTCTCTGGCTCCTTTTTTCCTCCAGGCATGATACCATTCTCACATTTCCTGGAATGCTGGTTGCTCACCCCTAAAATTCCCCTTATTTGGGCTGGGTGCCTGGTTGTGAGGAAGGCTACGGGGTTGACTTACTCGGGCTGGGTTTATGGCAGTGGTAGTGGCCTAGCTGTTAATGTGCTGGAGGAGAGCTCATCCGCCCTCTTCAACTTCACACTCTTCTATCCTGGATACAGAACAGAGGGAGAAAGGCCAGGATGGAGGGGAATTGTCTCTCCCCTCATCCTGTTTCTTGCTGCACTGTATAATTTCTCCTGGGAGGAGCAGAATGAGCAGAACCACTGGAATTGGTTAGATGATGAGCTGACTGTTCAACACGGGTGTCTGTTTTACAGAACTCTCCCAGGCATAACCACAGTCTGAATGTGGTGGCAGCTGTTTCCAGCTGGCTCAGCCACATGTGCTGGGACCAGGAATAGCGCAGTCCTCTAACCTGCACAAAGAACAGCCATTGGAGGTGCTTCCCAGTTCAGAAGAGAGGAGGGACTGAGAGGGGAGTTCTCACACTGCTTATATTGGAGAAAAAGAGCAGTGCATGCCTGAATTCCCTGGTGCTTTACCTACACTAGACATCCTTCCTCCGTTACATCCATGATACCATCCTGACTCCCCAGAACTGCTATTCCCTCTTCTGTAGACTCTAATTTGGAAGCCCAGCAGTTATAATGATACTCCTGTTGGACTCAGACCTTTAAAGATAGTATGCCAATATGGAGTGGAGGGAAAGGACTAGACCACAGAGATCTGGAGAGAGAGCAGATTGCTAGTCTTGGGAAAGGCTCTAACTTTAGATGTATATTTACATCAGTCTTCTGAACTATTTGATCTAGAGAAATAAATATGAACAAGAAGGGAGGGGGGGAATATCTCTGCCAAATTTTGAAGGGGAAATGTTATTAAAGCCAAGAATGTCTTCCACAAACAACTGTGCAAACGGTCTTTGTGCTATTGCACTATAAATGTTGATTAGCACTCAACAGTTCATTTTTCTTATCTGTGGTAGGGAAGTTTAAGGAGGATGGTTCTCCTTTCACACTGGTGTAAATCAGGAGTAGTTCCATTACAGACGATGTTAATCTGGTATAAGTGAGTGCAGCAACAGTACCAAGATTTTTGTTGCATCGTGAACCTCATTATGAAATCTGGAAGAAGTAGAAAGTATAGTTTTAATTCATTCTGGAGTATTTCATTGACTCTGCCTTCACCAGTGTATCTTTGCTTTTTATCTTTTCTTTCTTCCTGAACTGCATATACAACATTTTTAAAAAGAGATGTGCACCAGGTTTTACAAATGCAACTGAAATAACAGGTGTACATTGATACCATGTGAAGATTTAAAAAAACAAAATAACATGAGGAAAAGAGGAGATAGGTGAGGCCTGAGCTTGAGCATCCCACACTGCCACTGACTTCACAGCCAGCAATACAGAAGTACCCCACATAAGCAGGTGAAAAATGTGAATGTGACAAATTTGATGTCTTCACTTCATTCATTCAGGTGCCTGTGACCTACTGGCTACAACATGATACTGGAACTCATGAGAGTTGGCTTTGCCACTGGCCAGCTATGTAACCACGGGTAATTCACTCCATCATTCTGTGGCTCAGTAACCTTCTTTGTAGAAGTGCTTTGATACCTATAGATAAAAAATCCTATATAAGGGCTATGTATTATTATTTAGGGTGTGTATTCAGGTAATAGCTTTTTTAGGTGCCAGAGGACTCTTGTTGTTTTCACATACCTAAGTGTATATAAAACTTTAGTGATAAAACTAACACATTTTTGGGCATAAGCTTTCGTGGGCTGCAACCCACTTGTTTCTGATGAAGTGGGTTGCAGCCCATGAAAGCTTATGCCTGAAGAAATGTGTTAGTCTTTAAGATATCACAGGACTCTTGCTGGTTTTGCTTTATATAGAATAACATGGCTACCCTTCTGGAACTTAGGTATGTGACTGATCCTTGCCCTCAAAGTATAAAAGTAATGCTTTTCTCTCAGAGCTACATTGTATATTCCATACTCTCTTTGCATATAGAACATCCATTAACATAAGTGAAAACTTTAATCATGGAATAAGTAGGCACAAAAGATCTAACGGATCGGGATTGGGGGTATTGTATGTACGGCGGAGAGGATACTTTTGTTGTATAAATGGAAAAATGTTTACATGAAACTATGAAGTCACAGCTGAGTCCACATGTCGTGCAGTGTATGGGAAGTAAACGCAGTCAGTAAGAGACACATGAGAGGTGTATAAACATATTGGGAACATTATTTTAATATAGCTAGTTTCTTTTTGTGCAGTTTGCACACGATGGCTTTCAAAACTTTACAGCTAAATATCAGATACTTGCTTTTTTTCTGGGTACCAGCTAGGATTGCTTAACCCATCATCCTGGAGAAGCTAGCCAGATTGCGGTAGGTCGTTCCTCCCGCATTCCTCGCTATTCATCATTATTTTAGTCATGAGATGGTACAATGATAGATTCATCAATAAAAACTCAGCCTGTCAACTATCAAACAAGGAATAGTTAAGGACCATTAAAACCCTAAAACAATCCAAAGAGGCAGATATCAAATGTTCTGAATAACACTAAGTCTTCTGAAATGATATGTGAGACAGACAAGTGAGCTGATGACTTGAAGGGGACACTAATGATAACACCAGCCATGGTCGGAACAAACTGTAATACAATGAGAGTTGAGAAACAGGATTCTATATGATATTGTCATAATTACTGTAAATAACTGAATTTAAGGATTTCAGTGTTTTAGTTGTGTTGGTCCCATGACATGAAAGAGACAAGATATAAAAAAGATATTACCTCTGTCAAGTTGTCTAAAGTGGCTCATGAGCATAACTTCCAGCCTCTCAGCAGACTGTCAAGGAACAGTTCACAAACCCCAAACTGGTTGTATTTTCTATAACTGGATTTCATCAGCCAAGTAACAAGTGTGAACGTCTAAAGCACTATAACAGCCGTAAAGTGGTATCCCTTGGGCATTCTAGTCTTTGTGCCTTTGTGATAGATGGTCCCTAACACCAAAAAGTACAACAATATTCAGATTTCTTTCAGTCCCAAAGGAAGAATCACTTACCACAGGTCAATTGTACCTTAAATCTCATTTCAAAGACAACACTTACACACAATCCTTTTGTAACCAAACTAAATATTTATTAACAAGTGTGGCAAAGCTCTCCTTCAGCGTTGCCAGGTAGCAGTTGTCTTCCTGGCAAAATAGGCCTCCTGTAAATCTGCCCCATTTAAAGTGAGTCTTTTTACTTCCCCCATCCTCAGCTTCTCTTGATTGCAGCACTCTGGGGTGTGTCTGGGTCTCACTGGTTCCAGCCTCCTCCACCCCACAGAGTGGGTAAGTGCATAAGTCCATGGTGCCCAGACCCTAGCAAACCTGTCCCTGGCTTTTCCAGCCAAGTTGTAGCTATAGTGGTGTTCTGCTGGTGCTGGGCAACCTAAGTCTCTCCTCACAGGATGGTGCCTAAGTTCCTTCTCCTGGGAAGAAGTACTACACTCCTAGTTCAGGGGAAAATCTTTCCTCCAGGTCCTGCAAGCCTTTGTTAGCTTGTCTCCCTATGTCGTTGTTGTCGTTGTTGTTGTTGTTGTCGTCGTAATCTTCTACCTCTTCTCTCCCTCCCCCCAACTTCTAGGACAGGTGGGGCTTTTAATAAGGCTGGAGCAGCCTTTGCCTAGGCTCAGGTGTGCCTAATCAGGCTGTTATCACCTGATCCCCTGCCTGCAGGAAAAAGGGCCTTTACCATTCTGAGGCTCACATATCTGCCCTCAAGCACCCTTTTATAGCCCTCTGGCCTGACTTTGTCACAGAAGGAAAAGAAAATCAGAGTTATTTACAAATTTAAAGCAGGTAAGCATACACACACAAATGTGTTACAATCTTACGTTTCAAAAACTAATACACAACTGCTATAATATGCAAGCTCTATATGTTCTTTAGGGCTAACCCAAGCTGTGCTTGGAGCCCCTTGCTTATCCCTTCTCCAAATTCCAAACAATGAGATTAGGGTGACCAGACAGCAATTGTGAAAAATAGGGATGGTGTGGGG
>ML685784.1:2052247-2078096 GCA_007922175.1 Pelusios castaneus
TCGACTTAATTTACAAGTGTAGACGCACCCTATGTGAGCCAGACTGATTTCCAGCTGTGTATTTTCAATGTTCACTGAGGTCTAGGGGCCTGATCATAAGCTGGCACCTGGTCTGCCAGTGCCACAACCTTACCCACCTTGGTTTAAGGATGTTTAAGAAAATTCTGAAGATACGGGCTGTGAGTCAAACAACTAAACAAAGAAGACCTGTATTTTCCCATGAGCTTTTTAATCTCATTGTTCCAAAAGGTTTTATGTTCTATAGTCAGCAATTCATAGTGATAGAATCCAAGGCAGCAAGGACAGGGCAGTGAGGGAACATCATAAGGGGAAGCTATGATCATACAAAGTCTGTTATATCTCCTTTACTAATGTTGAATAAAACTCGCTATCCTAATAGTGCCCTAACATCAATTCAACTGCTATTGCAGTAAGATGTTGTAGCCATGGCGTGTTATAGCTAGGGGCGTCCCAACCCAAAATGGAGTTGTGGAGGGCATCACAAGGTTATTGTGAGGGGGGCTGTGGTATTGTCACCCTTACTTCTGAGCTGCTACTGGAGGTAATCCTGCCTTCTGAGCTGGACACTCAGCCTGTGGCCACCTCTCACAAGCAGAAGTAAGGGTGAAAATACCGCTACCTTGCCTCAAAGATAGCCTTGTGATCTTTTGGGTCGGTACCCCTGGTTTGATAAATGCTGGTCTCCCCTGTGAAATATGGTCTTTTGTATACTTTTACCCTATCCAATACAGATTTCATGGAAAAGGACAGATTTCATGATCCATGACATGTTTTTATGGCCATGAATTTGGTAGGGCCCTTTTTATCAGGATCTTTTGGCACTACTACTATAACATACATAGTATTAATACAGTAGTTAAGATTTACAGCTGAAGGTTACCATTTCAGACAACTATCTGCAATTGGTCAGGAAACCTTTCCGCTGTTTGATTCTTTTGAATCCTTTTTATCTTAACTCATTTGATCCATCCCAGTTGTATTTTTCTTCTTAGAAGCACTCGGGAGTCTACAAAGAGATTCAGAAAAATCAGTGGAGAAATAGCTATTTAAAAAAGTTTCTTTCACCATATTCAGGCACCATCTATGCCAGTAGCATCTACCCATGGAACTGACCAAACTCAATTCGTTGTAAGATAGAAAGGGAAATTCTCCTCTAAGCAAAAATGAACACATAATCTATTGTATAGAGCAGCCTGAAAATCACAATAAGGAGGCCTGAATCATGGAGCTGGACAGTCTGGGGAGAATAAAAGGAAAAAAAACCCTTGAAAATAAATTCCAAAGGGGTAGCTGTGTTAGTCTAGTTCAGCAAAACAAAAAAGGAGTCCTGTGGCACTTTTAAAGACTAACAAATTTATTTATCGCATGGGCTTTCATGGGAGAATTTCCCACTTCGTCAGACTCTTTGAAGATGCGGAGCTTACAGAACGGGAGGAAAATAAATGCAGGGAAGTGTAAGTCACAGGATCAGGCCTGATATTTTATGGAGAATTGTTTCAGAATTTAGATGGTGTTTCCATGGAAGTTTGTCGCATTTTGCTATGGGTGTACACAGGTCCTGGGTTTTTTTATATTGACCTACAGTGACAGATTTTCCTTAATATGTGATCATTACATCACCTTCCTACCTTTCCAGTCTATAACTGCCTGTTCTCAGAGAAATGTGTGCAAAAAACTGCAGAGATTAAAGTTCTCCTTTAGTGAAAACCTAAAATGATGTTGCTTCCTTGCTTACATGTAAGTGAATTAAGGAATACATCTTTTACAGACCCAAGCCCCGATTCTGCAGTCACCTCTGCATTCAGTTGGGGGCCACCCATTTGGAGCTTATTGTAAGATCAGGGTCCAAAGGTCTAACAGTTTAGACCTGTTTTCCTACAAGTCTGATTCAACTCCTATTAGAGTAAGTGAAAGATTACTATCAATTACAGTTGAAGTTGAATCAGACCCCAGTTTTAATAGTAACCATATCATTGTGCTAACACATGTCGTCTTCTTCTTAATTAAGTAGCTGGAAAGAGCAAGAAACCATTTTTTTTTATTTTCCATTGATTTGTCCAAGCTTATATGAGTCTTAAAGGAGCACTGTGGTGAGGTAAGGAGTGCAAGACAGTATCAGAAAAACAATCAATAGCTAGAGTAGAACTATAGATTTTTTTCTTTTTGAGACAGCCTCAGTAAGATAAAACTCATCAACTCTTCCATTTATTAGCTGTCAGCAGCAGTGCCTTTCAAAAGGACTTAGAATTATAATGGTATTGGCGATAGAGAGTTAAATCACAAATTTTCAGTAGGCTTCATCTCTATTATGAGTGAAAAGATTTTGTAAAATACAAAAAGAAAGGTGGTAATAGGTTGTTATTAGTATTACAGCAACAGTATCTCTCTAATTAATAACTGGATGACCGCCAAGCTCTACAGATGTAGCCACCACTCTCCGCCCCCAGTTACTCTATTACTGAATAGAACTGACATAATACATAATCCTTGTAACTTGGTTTAATGATAATATAAAGGCCAAAATGAAAGTGTAAGAAAGTGTAAAAGAGGAAATTATAGATGCTTGTTTGGAAGAGAAAAGCGTATTAAATGCTTTGTCAAGCATAAGCCTAACAAAAGTGAAACAACTGAGAGTTCAGGTGTGAGGGATTTTGCTAATAGCTGCGTAGATGCAATCATAAGACTTAAATGCTGTTTAATGATGCTATTTCTGTCCCTGGAGCAAGTTCTTCTTTAGCTCTGAAATGGACATTAAATAGACCACAAAGAGCACATCACAGAAGATCAGGTGGGATAAGTAGAATGATTCAGTTTGTAATGTGTATTATGGTTGCTAAATACTTAATCTCTTGGGTTGTAATTTAAAATAATGGCATCTGTAGCAGAGGCATGGATAACACCGCTGTACAAGGCACTGATGAGACCCCATCTGGAATACTGTGTGCAGTTCTGGTCCCCGATGTTTAAAAAGGATGAATTCAAATTGGAACAGGTGCAGAGAAGGGCTACAAGGATGGTCTGTGGAGTGGAAAACCTGCCTTATGAGTGAAGACTCAAAAAGCTTGGCTTGTTTAGCTTAACCAAAAGAAGGCTGAGGGGGGATATGATTGCTCCCTATAAATACATCAGAGGGATTAACATCAGTGAGGGAGAGGAATTATTTGAGTACAGCACCAATGTGGACACCAGAACAAATGGTTATAAACTGTACATCAAGAAATTTAGGCTTGAAATTAGATGCAGGTTTCTAACCATTGGAGGTGTAAAGTTCTGGAATAACCTTCCAAGGGGAGTTGTGGGGGCAAAAACCATAACTGCTTTAAAATCTGAGCTTGATAAATTTATGGAGGGGATGGTATGATTAGCCTATTTTGGAAATTGACTGATATTTGGCTACGTGTGGTGGATTTACAAGTAGCCTAAGAGGGTAGAGTACGTGGGGTGGGTTCTGAGTTATTACAGAGAATTGTTTCTTGGATAACTGGCTGTTGAGACTTGCCCACGTGCTCAGGGTTTAACTGATCGCCATATTTGGGGTCGGGAAGGAATTTTCCCCCAGGGCTGATTGGCCTGAGCTCTGGGGGTTTTTCGCCTTCCTCTGTAGCACAGGGCATGGTTCACCTACCGGTGAATTCTCTGTATCTTAAAGTCTTTAAATCATGATTTAAGGAGGTAAATAACTCAGTCATAGGTTGGTGGCCTATTGCAGGAGTGGGTGGGTGAGGTCTTGAGGCTTGCATTTTGCAGGAGGTGAGACTAGATGATCGTACTGGTCCCTTCTGACCTTAAAGTCTATGAATCTATGCATCTATGAATACTTGTATGGACTATATATATAATTCATCTGCTGAAACCTACTTTTGACAATATGCAAGTCATTTTACTTGTTTTACTTCCTTATTTCCTCCTCTGAGCATGGAACAATAACCCATCAACCTAGCTCATCTGTGATTTGTTCTTCAGGGCTGTTCGTCTAATCCTATGAAAGAGTAAGTATACGTCAGAAGCCAACTGGGCAAGAGATATGCTTGGGGTGTGATGATTTGGGGAATCTGCTTGAATGAGTTATGAATTTTGGTTGATAACATGGAAGTTATTACTATTGCAATTACTGTATTCCTGATGACTTGTGTAAATGTGAAATTCACTATATTGGATGGAATCTGCAGCAGACTGAGGACAAAGGGGAAAACTTAACTTTAATAGAAATGTTTTGTCCACACGATAGTCATGGTGGTCCCTTCTGACCTTCAAGTATATGAGTCTAAGGAGGTTGCCCCAAAATAGAACCAGTTCAGCTAAGTTGATCTGCTAGGAGAGGATTTGGAGCTGGACAAACACAAAACAAAGACACAAGTGTGGATGCCAACCTTTAAAAATCAGAGAGGCTGGTCAGAGGGAAAACCCACATAAGTATACAGAGCAAATTTGGGTAGGAGGAAGGAAAGAGACATACTGGACAATATCGGAGAAGAAGCAAACTGACCCAGAGAAGGAGGCTCCATGTTTCTGAAGAGAAATCAGGCAGCTGCAGGAGAAGGAATATGGACATAAAGGAGTGGTTCTCAATCAGGGGTACGTGTATCCCTGAAGGTACGCATAAGCATTCCAGGGAGTCCATAAACTGACCTAACTAAGCCTAAGTTTACAGTAGGGCTATGAAAAAAGCAATAGGAAAGTCAATACAACCTAAAAATTCATACAAGCAAGAATTTGTGTATACTGGTCTTTATACTGTATACTGAAATGTAAGTACAACATTTATATTCCAATTATTTTTAATGATATGGTAAAAATGCCATTTTCAGTAACTGTGCTGTGACATTTTTGTATTTTCATGTCGTTTTTGTAAGCAAGTAGTTTTTAAGTGATATGAAACTTGGGGGTACACAAGACAAATCAGACTCCTGAAAGTGGGTGTTGAGAACCACTGCCATTGAGGACCCTAACCCTAGACCAAAGAATGCTCTGAAGTAGTGAGGAAACTAAGGCAGAGAAATGTGGCTTTATTTTATATAGATCTGTGTATGTCTCGGGTGATTAAGTAAAGAGCAATAATGTGGTAGAATTCTGTACAAAGTGTCTGTGTGTGATATGCTATACCTACTATATGCAACCCAGAGCACTGACACTTCTGGCAAAGTTATGGGGAAGGGTGAAGCTACTAGGTGATTTGGGGGGGTCAGCACTAGTCTTGGGTGGGATGCAGGGCTGCATCTCCATGAAAGGGTAACAGACTGAAAGTTAGTGCACAGGAAATGTGTCAGAGTGGCCAAGTGAAGAAACAGTGCTGGAAACTGGTGATACTCAGGGAATCATAGTGCACACAATGGATTCAGTGATGGATCCGTTATAAGTAATTTGAAGGAGACACACTAGACACAGCAGGACAGTGGGGATACAGCCAACAGGCCCACAGCTGAAACCACATGTAATAATTAGTGGAGTCCTAATCTTGAGATAGAGTGGGAAGGAAGCTGGCCAGTAAGAGGAGCAAGGTTTATTTTCTGTACAAACTTCTTCACCTCCTCATGTTTGTAGAACACAGTGAACCTCCATCCCGGTCCCTCTCTCTCCCATGCAAGGAAAATATAGGTAATCTATCTGGCAGGAAATGAGTTAATAAGAAAACATCAAGAAGGCTGAGTTGTTTAATGCCTATTGCACTTCAGTCTTCACTGAAAAGGTTAATGGTGACGAACCACTCAACACAATTAATAATAACAATGAGAAGGAAGGAATGTATGCCAAAGTAGGGAAAGAACAAGTGACAGAACATTTAGACAAGTTAATATGATATGCCCCAGGCTGCAAACTGAACCTCTGAATTGCTAGGTCACCCTAATTCTCCAGACCAGGGTGCTCTGGTAATGAAAAGCAGCCTCTTCAGGCCCCACTCACACTGCCAACAGCATGTAAAGGCACACCCAGAAAAATCACATGAATGCTCTTCCAGCCGCACATGAACAGATACAAGGCATCACCTGCATTCCCTCTGTGACAGAGTCCCCCAGGACCCATGCTCTGGAATCACCTGAGATGCAGCCAATCAGGACTCTAATGCTTTGGAGTCTTTTCCCTCCAGTCTCCACACATAAGTGCAACCACCTCCTGCCTCTGGCCCCAGAGGATACCATACCTCTACTCTGCCAGAACACCCCATGTGGGCCCCCTAGATGGGATCCTGGGGAGTTCTTCCATGCTGACAAGGGGCCATGCACACTGCTTGCCATCAGAAGCTATTCACAGCCAGTGTGGAAATCAGAGGGGTTTATTAGCTCTCAGGATCACAGCATAGAAAGACTTTCCTAGCAGCTTAATTAAGAACTACAGCAGCAACCACCAGAGGAGCCCCAGAGTCCCCGTCCTTGGGCTCTGCTCCTGGGCAAATCCCTAAGGCACTGGCTCTCCTTCACCCACCAGTGCCCATCACCCAATCCTTTGATGAGAAGCCCATCACTGCCCTCCAGAGCCATCTTCTTTCCCTTCCCTGTCCTTTGTTTTCTTCCTGGACAAGGTGGTTACTTCTCTTGGTCTCCACCTGCCACAACCTGTTACAGCTGGCTGAGTCAGGGCAGAGGGTCCTGGCTAGGTCTGTGTACATGTGGCTGGGTAATTGCCTTCTAGTGGCCTCTGCAATGATCACACACCTGGGTCCCATCACCAAAATACAAGAATATCATATTGGGAAACTGAGGCACACACACAACACTCAGAGAAAACCCTAAGGATATTTATACTTCATCACACCCTCCCTCTGAGCCTTGCACCCCAGAAATGTCTTTCATTGTCCAGTTCACTTACTAAGCAGCTCGCTCCCTATGCAAGCTCATTCATTAGTGCATCATTCCATCAAAGGATAAAGAATATATTCCCCAAACTCGTCAATCAAAACACACTCGTTTAAATAAAAGAATAAACCAAGTTGATTAATTAGAAAAAGAAAAATTTAAAGTGATTACAAGTGTTTAAGGAATAAAAGACAGAATAAGTTGCAAAGATATAAAAAAAACCCCACCTTAATCTAACTTCTAATTTTTACCAAACTAAATAAAATTAGAAAACAAAAGATTTCTCTCACTTAAAGGATCATTTCATGCTAACTGGAAAGCTTCCCAATTAGGGCCAGTCCTCTAAGTTCATTGATATTTCTTTGTTTTTCAAACAATTTTACCCTATATGTGGAGATGGGGAAGAAGAGGAAATGAAAAAGCCATTGTCCCATATTTTATACCTTCCTCCTCTCTTTAAGAAATATATCCCTGCTGGGGTGCAGACAATCATTTTGTGGCATGGAAGAGATTTCAAGTGTCTCTCAGGTGAATTGTAAGTTGTACATTTGAGATGACATGCAAGGTTTTTGTTTATGGTCCTTTGTTATCTCTGCGGAGTCAGTCTGTGTGTGTTCCTCAAAATCACAACATGCTTCAGTAACTAATATAGAGCAAAATCTCATAACTACATATACTATCTGATACACCCTTTGAACAGGACGATGTTCAACAGATTGACTTGTCAAATGATACCTCACAAGGCATGCTTTGTACAACATATCATGACCTTATAAAAGTGGTGAATATGGGATTACTGGGTGTTACATGGGGTACAGTGTGCCACAATTAGGCCAGATGTACACTGGTGGTGAAATTTGGCAGCAGTCAATGGGAGCTATGCTAGTTACACAGAGTAGCTTGTGTAACTCCTGTTGACTTCATAATTTCACTTCTACTCTCTGTCTTCACTGAGCTGCACCAATGGGAAATGTGTTCCCAAGGAAACAGCACTATGCCACTTGAGGGGCTAGTTTTATTAGATCGACTTCTGGATCGACTGAGCATGCCTTTACTGACCACTCAATCAAGCTGGAAAAATTGATTTTTGTCAATTAAATTTACCACTGTCAATGTAGATATACCCTTAGATATATTCAAGTTGGCAGAACCTGATGAAATTCATCCTAGGTGCTTAAGGAGTCTGTCAGCGGTTACCAACCTTTCTCTTTATGTGGATCACTACATCAT
This sequence comes from Pelusios castaneus, assembly GCA_007922175.1. Lineage (NCBI taxonomy): Eukaryota > Metazoa > Chordata > Testudines > Pelomedusidae > Pelusios > Pelusios castaneus. Next base: position 2,060,290 of record ML685784.1, read on the forward strand.
CATCAAAAGCTTTTGCGGACCACATTCTAACTGCCACATGTGCAAAGAGTGTTGGTTCATACTAATGTCACACAAAAGCGCCACTATTTAAATTCAGAGAATGCTATATTACACAAGGATGTTTGTGAAGCAAATTACATTGCAAATAATACTGTAACATTGAATATGATACATAAAATGTACATGGGATTATATTATTATTATGTTATCTTCCACCCCCCACAGACCACCTGCAATACCCTTGCAGACCACCAGTAGTCCATGGACACAGGTTGGGAACCATTGAACTAGCTGAAGCAATCTTGGAACCATTAACAATTATCTTTGTGAACTTAGGAAGGAGAGGGGCTCCAGAATTCTGGAGATGGGCCTATATAGTAACTATCCATAAAAGGGGGAAAAAGAGTAACCGGGACATTATAGAACAATCTCCCTAAGTTCAATACCTGGAAAGACACTGGAAAGAAATATTAAACAGTCCATTTGTAAGCACGTACTCTGAAGGTCGACTCAATGCTTAAGTCGATCTTATTAAGTTGACTTAAGCCAGTGTAGATAGGGAATGCACGTAAATCGACCTAATTAGCCTCTGGGCCCTACTGCAATGTGGGATAGCTACCCACAATGCACCACTCCTCCATCACCTAGCACCTGCTATTGTGGACGTTGGCAGTCAACTGGAGTTTTCAGTGTGGACTCTCTAAGTCGACTTAACAAGGTAGACTTTAAGATGACATAAAGTCGAGCTTGTTAAGTCGACTTAACAGAGCCTCCAGTGTAGACGTACCCCTAGAGGATAGCAGGGTTATTAGGAATAGCCAGGGATTTGTCAGTTAAAAATCATGCCAAACCAATATAATTTTCTTCTTTGATATCGTTACTGAGAAGCAGTAATGTGATATCTTGATTTTAATAGGACTTTTGAGACAGTCCTGTGTGACATTCTCATAAGCAAACTAGGGAAATTGGTCTTCTTGGAATTACTATAAATTGAGGGCAGAGCTAGTTGAAAGATGTTCAGGTGTTTGTAACCCTTCCCATCCTGTTGTCATACACAGATTTAGTAAGCACACTTGCCACACCATTATCCGTGTCAGTAATGAAAGTGTTTACTAGTTCTAGAGAACAGGAACAGGAGCTCTGGAGAACAGGATTAAAATTTAAAACAACCTTGACAAACTGAAGAATTGGTCTGAAACCATAGTGATGAAAGTAAATACAGACAAGTGTAAATATCTCACTGAGGAAGAAAAAAACAAATGCACAGCTACAAAATGGGGAATAACAGTCTACAATATAAGTTAACAATATGATGCAGTTGCAGAAAAAGCTAATATTCTGGGGTATGTTAGCAGGAGTATCATACATAAGACATATTAGGTAATTGTTTCACTCAACTCTGCATTGGTGAGGCCTCAGCTGGTGTTCTGCATTCAATTCTGGGTACCACACTTTAGGAAAAATGAGGACAAACTAGAAGGAGTCCAGAGGAGAGCAACAAAAATGATGAAAGGTTTAGAAAAGCTGGCCTATGGGAAAAGGTTAAAAAACCTGGTTATGGTTAGCCTGGGGAAGAGAAGACTGAGGAGGTACCTGATAAATACGTTAAGGGTAGCTATGAAGAGAATGGAAATCAATCGTTCTCCATGTCCACTGAATGTAGGACAAGAATGAGTTTAATCTGCATGTGGTAAGATTTAGGTAAGATGATAAGAAAAATATTCTAACCAGAAATGTATTTAAGGTCTGGAATAGGCTTCTAAGGGAGGCTATGGAATCCCCATCATTGGAGGTTGGACAAACATCGGCTGGGGAGGAATCTAAATTCACTTAGTTTTGCCTCAGTGTAGGAGACTGGATTTACTGATTTCTCAGGTCCCTTGTAGCCCTACATTTCTATAATTCTATTATTCCATACCAGTGTTAGTGCTGATGCTTTACAGAAAAGTAATTTGTATTTGCTGCATCATTCTTGTTCACCTTTCCACTGTACCTAGCAAAGAATCTTTATGGCCTCAGCTCAGTATTCCACATCAGAATCCATAAACTTCAAGCTGAACCCCAGGACAGTGCAACAGTAAATTGCATTTTTTCCAACATAGCAATCTCACCAGTCCCAGGGATGTAAATACTTAATACACAGTCAAAATCTGGTTTGTTTTGGTGTTTTTTATTTTTGTTTTTTTCTGGGCATGTAAAGTCTGACTTTTGATCTTACTTAGAGAGAACAAATTCCAAAGGGGTAGCCGTGTTAGTCTATTTTTCTCGCATTACATCAAGTGAATTGACCTCCCCCCTCCTCTATGTGCTGTTCCCCAGTGTTTTGAATCCTAACACCTACTTTGATTTGCTGTTACAGCCTGACTTGATGCTATGTCATACACTCCCCTGCATTTAATTTCCTCCCACTCTGTAACTTTCCCATCTTCAAAGCGTCTGACGAAGTGGGATTTTCTCCCACGAAAGCTCATGCGATTAATAAATCTGTTAGTCTTTAAAAGTGCCACAAGACTCTGTTGTCTTAGAGAGAACAGTCATTCAGAAATGATGCAAGTTGACAATTGATGTCTAGCTCGTTGACATTTAATAAGGAAACCATTTGCTGTCAGCTTGTCCTGAAGAAGTTTCCAAGCCTGCCAATGTGCTGGTTCATCCGAAGCTTTTTCTCGGGGCCCATTCTAAAATGTCATTGGCACAAAATAAACAGATGAAAGATAATCCTAATTAAAACTTGGATAGGATGATTTAATTAGCTTGATGCCAAGAACTGAAAAGGGGAAACAAAAATATGCTAAATAAAATAAAGATGTATCTTAGATAAGAAGAGGAGGAAATAGTTCCTTTTCATCCTGAAAAAAACTTTTTTTTGTTGTATTTCCATTATTTTTCCAGCATACTTGCTGAAATCCTGATGGTGACTCAATCTTATTTTTAGTAGCATATCTAGTTCTAGATGTTTCCACTTGGGAAAATCTCAGAAGGGCTTAGGGCTAATGAGCAAAACTACAAAGGTACTGGAAATGGGAAGAGCAGCTACACAGCCCTGACTGTTTGGAAAGGGTCACGTGAGTGTGGGGTGATGAGGGACTTCACAGCAACAACTCTTCTTTCTCTCTCAGGTATTATACTAAAGCCCAGCTCTGTGGTACTGATTGTTTTATAGACACATTTGTCTTCTAGTTATTTTCTTACTTTATATCTTGTCATTGATACTTTCCACTCCAGCCTCCACCCAATTGCGTCAGAGAAGCAGCTCTGATATTCTAAATGAAGAGTATTGCATACAAATGAAATGGACATTGCATGGTAATCCACCATCCATCTCTGAGCCTAAAAGTTCCTGAGAACTAATGATCTGGATGAGTCCCAAAGGGATAGCCATGTTAGTCTAGTTCAGCAAAACAAACAAGGAGTCCTGTGGCACTTCTAAAGACTAAGAAATTTATTTATCGCATGAGCTTTCGTGGGAGAAAATCAAAGCACCTGATGAAGTGGGATCTTCTTCCACGGAAGCTCATGTGATAAATAAATTTGTTAGTCTTTAAAAGGGCCACAGGACTTCTTGTTTGTTTTGCAACAGATAGGTCACAGACCCTCACTGAGCTCCCCAGTGGACAGTGTGGTGCCTGCACAGCATCATTAGAGCAGCTTCCTTCTCCATGTGTGCCTGTCCTATTCCATGGAGATGGTGGTGCTTCCTATCTGCCCCTACCTGTTTCCTTGGAAGGCCCTCTGCCTTGCAGAGTTTCCACAGTCTCTCTGCATGTTATTCCCATCCTGCACATTGTGATTCCCTTCCCACACCTACCCCTTGAAATGGGACTTGGCCCTTTAAACTGCTTTTGAAAATGTCAAAGCTTATTCGATATTTGTGCAGTTAGTGCCAAGACAATGTGAGAACCTGCACTGAATATAGCCTTGTCATGAAGCAAGAAACAAAGGTTTACCTGCCAATGAGAAAGAGCCAAGAAAACGAGAGCACTGAAAGGGCACAATGGAAGGAAATACGCTAGTTCTTGGACAATGCCTAGTAGCACACAAACAATGAGATTAAAAGGGGGAAACAATTTGACATCTCTTGGTGTACCCTCTTGTGAATTCAGAGATCCAGAGTAGGTTTTTGTCAGAGATAATCCTAGTAGTTCTGCATGTCTTAAGAGTGAATAAAGGAAGATTTTATTCAATTCACTTACTGAACAGATTGAGCACAAATCCTGCACTTATTACTCGGGATACTGACCTGCAGTAAAAAAGGCATCGCAGCACATTTGTTAGTATGCCTACTGTTTAAGCCAACTTTCAATATAAAAAGAAAAATGTTAGCCTTTCATGTAAATAACACCCTCCTGACCCCCACCCTCCAATGTTTGCATATTAACCAGCCAAGTAACATTGTGTAAACTTTTGCCATCCAGAAGAGAAACAGGAACTAAAGCTGACATTTCTGGGCATTGGCATAGAAATGAGTGTATTGCTCCCAGCCACTACATCACCTGTCACAAAAGTCCTGCAATGTGGCCTTTCTTGGGGGTTTTGAATGAACCTGAACAGGAGCAGAAAATTTTCATCCCACATTTCCCATGCTGCGTGTGGGCTTTCTGGTGGACTTCTCTAAGCACTGCCCTGTCTGAATTTGGCCCAAATAATTGCACAGGAAGAGTGTCTCTAAGATCTGGGGATCAGCCCCAATTTATTCCTTGCGATTCCGTCTTCTCTTCATCATTTTTATAAGAACGGAGCTTACAGCTTAACTCAAAAGCCCACTGAAGTCAATGGCAGGATTCCAATTGATCTCAGTGATCTTTTGATAAGGACATAAGAGTTACAATTGAAACTACCTACTTTTTCATGCATCACTTATAGAAATAAATATCATTCCACTACGCTCTATAGAACTATAATGGGAAACATTTTGTACGTGACTTAATATGGGAAAGTAAGAAAAATATACTGAAGTCTACAAGAGACCGTATACAAAAACCCACTTCAGACCTGGTTGTTTTAGATTGTGATGAAGCCAGAGATCATTTGTACAACCTTTAAGCAGTGTCTACTGCTGGTATGTTGGAATGTGAGCAATATTAGATAGTGTAACAATGTTGCCTAATCTTTTTTAAAAGGCCAGGGGAAAAGCAATCAATGAGATACCATGATGATGAACATGAATGTTTTTATTTAAGTTGGCAAAGCCTAATCATTCAATCAGTAATTTGATTGCTTATTTTTTTCTTCCATAACAGTCCTCTGACTGAAAATATTTTTCAGCTGAACTTGCTAAGAGGTGCTACCTGCACAACTTTGTATCAATACATATCTATTAAACAAAATAGTCCATTCTCACCAGCAGAACCTGACACTTCCAATTATAAGGCCCTCTTTTCAGATGCTTATAACTTTGCAAAAACTAAATAATTCATGCTGAATTATTCCAAGCCATATTTGGTCTCAGGCTGAATTTTTAATTTTCTCTCAAAATTGCTCAGCATCATCTGAGAACAAGATTAGTGAAACGTGTTGTCTACCAATGTTAAAATGCTGGCAACATTTTTAGAAGCTCGAACAGAGCTTTGGACAGGGACTTGAAATTGGGCAGGGGCATGGCCTTTGATATTCCTGTGAAAACTCACCCAAATTTGGTCAAGTTATAAGTAGGTGGCTTGAGCCCACTTTGGTCTATAACTGCACATGCAACAAGAAAGTGATGGGAGAAGTAAGTGAGGAAGGAGCTGTGAGAGGAGTGGGGAAAAGGTGGTGCCAGCTTGGAGTGAGTGTTGGAGGCACAGAGGGAGCAGGAAAGGGGCCAGAGGTGACATGTACGGTGGTCATGTGCTCATCATCCTTTATATTGTGCCCCTCCCCATCAAGAATTATAGGTCATCTCTGATCTCTTGAAGTTAGCAACCTCCTCTTCCTCAGCAGTCTTATATATGGCATGAGAAGCTGCAGATCTGGGGAAAGGCAGACTCTGGGGAAGCTACATCTTCTGATTGGTGATTAACTGTTCATGGGGACAGCCCCAAAGCCTCTGCCCATAGTAGGCTTGTCAGACAGGGTCACTCCGACATTTACCTTTGGGATGAAAGCCCACCAAGGGAAATTTGAGCCCCAAAAGAATTTGTCTAGGAAAATAGTGATCCACTGGAAAAGGGAGTTTAGAATGGAAGCTGCATCTTAACCTTAACTATAGTGTTCACTAAAAGCAAACACAACAGTATGTGTGCATTTATTTTAAAATGCCTTCTACTGTGTTGTTCATCCTTCAGTGCTTCAACAGCATGGAAATATTCCCCTGTGACCTACACCACATTGTGTCTTTCCACTTAAGTATTGCAGTAGTAGGAGTAAAGAGGCACATTCCATATCAACATGACATCAAAAGCCACTGGGGGATTGCTGAAAATGAGGAAGTATAAATGCTTGTCATAATCATGAGACCATGGAGAAAATTAATCAGTCAAATTGACTATAGAGTAACAGAATCAATGTAATTATAAAATCCAATTTGTAAGAGACTTGGTAGCATCTCAGAATTATACTCTACAAATGTTAGATCTGATCTATTATTCTTATTTTTTTAACACCAAGAATATGACCATCTTCTTAAAATGCTTGAGAGCTTTTCTTTCTCACCAACAGAAGTTGGTCCAAGAAAAGATATTCTCTCATCTTTCATTTTACTTAGTGTTACTAGAGATGATGGACCATTTCCTGTAATCTTTAAATCATGTGACCGCTGACTGCAATGGGGCTACTCACATGAGTATGGACCATTTTCATTTTCATGGCTTACTGAATTGGGCCTTCTATCTTTGGCCTTTAAAGCATTCTTCCAACTTTTTCTAGCCAACAAAGAGATATGCAATCAAATCTTTTAAATTGTTATATCCAAGTGCACAGACAAGCTAATGGACACTAAATCAAATGTTGCTCATCTTAGTTATGTGAATATTCTCACTGACTTTACTTTGCCTTCTAACACTGTTGGGAAGTAGTGTTTCCTAGTACACAGCACACAGGACTGGGGCTCAGGAGACATGAATTCTATAGATCTGCCACTGGCCTAGTGGGTGACCTGGAACAAGTCACTTCTTTGCACTGGGTCTCAGTTTCTGCATCTGTAAAATGGGAACAAAATAGTAATGGATGCTAGCACAAATATAGGCCCTATCAATAGCAGAGATCAAACATTCAGAAAGCTTTTTCTGTACCTACAAACCCCAACCTTGTATGTGGCAGTCAGGTAACTATATTCCTAACTACTCAGTGTGTTTGTGTCAGTCGGCTTGTTAGACATGCAAACTCAATCCATTTGAAAAACTGGACCCTAATCTGCAATATATACTGCTCAGTATGGTGTCCCATTTCATGCTGTTACTGAGGTGTGCAGCAAAGATGTTACTTCTTCATCGTCACAGTGATTCTTTGCAGAATAGCATATTAAATCAGAAAGAATTTCTTGGGCTTTCTTAAAGACTAATAAATGTATTTATAAATTTGTTAGTCTTTAAAAGTGTCACAGGACTCCTTGTTTCTTTTTTTGAACTAGACTAATACAGCTACCCCTTTAGAACTTGGGGTTTCTTGTAAGTTTTTTCATAGCCTTCTATCACCTCATAAACTGAAAGTCCAATTGTCAAAAATTCCGCTACTAGCTCTGAGATTCAGGCTAATTCAAATAATCTAAGGGAGATTATCAAAAGCAAAAATGAGAACCAAATGCCCAACAGTCACTGGCTTTCAGTGGGAATTAGATACTTTGCTGCCTTTTATGCTTTTGAAAGTGTTCCCTCTAGCACTGTTCCCATCTTCTCTGCCTTAGCTACCCACCATCAGTCAGTGTATGATGGTGGAAAAATGAAGAAAAACCCTTTCCCAGTTGCTTTGCACTTACTGATGGCAACGGAGCTCTCAGGAGAGGAGATGCCAGGCAGCAACATTCTTAGGGAAACATAATGGGGACTGAAAAAAATCTATGAAGCCCAAAAGAAAAATCCGAGTAAGAGCTAAAGTCTGGTGGAAATGGGGGAATGGGGTAAGGCAACCTGTATGTTGTCTTCCTAGATTCTAGGTTTTTCAGTGCATGGGCCTGTCTTATTATGCGACAGCAAAGCAGCTAGCACAGGTTTGGGCACTGGATAATAATCAAAAGGCAAGAATAAATTAAATGAATGTACAAAACACAATGAAAACACCTATACATTTCTCTTCAGCATCAGTAATCTCATGAAGTTCACACTTCTTACTGTTTTAGCTGCACTCTGCTCTTCCTTTTTCTGCAGTGTCTCAACTTGATATATACATTTTACTTTGCTTTAAGCTGTCTGCTGTTATTTATTATGTGCATTAGTTTACCCACTTGTTTTGAAGAAAATAAATAGATCCAAAGTCCATAGTTCTGTCATGCCAGGAGCTATTTGTTATGTAAGCATCTCTATCGGGTTGTACTTTCCTGGTGATGTTTCTGTTGCATAGCTAGGTATTTGATGTAGTGCTTTCAGCACGATTTTGTCCTACACTGATTCTGGCAAACTTTATTTTATGAAGCAAAGAACATACATTGACTGGGATTAAGAATATTAAATTGAATTTACAGCAATTTTCTTCTAACAAGACTTTGTGATATCTTATCATTGGAAGAAACTAGCACATGTTAAAACTGTTCCAGTCTCAGTATTGATTTGTTTTCTGCTGATTCTTTTTTAACCATGTATTGTGATAAATAATGTATTGATGACTCACTGATGGATGAAGGCAGGAAGCATTTAAGATATATTTAGAATACAAGCATTTCTTCCTAGTAGTCTAACATTTAACAGTTTGTGTATAAGGAATAAGAAGTATCAGAAAAAGAAATAACGCCCATGGTCCTAATTTTCTACTGCCTTTTACTTTGTATAGTCATCTACATCTCTGCATAATGACCGTAAAATACTACCTAGTCAGAATTGTAATGTGTTACACTCAATTTGTGTTGGTATGCATGACTATAGAAGATGGAACGCAGCGGATGTTCAGGCCACATATGCTTAAATGGGGTAGAAATAAAGTCAGATCATTATTGTTGATACAGAAGAATTGTGAAGACTCACTGAATGTTATGTCAAAATAGAAACATACAAAGACATCACGAGATGTGCACTTACAATGTATAAGGTGACATAGAATGGAGGAGGGATGTGAAACTTTGGAAAATATTACATTATCAATGATTTATAGATACAGTAATGTATGGTTACTATAACTCTAAAACTAGGAAGCCAAAACCTCTCTTGCTGTTGCACAAGGACAAAGAACCCAGAGTCTGGTGGAAGAAAGATGACTCAAAGCCACTTTCCTGCTCTGATCCTCGAATACAGATCAGTTTGATCTCTGACATGAGTAAAAGCAGTTTTATAAGACTTCCTCTGAGTTCTGCTAGAAATAGCAGTACTTTAGGGCAGTAGCTCTCAACCTTTCCACTCTGTTGTATCCCTTTCATGTGTCTGAGTTGTCCTGTGTGCCCCCAAGTTTCACCTCAGTTAAACTACTTGCTTACAAGGGCTTGTCTACACCAGGGATGGGACTGTAATTCAATCTTAGTCTGTTGAATTACAGATGGTGAAGGCGAGTGATCACACAGCACACATTACTTCCTGAAATACATTGCACTGTGGGTAGTAGGCACAGGGGCCTGTGGGGAGGTAGTTGTCCTCTGCTTACTCCCCATCTCTTTTCTTAAAAAAAGGGGGGGGCACAATGGAGAAACACTGTGCTGCATGCAGAGAGAGGAATTAATTGAAAACTTCCTGGCATTGCAGGCAGGGGAGGAGCTATGTTGCAGCAGACTAGAAAAACAGGAACAACAAGATATTTGGCTACATGGACCTAAATTTGAATTGTAGATTTCAACCTAAGTGCTATGCCACTTGCAGAGATGATGTTATCAGCACCATTTAATTCAAACTTAATGCTCTGACAGTGGCGACACAGGCTGTAGAGTGTTGTGGTAAGCAGCATTATGTTGAACTTCACTGTCAGTATAGACCGGGGCTCAGACATAAAAATATAAAAATGTCACAGAACACTATTAGTGAAAAATTGCTTACTTTCTTATGTCTACTATACAATTATAAAATAAAGCAATTATAATATAAATATTTCAATGTATAATATATAGAACAATATAAACAAGTCAATGTCTATGAAATCTGTTTACACTGACTTTTCTAGTGCTTTTCATGTAGCCTATTGTAAAACTTAGGCAAATATCTAGATGAGTAGGTATCACCTAGAAGATCTCTGCACACCCCCAGTTGTATGTGTACCCCTGGTTGAGAACCACTGCCTAAGGAATATTCCATTGGCTAGGAATTGCTGGAGTCCAAGGCCCATCCCAAAACAACAAAGACCTAACAGAAATTGTCTGACATTAGGGATTAACAGTTGCCCCTTTTAAATGGTTTGAGCATAGAATGAGGATCTGGACCAACATTTTACTATGAGAAATTTAGCTACACTCATTTCTTGTAGTTCAAGGCTTAATCTTTCCCCCTATTATTTAGGCCTTCAGCTGTGTGAAGTAAGGATAAGGTTATAATATCTCTGATCACATATCAGATAGCTTTCACTGGTCTACTTAGAAATGCTTTTTCATATGAATCAAAGAGTGGTACTGAGGTATTTTTATAGTTTTATTTTTAAATTGGATGTCAAATATCTACTCCCAAATAACTACTCTATTACTGTGCCAAAGAGCTTATGTTGAAGAAGATAAGTGCTCTCGAAAGTTGTATTTTGCAGTGTTGTTATAGCCATGTTTTTCCCTGGATAGTAGAAAGACAAAGTGGGTGAAGTAATATCTTTTATTGGACTGAATGTTGGTGACAGAGTCATGCTTTCAAGCTACATAGAGTTCTTCTTCAGGTCTTTCACCAACAGAATCTGGTCCAATAAATGGTATTTTCTTACCCACTTTGTATGTCTAGAAAATTGTGTATAGTCTTCAACTAAATGTTTGGGTTTGTTCAGGTCTGAATAGCACTTTACATATCACCTTATATGGATCCCAAGAAGAAGATTTTACTTTAAATACTCCAGGCTGTGGATAAGTTATTGAGAGAATGAGGAAGTAATTGAGTGCAGCTGCAGGACCATGTTGTGACATGAGGGGATGGATGTTTTCTGGGCTGATACACTATCAATTTCCCCTTGTTCTGTTTGGGGTTGTCCTTAAACATAATTGGGATGGCTTGTTATAAGGTAAAATGGTTTTAATAAGAAAAAAGAAATCTTTTGATTTCATACTAAAAGAATGATGGATTGGACAAGATAATGATTCTTGTTTGCCAGAATAGCCTGGGAATGACTTACAATTCTACTTACACTAATAGTAAGGAGGATAAGCATTGTAGGTCATTTAAACCCCTATGTTGTCTGCTTCCTTAGGAATGATTTAGTTGTAATTAATTCTGCAGATCCATAATCCCAAATGTAAGGCTTTCTAGAGGAAATTATAAAGTCCAGTACTTTACTGAATTATATTTATTGCTGCATTTTGTTCATTTGTCATGGTATTCTTTCTTTTACCACAAAAGAAACTCTTTATTTTTTCCTTCCTCCATTGCCTCTCTTAAAGCTGTATTACAGAGATTTTATGACAGCTCTTTGGATGGTCCCTGTCTCAAATGGTTGGTTAATAGAAAAGAAAACTGAACTGTTCAGTATATGGAGTGATTTTGCAAGCTCTATGGTTTCACAGGTAGCACTTTGAAGTTCCTTGAGCTTTCCATGTTAGACTTAAATAAAATATTCAGCCAGAGCACTATGAAATGTTTGCATTAAGTGACAAAGTACTCTGAACAAGCATTTGTTAAAGTTGGACTACGTGACCTAGAAGTACTTCTTTAGAACACTTTTATCTGTGCCTGTAAATTCTCTAAAGAAGTTTTTGTCAACTATTTCTACCGTTTGGATATGGGCTAACACTTTTAAGGTTGTAGTTCATGACACATTTTATGTTTCATCAAAATTTATTGGAAAAGACTGCATGGAGCAAGTTAGAAACTACCTGATATGTCTTCTGTCCCTGAGAAGGCTGAAACTATGTCAGTTTGTCTGTCTATGTAAGGTACATATTTAGGTAGGAGAGGCATTACCATAGTATCTGAACACAATCTTTACTATATTTATCATCAAATTTGGGGGGAGGGGGACACAAGCTCTCTTCATATGAGAGAATAGGAGGGGAGGTATTGAGATTTGGTGGGGAGAGAGAGGAAGAGCCAGCTCCAGGATGAGAAGGAAGGTCTCAGGCCTGTTTCAGTCCCTCTGGGTCTTATTCTCAGCCCTCTGAGAGCCGCTTTTCCCTCTGTTCCCTCCAATATGTGCCAGGTTATTCAGGGCAGAGTCCTCACAATATTGGAGGGGGAGACATGGCTGTTCACTTCATTGTTATATTGTATCTCCATTTTACAAAGTGGAGAACTGAGGTCCAGAGACAAAGTGGCTTGCCCAGAATCACATAGGATGTTTGTGGTGGGGCAGAAAGTGATTCTGATGGGACTCTAACCGCTGGACCAACTTTCCTCTAAGCTTCCTGAAACTGTCAGTTCTAAATTTTGGCAATGTATTAGGATTGCAATGATATTTGAAAACAAATTGTGTGTGAATCAATGACCATACCCCACCTCCAAAATAAACCAACCTGTGATGGAGTACACCTGCCTCACATGGGACCAGAGGAGATTAATCTCAGGTCATGGGTTAGGGAAGCCATACCTCCTCACCCATACTGGGTACGCTCCAACTGGAACCACAGTATAAGAGAGAGCTACTCAGCTCACTCTGGGCTGATCAGTGATGAGAGCAGACATGTGCTGCAGAATCTTACTGGGGGAGTGTCCCAGTCACCTGATGCTGATGCCAGCCAGATTGGTGCCTCCACCAAATGCCAGCTGACTGCTGAGGTCAAAGGAGGCAGTTATTGCTGAGGTACCTCCTCTCCCCATGTTGGAAGAGGGGGTAGGAAGCAACACAGGGAATGGGATGGGTAGCGACAGGTGACTGAGACTGAGCAGTGAATTACTGGTTCCCTAGGGCCCTGGCTTGAGTTCTGGTGGAGAAGGATAGGCCTCAGAACACTACACTATCTCACCCACCAGGGATGCTGCTGAGATATGGAGAAGTCAATTGAGACTTACATAGACTTTGTCTACTAAGCCTTACTGTCCTGAATCCTTGGACCAGCCCTACTGACTCTGGCCAGTGAGTCATATTGTCCTGGGAGAAAGCCTATCTACTTAGACTTTTGCCACTGGCCCTTACTGTCCTGAAGTCCAGGTTTGCCTTAATGACTCAGCCCAGAAGACCATAATGCCCTAGGAGGTTGGTGAGGTATATCTGCCCAGTAACAATTGGTGAAGAATACGGACATCAACCAGGACCTGCTAAAATGTCAACGAAGGGAAGGCCAGAGATCAGACACACACCCCTCTTTTTTTCTTGTCATGCTTGATTAAGTTGGAGACAGACAAGGTACTGAAATGGCTACTGAAGAGCCAACCGCAAAAAGCAATTCAGCAGCAGCACCATATCCAGCTACTGCAACAGATCACTGCACAGCAATAACATAAAAAAGCAGTAGCAGCACATGATATGAGAGCTGGATACCCAACACCAGCAAATGGCACCACTACTATGATGGGGTAGACCACCCCCTCCTCCCCACTCGGATTGGAGGCCAGGAACATCTTGACCAGCCTCCCCCTGTACCTGATGACGGTGGGGCCCAGCAAAGACCCAAAACCTATCTTGTAACAGTCAAATGGGTTGCCATTGCTTCCTGGTGGCTGCCAAAGCATGGAATTACCCTCATGACCCTGTAACTCACAGGCCAGCTCAGTCCGTCTAAAGAAACTTGTTGGGAAATGGCTGGAACCAGAAAAACAGATTGTTGTCCAAGTGGTGAAAATGGTGACCCTGGAATAATTTAGCCAAATCCTCCCCAGTGGGAGAAGGAATGGGTACAGTGACATCAGCCAGCAATCCTTGCCAAGGCCATCTCATTCATGGAGGATAACTTGGCTGCCAAAGGGTCAGAGCTGAGATCTCACAAATTGGAGAGTCTGAGCAGCCAGGAAGACTGTCCAAACAGGGTACCTGCCAAATTGAGGCAGAAGGCCCTCGGTACCTTTCCAGACTGTGTACATCCATCCCAACCCTAATAAGAGGTAACTGACAAGCTGGCCCCTAACCCAAAGGAAGGAAGGAAGACTCACCAGGAGGACGTACACTACCGAAATCTGCCCACTGGCCATGGGACCCAGGACTTCTGTCATGAGTGTGGGCAAGAAGGACACTTCTGATGGGACTGCCCATTCATGGATTGTAACTATGGCCAGGTGTTGGTGGTGGGCCTCCAGGCCCAGAAGAAGGGCCTGGATAAATTCTGGAGCTCTATATGGCTGAATGGTACCCCAGTCACTGGTCAACTTGGAGTGTAGCCAGCCAGCTGTCTGAGTCACTCCATTTAAAGCCCCAGACCCAGCAGGAGTGGCAATCCACCTATATTGTATCCACAGGGATGTACAGCCATACCTGACTGCCTGAGTATGGTTAGCGGCTGCCTGACACAGAGAACTGGCTTTTAGAAATGCAAGCTTGTTCCTGAAAATATTTAAATGTAATCTTGCCAGATTGGTTTGACTCTGAGATGTGCTATGAGAATGGACATTTCAGTGGTAATATTTTAGATGTGCTTGGTGGAGCTGAATGACTGTGTATAAAATGCTGATCTTTCATCTTTGGTTCACTGATTCATGTCCCAGTGAAATGCTGAGTGAAATGAGTGTTTTTCAGGTCAACCCATATTGTATAACAAACAGAAGTTGCCCATGTCATAATCTCTGCACATAAACTGTGTATAGCCAGAATACAACACATGAGTCAAGGAAATAATGCCTCTTTCCTGAGTAAATGTACTTTATAGGGTGTATCTGCACTGAAGATCCAGTGAGATCAGGTCCTTGTAGAAAAAGGGACAAACTGCCCTAACTGGGCTGTTTCTAATCTTTCACTGGAATCAGGTTCAATGTATTAATGGAGGCATCAACATATGACTGGAGTTACTCCTCTTTAGCTCACATGCTGAATATGAGTTCTTCACATTAACTGATCAGTCATGGACACCATCATGTTGGCTTCCCAGTGTTTAAACCACAGGTAATATTTTCTAGTGAAGACCAATTTACTAAAAGACCATGGCCATGTCTCAGGCCATGTCTACACTGATAATGGCGAAGTCATCACCATTAGATCAATTTTTCTGGATTGACTGAAGGGTCAGTGAAGACATGTTCAGTCGATACAGAAATCAACTTAAAACTATCCAGTCGTGTTTCCTGTTGGCACAGCTCAGTGAATATGCTGCACTAAATGGGAATTAGGAAGTCAATGGGAAATATGTAAGCTATGCAGAATAGCATTTTTAACTCCCATTGACTGCCACCAAATTTTGCTGGAAGTGTAAACCAGCCTTCAGAGCCAACCTAGCTTCCACACACTGAAATCTGTTAAAGTAAAACAAAGAGGATACTATATTGATAAAAGTCTGCTCATAGTTCCAAAAGTTTGGGACTCTTACAATGTCAGGCTGAAGAAAATACCTATGAAAATTACCTGATTCAGACAAAGAACTAAGAGGGTCTTGCAGCTGAAGTGGGGAGACACCTAGGGAACACAGGCAGCAGATTAATCTTGTGTCAGACTCCCAGAACTAAAGAAACGTATCTCAGCTGCTACTGTGTAACTAAAAGGATTGCACAGTATTCTGTGAAACTGAAGGTGTTTTGTTTAAAAACAATAGTCATTTATATAAACAGGGACCAGACTGAAACTTATCCCTCAAGAACTGCCAGTCAGTTCACAGGGCATGTCTACAGTTCAAGTATCCCTTTGTATGAAAGCACCTGTCTCCATATCTGAAAAATCTCAAAAATTAGTTCCTCTGGTATCCACTAGCCATAGTTAACGGCTGTTCTCCAGTGTTCGATAGCACTATAGCGGGTATATAATTCAGCACTGGAACATGTGAGCTGTGGGGGTCAACAAAGATTAAGACAACATGTCCATTAGAAAATTTTGCCAGCATAACAGTATTAGTTTATGGGGGTAATTCTGTATGACGTTTTTAGGCCAGTAAGCCTTGTTGTGGGCAGTTATGCCAGCCAAAAAATCCTTTTCCCAGTGTACATTATTTTGCTTGGGGAACTAGTATAAACTGAAATGGGAGGCACCAGGAAGAGACATCTTTTCCAAGTATAATCTGCATCTCCACTGGGCTGATTGCTGGTATCACTATATTAACAAACCTGGGTCTAGTATAGATAAGGCAAGAGGAATCTGTACAGCCCATCATATTCAGAGACTTGCCACCCTCACTCTTTCAGACAGCACTCTGAAAAATTCTATTATATGTATGTTGCTGTATAAAAATATGGTCATTTTAACAGGATACAATATTGATGTAATCTTTTTATAATTGGTGCAAACTGCATTTTAATGATCAATTGTAAATCTGCAAAAGTCACTGAGGTTATGAAGTACTAATTGAACTAAAACCAGTCTGTTTTATTATTGGGGGCTACTTAGCCCTTGGGGAAAAATGAGTCCAACACTTCCAGCTGGCTTACTTGTCAGACTATGCTGCTGCATATCTTTCTAAAAGACTATGTGATTAAAATATAGATGATTCAGAAACACTGCAGCTGAATACTCCCTACCTTCAGTTGCACAGCCTTTTGCTGAGACATGGAGAAATCTTCGGAGCATCATGACTAGAACCACTGACTTCAACACAACAACACTCATTTACATCAGCTAAGATCTGGCTTATTGTTTATACACTCTGTTCAATTTCATGAAGTAGGAATTTATAACCTCAAGAAAACTGACATAGCAGAAACGATGCAACATTTTTCCTTAAATACTTCTGCTGACTTTCTGGTTCTTTTAAATGTAAAGCCCAAAGTAATTGATATGCTCTGAAAAACTGCTGAAATTCTTTTGAGGCATTTAGTTTGGAGTAATTTTACACACTTCATTAATTTTTTTTCAATCAAAATTCCTTTGGGCTGGGTCTTTGTACTGAAAAGCTGCACAACTTCAAAATTTGAAGCTAACTCTCTACAAGAAACAGTCTTGTTTATCAGGGATGAATTCACATAATAGAATCATTTGAGGAAATGAGCCTAAACTTGAGTTTGTAATGAAATAAAAACTCAAATTTGATTTGTTTAGCTTTTCGTTATGAATGCCTTTTGCAATTTTAATCCCAATTTTTTGATGGCATGATAGTTTTTTAATGCTTTTATGCCAAAAGGTGTTAAAAGCTGCCATCAAGCAAATCCTTGATCTATTTATTAAACCTACTTTAAAGCTAATAAATGTGAAAAGCACCCTTCTTTCACACTAAGTGCAAGGAGCAATTAAGGCGCTGTCTACATTACAAAATTATAACAACCGAAGTTACGTCAGCATTCTGCCATTGCTGTCAGTAAAGCACTGCTGCATGTCCAAACTATGCTCTTTGCTTTGGCAATGTGCTTCTTCACTAGGAACATTTGTACTGAGGCAGAGAACAGTTTACCTTGTGTAGCTACTCCACTGTGTAACTCTCCATCAAATACCAAAGGGGTAGCCGTGTTAGTCTATTGTAGAAAGACAACAGAGTCCTGTGGCACTTTTAAAGACTAACAGATTTATTTATCGCATGAGCTTTCGTGGGAGAAGATCCCACTTCGTCAGACGCTTTGAAGAACTTCTTCAAAGCG
>ML685784.1:2078496-2106684 GCA_007922175.1 Pelusios castaneus
TTTTACAATGCTTCATGGGGCCAAAATGAGTCACCGAAGGTTCAACATGGGATTAACTTCCCAAAATGCAGTGTTCTCCATCCCATAATTTCATTTCATCTGCGTCCCATATGTTTTGTGCCTTTTTTCCCCAAAATCACCTTCATGTTCCTCCTCACTGTCCACCATCTGTGACAGAAGCATGTTTCCTGCACAGCTCTGCACTATGGTGATCTGTGTTGCTAACATGGGCTGCGTTATCTTGCAGTATTTGCAGAGCCACAAAAGGTGGGATGGGGAATTTGACAATTCTTTGGAGCCTAGATTGTTGTGCGACATAGAAAAAAACAATTTAAAGTTGTTGGTGTTCGCAGAGTAGCTTCAGAGGGTGGAGTGCAGGCTCTAGGCCTGAAAATAAACACTGACCGTTGGGATCATGTTGTCATGCAGATTTGGGATTATGAGCAGTGACTGCAGAATTTCTGGATGCTCAAGGCCACATTCCTGGATCTGTGTGCAGAGCTACTCCAGCCCTCCAGCTCAGCAACATCAAAATTAAATCTGTGCTGGGCATACAAGTAAATGGCAATAGCACTGTTGAAACTTGTAATGCCAGATTGCTACTGATCAGTTGGTAATTGATTTGAAGATGGAAAATGCATCCTGGGGGACTGTTGTGAGCAAGAGTGCAGAGTCATTAATCACTTGCTATGAAGGACTGTGACTCTGGAAAATGTTCAGGACACAGTGTATGTTTTTGCAGTTTACCAAACTGCAGTGGGGCGATAGATGGCACATATACCCCCATTTTGAAACCAGACCACCTTGCCACAGAAAGGGCTACTTTTCTGTGCTACTGCTGGTGGATCACTAGAGATGTTCTGCTGACATTAATGTGGGGTAGTCAGGGAAAGTGTATGACATGTGCAACTCTAAGAACAGTGTTCAGAAAGCTGCAAGGAGGGACTTTCTTTCAACCAATGGATTGCCATTGGTGATGGTAAAATGCCAGTAGTGATATTGGGAGAACCAACTTCCCTCTTGCTTCTGTGGCTCATGAATATATCCATCAGTCACCTCGACAGCTCCAAGAAGCATTTCAACTACAGACTGAGCAGGTGCAGAATGACAGTTGAATGTGCTTTGGTCATTTAAAGGGTCACTGGTGCTGTCCACTCTACGAGACTGGACCTCAATGAAAAAACATTCCAATGGTTATAGTGTGCTGTCCGTGAAGCAAAGAGGGGAAAGTTTCTGCCAGGGTGCAGGGCAGTGATAAAGTGGCTGTCTGCTGGATTTAAGCAGCCAGATACCAAGGCTATAAGAGGCGCTCACTGCAGAGCTGTATGGCTCAGGGAGGCTTTGAAAGGCCATTTTAATAGTGAGTCGGAGCAATGTGTGTTGCAGTAGCATGCTCTACATGATCTTGCTCTTTTGTGGTCCTATCTGACCCCTTGGTGAGTGCTGTGAGCATAGTAATATAACACTGCCAACGCACCTATTAATAATGTCTGTGAATGATGTCAGCATCACCTAGCATATGTTGTGAACTATTAAAGATGAATTATGTTTCCAGAAACAGACTTTTATTCCATAAAAATGCAAATAGAATAACATTTATAACTTTAAGGGGAAAGAACTTATGAAAGGGAAAGAACAGTCATTTCTGTTTCAATTACATAACACAACAGAGTCTTTTACAGATCAGTGTCTGTGGGGCTGTGAATATCTTTAATGTACTCAGGAGTGGAGTGCATGGAGTAGTGTAGCAGCCACAGCTTCCAGACAGAAAATTGGGGGTGGGAGATATAGGAAGTTCCTGACATGCAATTCTCTATGGGCTGCAGAGGGTGGCAAGCATGGGATTGTTGGACTTTCAAGTCCACCATAGTCTGCAGCATGTCTGTTTGCTCTTGAAAAGCTTTCCTGCTGCGCATCCCTCACCTTTTCTGGTGCTTCTCTCTTCTTTGCTCTGTCACTGACCATGTTGTCTGCAAGGATGTTTCTCCAACCTCTGTGTTGTTAACTGAAGCAGCAGAGGCTTGCAGAATCTCTGGAAACACGTTATCATGAGTCCTATTTCTTCTTCTGCTTATCTGACTTAGCTGTTCTGCTGGTGTGGATGGAGATACCCTCAAGGCCATATCTGCACCTGTTGAAGACACAATACACTGAGGTATCACTTGGCGGAGGATGGATTCACATAAGGATGGCATACAGCTCTTTATAAAACCAACAGATCTGTGGCTCTGCACCAGAGTGATTGTTAGCCTCCTTTGCTTCTGGTACGCCTGCCATAGATCCTTGGTTTTCACATAGCCCTGCTGCTAGTCTCTCTTCTAGCCTTTCTCCTCCATGCCCAAAGCTATCTGCTTGTAGATGTAATGTCTCTATGGCTGGATTGGTGGGCGGCACCAAGCAGAGTCTGGGCATGCACCTCTTCACACACATCAATGGAGAGTTTGAGAACACAGTGTGCTGGGGTGTCCATACTGGTGACACGGCTGAAAAGCATGCAATGCTGCTTTTGAATATAATGAACAATTGGGGGAAGGTCAGATTTCTGCAAGATTGTGACCTTTTGTACAAAGTCAAACTACTTTACACTTAGGATTTTGTGCTGTCAGCACATACGGAATGCTTCTAACTACTCCAAGTCAGCCCTTAAGAGGGTCCGTTTCTGACCTGTGTAGCAATACAGGTAGAACACAGGTTTGATAGATCATGGACTTTGTCTCAGTGCAAAAACACTTATTCATCCTTAAATGAAACATAGACTTCATGAAACAGGCAGAGAGACCTATACATTGAAGATCTTCCAGTTTACTGTGACCATTTAACCTCTTCTTGCAGCCTAAACAGATAAATTCATCAGTGCGTTCTATAGTACTCAGTGTCACCTGCTCCATGGGGCTCTGGTGGTTTATTTCTATAGTTCTGAACCTTGGTCTTCTGCCATGAGATATTCTACACCATAGCATGGGCAGTTTCTTGGAGACCTTGGAGGGTGGGAGTGAAATTCTCTGATTTCTCCACAAGCACATTGCTGTCGTCCATGCAGCATTGCTCAGTGAAAACTTTGGGTGCGTCTACACTGGTAAATTAAGTCGACTTAAAGCTTGCTTAAGTCGACTTAATTTACCCTGCGTCTACACTACAGTTTCCTTAAGTCGACTTAAGCAGCTTGCTTAAGTTGACTTAAGGAAAATAAAGTCGACTTAATTAAAATTAAGTTGACTTTATTAAACCTCCTTTCTATTAGACCTAAGGCTTAAGTCGACTCCCTAGAGTCGACTTAAGCCAGTGTAGCTGTGGGGTAGCCCTAAGTCGACGTAGGGCTACCCCATGGCTGCACCAATGCCCTCCCTGCCGGAAGAGGGCACAAGGGGAGCCTGGCATGCCCCCCCCACAGGGCAGGGCTCTGCCCTGCCCCTATGCCCTGCCAGGGTCCCTGTCCCCCTTTGCCCCATTGTACCCATGTACAATGGGGAAAGGCTGAGCCTCCTGGCATTGTGCAAGGGGTGCCCTCCCTGCCCCCGTGGACCTGCCCTAGGGCCCCCTAACCCCACAAAGTCGACCTAGAGCGTCCAGTGTGGACGCTCTATGTCGACTTTGTAAGTTCCCCTTTGTCGACTTTAATTTTCATTGTGGACACACTAAGTCAACTTAGTTAAAGTCGACTTAAATTACCCAGTGTAGACATAGCCTCTGTGACCAACCTTGATTCTGATGTGTGGAACAGCAAGTACTAATATCCAGTTGATATAGCTCAACAGAATAGTGCTGGGGCAAGAGCGCATGCCTGCTGCATGCCTGAGTTTGTGTAGAAATACAAAGAATCTCTCATGCCACTACTGAGGTGCAGACTGGGCACCAAATTTAGCAAAACATTTGGTATGCCATCTTCATTCAATGAGAGTCAAAGAGCTGATCTGCTGACTGAATAAAAGTCGCTTTGACGTCAATATGTGCCATACGAATTCTTGGTGGAGCTCAGCCAGAATCCAGAGAGGAGACCATAATCTACTGTTGACTGCCCAGAGGTGGCACCAGCCTCATCCTGATGGAGGAGACTGAGATAGGTTAGGCAGAAAACTGGGGGGCTGTGCAATAGTGGTGCTATTAGTTAGGCTGCTGTTGGGAGAGTTGGTTACAGGTACAACTTGGCGCAGCTGCAAGATCCTTTGGAAGAGGCAGCCTGCGCATAAGGTGTGCAGCTGCAGTGCGGTGGCTGGATTGTGCCTGAGGGGCCAGCAAGGGAGGAACTGGCTGCTGGTCACTGGAGATGCTGGAGAGAGAGGGCTGAGTCTGGAGAGGTGGGTGGGGGAGCTGAAGAGGAAGGTGGCTGTGGTCTCAGGGAGAGAAAGAACTCAGATCACAGAATACTCACCCAGCATCGTTAGGCTCTGTCCTTTGGTGAGACAGCAGAGGGAGTGGAAAGAAGCCATGCAGTCATGCCTTTTTTTGTGAAGGGGACATAGCGGAGGTGGGCAGCACAGTTGTGTGCATATTTTACCATGGGAATCCCAATAGGTCCCCTATCAATCACCCTGCCTTGCAAATCCCTGAGCTGGGTGCCTCTGTATGCCAGTTGTTGGGCTGCAGCCCAGGACTCCGCACACCTACATGCTGACACTATTGGCAGCAGAAGTAAGACACCACCCAGCCTCACTAGAAAGTTTCACAGACCTGTGAGCACAGTTACAAACGTCCCCCTTCAGCTCAGCATGTGGGCTCAGAGCACAGCTGCTCCCTCGGTGCCATCTCAGCACTAAGGTTTGGTTTGCTTCCTCTCACTGTCTCTTCACTGTTGCTGCTGCAGGTGGTGATGGCAGTGACTTCAGAGCTGAGTGCCTGGCCAGCAGCTGCTCATCTCTGGCCATCAGGCTCTGAAGACAAGGCCACCACCAGCAGCAGTGGAGAAGTAAGAGGCAATACCACACCATGCCACCCTTACTTCTGAGTAAAGTTTGACCTTTGTGCTGGGGTGCCTACATACGGTGAACAGATGTCCGGATTTTATAGGGACAATCCTGATATTCAGGGCTTTTTCTTATATATGTGCCTATTATCACCCTATTCTGATTTTTCTCTCGTTATCTGCTCACCCTACCTACCGTGTGGCCCTTGTGACTGCCTAACAGTAAAAGTTGATTGCTGTGGAAGATGAGGTCTAATGAGCAGAAAATGAGCAAAGACCTCTCTGGGGACTTTAATCTTAAAGGCTAAACACAGGAGGATAAAACCAGAGAATTTGCAACTATACAATATGCTGCAGCAGAAGGAAATAACCTGAATAAGAACTTTCTCAAAGCAGAAGTTTCAGAGTAGTTAACAAATTCTAGAAAAAAACAGTTTTTGTCTCTAACAAGTTTTGGTTTTATCATTTGATGCTCTGATAAGTTAACAATTAAGTGGAAATCCTTTATTTCTTGCAGAAGGTATTGAAATATTTGTTAAAATTAATAAATCTCAATTAATTTGCTTGAGTCCCCTCTGTTCTCTAAAGTGCCTCAAACCTCCATATTTCCAACTTTATAAAACAAAACATGTTTTTGTGAAATTTAATTATTTTCCCCAGTAACAATTACATGAGTGAAATGAGACAATCACTACACTATCGAAATGACTTTATGCAGAAAAAAACGATGAAAGACAAAAACACCCTATCATCTGAGGGCAAACACTTCCATAAAAACAATTACTCCACCTCTGTCCTCTCAGTCCACATCCTTGAAAGAAACCTGCACCTTCAAAAGATGAGCCTGGGAACTTATGTCTCTGCTAGACACCAAAAATCATAAACTTAATAAAGACAGTTGGTTTATAGCCATTACAACAATCTGTAACCCATGAACCCTTATTTATCTACAGCCATAGAGGGATTTACTGCCCACTTCACCTTGAATGGTCCCTGCCAACATGTGTAACTCCTTACTCTGTTCCACCCTTGTGTTTAATAGTGATGCTTTGAGTACCTTTCCCATTTCAGCAATAGGAGGCAGTCCAATAAAAGAAATTATTGCCTCATCTACCTTGTCCCTCTAATTCCACCCCTAAATTTTCCATTTTTGTTCTATGGAAAATTAAAATCCTCTTTCTCTTGAGGGTGTGTTGCTTCCATTGACTTCAATGGGATTAACCGAATGAGTAACATTTCATGTGTATATGTGTTTGCAAGATCAGATCCATAGTCACCAACTTTAAACTAAATGTCTTGGCATTTATTTGTCTGTCATATTGACCACTGCTAGAGGGCACACTAACTCCTATTAAGATTAGTGCATCATTAGAGGATTAGGAATGTTTAGCTTATCTAGCAGTTTTATTGTCTCATCCAGTCTTTGTGTTTTTATGTTCCTCTTATTAATGATTTTTCCAGGGAACAATAACTTGCCATTATTAGTACAAAATGTTCATTGTTGAAAACAACAAAAGTGTTTTTTCTTCATGCTTATCTGCTTTTATTTTAAAACTGTTCTGAGGGGATGACTTTATTCTATTCTGTGTATCTCTCCCTCAGAAAGGAACCCTTATTAAGGTCTGCATTTTAATTCCAGACACACAGATGATGCTTACTTGAATCACTGCAATGGAAACCAGAGCCTCCTCCTGGAAGTGAGTTTAAAGAATCAACTGTAAGCCAAGGCTGGCTGACATTTCAACTTCCTTTTTTCAGTCTAGGCATATTTTTAAGAGACTGATTCTTAGCTAAAACCCATCTTCAAACGGCAAAAGCATAGTAAACCCAGCTGTCAGTGGGGATTTAGTATCTATGGGGGTTCCAAAAGCCAGTAAATTTTAAATGGAAATATTCTCAAATTATACAGAACACTTCTTCAGGAGTTTACAGATGCTGAATATGGGCTATAGTATGACTCTCTAACAACTACAGTTGGCTTGGAATTTTGTCAAAAATCATTTTAGATACAAAACAAAGTTTCCACAAAATTAAGTCTTCAGTGGGAAAATTTCAGCTTTGCCTTCCAGAAAAATTAAACTGGTTTGACCCAAAGGTTTGGCTGGTTTGACCCAAAGCAGGATATTTTATTTGTTGAACTGACCTGAAAAAATTCTGTTTTGCAACATTTCAACATCAAACTGTTTTACCCCTTTATGTCACATTGCTTAATGAGTGTTGTAGATTGGGCCTCCCATGTTCTTTTTATTGGCTGGGCTGCTTGAGAACTACATTTACCATGATGCCACATGAACCAAACTGTGTCAGGCACCATGGGAGTCACATGACTGAACATGCAGCCCAGATTTTACAAAGCTCATAGGTGCCATTGGCTAGTAAGATATGGCTGGTAAGACTAAGGGAATTAGATAGCTGAGTACTCCAGCTGTGGGAGGCAGAGAGGTAAGAGGGTTTTTTTGTTTGTTTATTTCCTTAACTTGCAAATATTCTATAAGGGGAACCTACAATGGAACGAAAATGGTGTGTTGCCAACACCACTGCTAGCTCCTCTTCTTCCTGCACCTGTGGGGTCTCCTGTCCAACATGTACTCTGTCCCTGAAGGCTTCCACCCAGGCTCTGATCTTGATTTGCTGGGAATGCTGTTTACATGTCCCCACCAATGAAAGCCAGCATGAGGAACCATCAGGTGTGAAGGATGTCTGTCAGTGGAGTCCTTCTGGAAGAAAGTAAAACAGTTGCATTAGGAGGTGGCCCATCTGTATAGCATTCTGGAGTGTAAGGACTTCATTAACAGGACATGTATGAAGACTTCTAGGGTAGAGGATGCTAGCCAGCTACAAATATCTACAGCAGTTCCAGAGCAGAACTGCCTGCTCTGCATGGAGGACACTGGCTGCTGCCCACCTCATGCAGATGAAGGTGCCCCACACGCCCCCTCCCCATACCCACTCTCCACATCCTAAATCCATAGAGATGAAGAACCAGAATTCTGTACTGGCAACAGGAGGTGAGAAGCAGATTCCAATTGCTGAGCAGGAGGAATCATTTGCCTTAAGGCTGGAAGGCTCACAGCTACCACACCTGAGAGGAGGAAATGTGTTGGTTGTCAAGGATTCCCTCCTGAGGAGAATAGAGACATGACATGAAGTCCCAGGAGATGTGCTGTCAGCCTGGAGCTCACATCTGAGACTTTATGGAAAGGTTGCTGAGTCACATCTGACCCTCTAATTGCTACCCTATGCTGCTCATGCATATAGGCACTAATTATTTGCCAATCTGACCCTAAGCAGATCAGCAGTAACAACAGAGCTCTGGGAGCTAGAATGAAGGATTCAGGCTATGTTCTTGTCCATCCTCCTTGTTGAGAGTAAGGGTCCAGGCAGGGATGTGCACATTCTGGAGATGAATGTGCAGCTCCATAATGGTGTTGCATAATAGCTTCAGCGTCCTCAACCATGGGATACTCTTCTGGAAAGAAGGTTTGCTGGGAAGAGATGGGTTCCACGTCACCAAAAAGAGGAAAAGCATTTTCACATCTGACTTGCCAACCTTCTGAGGAGGGTTTTAAACTACATTCAAAGGAGGTAAGTGACAAAGCCCATAAGAGAAATATAGTTTGTTCAGAAAGGACAAGCAGAGTAAAAAGAGAGGCAGTGTTGCATTATACATCAAAAAATATATATGCTCTTCTGTGGTCCAGAATTAATATTAATAGCAAGGTGAAACCAATGCAAGCCAAAATAAAGAAAGAACTGCTTAAAATATTAGAACGAGTTAGATGGATTCTAGTCAGCAGAACCTCTTGAAATTCATCCTCAGATACTTAAGAAACTAGCTGAAGCAATCTCAGAATCATTAGCAATTATCTTTGAGAACTCCTGGAGAATGAGTGAGGTCTCAGAGGATGCAAAGTCACACACAGTACATATCTTTAAAAAAGAAAACAAAGACTACTTATTGACCAGTCTGCCTAACTTCAATATCTGGAAAGATATTGGAGCAAATTATTGAACAATTAATTTGTAGGCACTTATAGGATAATAGAATTATAAGGAATAGCCAGCATGGATTTGTCAAAAACAAACCATACCAAACATACATAATTTTCTTCTTTGACATCATTAGTGACATAGAATATAGGGGGAGCAGTAAACCTAAAATACCTTGATTTTTAGTAAGGCTTTTGACAAAGTCCCATGTGACAATCTCATACACCAGAGAAATGTGGTCTAGATAAAATTACTGTAAAGTGGGAGCATAACTAATTGAACATCCATACTCAGAGTAGTTATCAATGATTCACTGTTCTAACTGGGAGGACATAACTAGTGGAGTCCTGCAGGAATCAGTCCTGGATCTGATACTAATCAGTATTTTCATTAATGATTTGGATAATAGAATGGAGAGTAAACTTTATAAAATTGGCAGATGACACCAAGCTGGGAGGGGTTACAGGAGGACAGAATTGAAATAAGTCTTTGTTGAATTGCATCCCTTTGATGTCTAACAAGGAAGGAAGGAAAAATCAATGCACAACTACAATATGGGGAATAAGTAGGCAGTACTTTTGAAAGGATCTGGGGGTTATAGTGGGTCACAAAATGAATATGAATCATCAATGTGGTGAAGGTGCAATATAAAAGTCAAATATTCTGGAATATATTAACAGCACTGTCAGATGTAAAACATGGGCGATACCTGTCCCTCTCTGATGGGCACTGGTGAGGCCTCAGCTGAAGTATTGTGTCCAATGCTGGACACCACACTTTAGGAAAGATGTGGAGAAACTGGAGAGAGGAGAGGTTTAGAATCCCCATATGCAAAAAGGTTTTAAAATAGTGGGTATGTTTCATCTTCAGGGGGAAAAGTGGAACCTGATAAGTCTTCAAATGTCAAGGCCTGCTATAAAGAGGACTGTTATCAATTCTTCCCCATATCTGCAGAAGATAGGACAGAAAGTAATGAGTATCTGCAATGAGGGAGATTTAGGGTTAGATATTAGTAAAACTTTATAACTAAAGGTAGTTAAGCTCTGGAATAGGCTTTCAATGGAGGTTGTGGAATCCCTGTTTCTGGAGGTTTTTAAAACAGATCGGTCAAACATGTGTCAGGGATAGTTAGGTTTATTTGATCCTACAGAGTAGCGGGTTGGAAATGATGACATCCCAAAGTCCCTTCCAGCCCAACATTTCTATAATTCTCTGGGAGATGGAGCCTGGCCCATAGAAGAGAATGGAGTTATCAGACCCCCAAATTACAGTCCCCATGAAGTAATGCACCTCAATGTGGAAATTCAGCTTAATGTTGAACTGACTCGAGATGGAGCAGTTCAGCAAAACAAAGCAAAATATTTTGCTTTCCTGTTGTCAGCATTATTTTGTACGTATTATGTTTCATAATTGCTTTCACTTCACCTCTGTCAGGTAACTTGTTTTCAAAACAAAACCAAACAATACAGTCTCTGACTTTTGAGTATCTAATAAATTATTCTTAAATAATTCCCAAATACCATTCACACTTTTTCTGTTTAATTTTTTCTCTCAATTGATTTGGCTCAATTGTTTTCAGTTTTGAGCAACTAGAACTTTTAAAGCTCTGTGTGTATGTGTTGGTTTGGACTTTACATTTGTTGTGTGCAAATAGAATAATCAAGTCATGATTACTTGCACTCAAGCAACTACTAACTTTTAGTTCTGTGATCAATTCCTCTTTATCTTGCCATACTGTGAGGTATTACTCTTAAATAAAATCCATTCAATGAAGGAAGCACAGGTGGTGCCAGCTGTCTGCTGAACTACCTGGTTAATAGGAGCAAATGAATAAAGGCAGCATAGTGGTTGCTAAAAAGACTGTTCTCACTTTGAACCTTCTGATGTACATCTAAATCAGAAATATGGCTTTCAAGAGTGTCCCTGTTCACACACTTAAAATCTGTACAAGCACCTTTAGATGAGTGTAAATTTAAAACACAGTTTAGAGGTCTAAAATTAATTTTATGTATATTCCAAAACAGACTAACATTTGCATTGAAAATTAAAAAATTATGTGGTTTGTGCTATTAGCTAGCTGCTTTTCTTGGAGGATGAGTAAGTAGCACTAATGAGAATAGAATTCTGGTTTGGAATAATATGGGCAGTTTCTTAAAACTACTTATTATTTATATTATAGTAGGGCTTTTATAGAGAGACAAAGGTGTGGTGATTTTCTAAGGAATGATAAAAAGAGAATAAATCAATGATTTAGTCCTAGCCAAAGTCTGACAGCCTATATGAAGGGGGCATGAAGATTAATTTTCTGACAATAATTTCTCAATAAATCAGTTTCAAAACAACTGTGATGATACCTATATTAAGACTTGATTCAGGAGGGGAGCACTCAAATGGTAAAAATAGCGTGCAAGATACTTTTGTCATCCAAAATTCTCAAAAGATCTCATATTTGCATCTCTCACACCTATAATCAAAGATGCTGAAAAGGGGTGTGGCTTAATCCAATGGGGATGGGGCTATAGCCCCCTAGGGTGCCTTCCTTTTCAGCAGGCAGATAGGAGGAAGTGTGTACTCATCTCCATTTAGCATATAAGGAACACATATTCCATGTGTTTCGCAGAATAAACTACACAATGCCCTTGAGCTTTTTCAGATAGATAGATAGCTCTATCTGCACTACATATGCTTTTTTTTTTTTTTTTTTTTTATTACTGTAATACATTGGGACCAAATCTGACAAGACCATCTGAGGCTTTCCTCATTAATCCTGAATTATCTGACCCACCTTGTGCTGAAACAGCACTTCCAAGGTACTGCATATAAATGTGATAGCTTGCTCAAGTGCAACATCATTCAGTGTTCTGCAGGGGCATCAACCACAACAATCCAAATGGCCTATGGATAGTATTACCCCCAAATTAAAACAGATATCATGCTGCACTTAATCTTCCTGTACATTTCTATTCAGGTTTCTGGTAAGATTATCTAATCATTAAAACAAAGATTATATGTTGTCTGCAACCAGGGCTGGATTAACTCTGGGGCTTAGGCCCTGGGCCCCAGCCGAAAAGGGGCCCAAGGCTCAAGCCCCTAAAACACCTGCAATGATCTGTCCCTGCCCAGCTCAGCCCTGTCAGCGCTGGGGGAAATGGAGGGCATGGGGGCAGAACCCAAAGCCTTCACCCTTGGGCCAGCTGGCACCTTATAGACTAACAGATTTTCTTCGGCATAAGCTTTCGTGGGCTATAACCCATCTGACACATATCAGTACTTCGTTGTTTTCCTTCATATGATGTAATTGAGTAGGACTCTTTTATTTTTTTTTTTTGACTGTTTCTCTTCAGTTCTTATTTGTATTTTATTAACTTCTATCCTCTCTTTACTAAGACATAGAATATCCCCTTTATTAAATTCTACCCTTAAGATATGTCTCTGTCCGAACCACGTGCTCCTCCTCACCAGTGAGCTTTCCTCCAGTCCTTAGTTTAAAAACTCCTGTAGAACTTTTTAAATTTTATATGTCAGCAATCTGGTTCCATTTTGGTTTAGGTGGAGCCCATTCTTCCTGTATAGGATCCTCCTTTCCTAAACATTTCCATCCTCCCAACACCATTGTTTCATCCATGCCTGACTTACTGGCCCTGTGAATGGAACTGGAAGGATTTCAGAGAATATTATTATAGGTACTACACTTTAATTTCTTATATCTTAAATTGCTAGCTTTAGTCCTTCCATCTGGGTTTCACTTTGGTTCAGGACTTTCCTAAAAAGCATTCTCATTCCAGTTCTCTAAATGCTTAGGGGTATAGTTGGCTTGATGGAGACAGAATCTCCCAAAATGGACGTACCAGAAAAGTCTTCTTTAAATAGAGATATTACAGTACCTATAGGAAAGTGAAGATACTATAGCAAAAATTTCAAACCTATCCCTTTGCTGCAGTACAGCAAATCCTTTAAGCAGTCTTAATAGTCCAAGACGAGAAGTTTTTTTTAATCAAAGTTTTCAGGATATGAAAGATAGCAGATGAATTCCTCCGTAAAATGTCATTGTGTTATCAAAGGGCCAAACTTTGACTTCACTGACACATGGGAAATCTGCCCCCCCCCCCGCCCCTCCCTTTTTTTTTTCTGAACCTGCTCTTTTTGTCCACTTGCACATACTTTCTTCCTTTCTCTCTTGGCCCTAATAGTATTCAAGTTGCTGCTTTCTTAATGTTATCTGTACTGTTACCTGTAATTAGAACTCCCTAAGACCAAAACTGTTTTGATAATGACATTTATGGGATAAAATATTGGGCCTGCACAGAAATGTACTGTGGGTATCATAGTGTGACTAGCTGTTCTTGCCAGCCCTCATCCCCACTGCGCTCCTCAGTAATGGGAACCAGATCGTGCTTGCTGCTTGTAAGTGATCTTGATCCCTGATCTGAACTTGGAAGGTTTGTGCTTATGTTTAAAATATAATTTATAGTTTGCTTAAAGATGCTAGTATTATCAGGTTACTCTCTGGACCCATTGCACCTGGCAGATTCCTTAACATTAAGGACCCAATGGTTTTAGACAGCCGCCTGTTTGGGGCGTTTCCACAAAAATACACAAGTTAAAGTATAGATATAACAAATTCCTAACTTCTAATACAAATACAATTCCTATACATAAACTATATAATCATTCCCAGAAAATTACTACCTTTCTATTGATATCAAACATGACATAGTTCCTATGGATTATAGCATTTATGATATACGAATAGAAAATAATATCATAAATGCTTCCCTAAATCCAGACAGCGTCACACAGGGCTCTGCCCTGCCCTTTGGGGGGCATGCCAGGCTCCCCGTGTGCCCCCCCAGGCAGGGAGGGCATTGGTGTAGTCCTGGGGTAGCCCTAAGTCGACTTAGGGCTACCCCACATCTACACTGGCTTAATTCGACTTTAAAAAGTCGAATTAAGCCTTAAGTCTACTTAAATCTAGGTTTAATAAAGTCGACTTAATTTTCATTAAGTTGACTTAAGCAAGCTGCAATCGACTTAATTTACAAGTGGAGACGCAGCCCCTGTTGTTAGTGACTTCTGCATTTTGTATCAAATCAATCAAAAGCTACATCATGCTGCAGGGGTAGAAATGAGAAGGGTTTATATGACCAGCTTGGATTTTTCCTCCATAAAGGTGATCCCACAGCTGGAAGCTTTAAAAGCATCTCTTAGATTTAGAAGGTAACTAAGCACTGTCTGTGCTCAGTTAAACTTTTTTAAAAGGAAGCTTTTTAAAAGCTTCAAACCCAGATAAATGCAGTGATGAATAAAAGTTAATTATTAAAATAAGTGTGAAAGGACAAGTAGAGAGACAAGGTGGGTGAGGAAATATCTTTTATTGGACCAACTTATGTTGGTGAAAGAGACAAGTTTTCCAGCTTATACAGTGCTCAGGTCAAGGAAAAGTAGGACATACTTATCCTTACTCGTGACACGTTCTGCTACATGGCATTCATTCTAGTCCCATCAAATATTATATCAGATGTTCTCACATTAGAGTGGCATTTGTTGACTGTGCTGTGGTCACATTAGCTTAGGGGCCAGATTTGTTATGCGCTTCAGAAAAATCTCATCCCTAAAAATGCATGCTTTTAAAAACGTACTGTGCTTTTATCAGTAATCTGGCTTCCTGTCATTGATTCCATTTGATATAGTACACAAGAAGTACCAGGGCCAGATTAGCCCCTTGGAAAGGAGTCCTTGAGGGCTGCAAAAGGATATGGGATATGGCGGAAGAAGTATCATCATTCTTCTCTATATCCATGGAAATCCTCAATGGAGACCTAGCAACTTCAGGTAAGTGGTGATGTAGCTATGGAGCATGGCGTCTCCATTTTTTTCCCACCACTTAATAACTTTCCATAGCCAAACCACCTAAACTAATTCCATGTTAATATAATGCAGCATTCACCGATGCTAAACTCATACTTCAAACACAAGGTGGATAAGTGCTAAGTGTAGAGGATTTCTAGAGGGGTAACCATGTTGGTCTGTATACAGCAAAAACGAGAGTCCTGTGGCACCTTAAAGACTAACAAATTTCTTCGGGCATAAGCTTTTGTGGGTTCCAACTCACTTGCATCTGACAAAGTGGATTGGACCCCACAAAAGCTTATGTCTGAAGAAATCTGTTAGTCTTTAAGGTGCCACAGGACGCTTGTTGCTTTTAAGTGTAGACGGTCCACACCAGAGGAAGAAGAAATTAAGTTAAAGGACTCTGTGATGGGACAGTTGCACCGCACTGGCCTAGAGAGTGTTAAAAAGGGCTTAGGGAGAGCAGCCAATCAGGGTGGGGGGCTGCTGGGCCAATCAGGGCTCAGGATGAGGTAGAAAAGTTGGCTTCAGAGCTTGACAAAGGGCAATCTCCCTGAGATACTGTAGGGAGAAGGTCCTGCCTGTTTAGGGGCTATGGGATCAGCACCTGGGGCAGCTTGCTTTGGCCAGCAGGTCTCTGAAGAGGAGTGGGACTGGCATTTTGCTAAGGAGGCCTTCAGAGAGCCTTGAGAAGTGTGGAAGGACCCACACCGCTGAGGTTTGAGAGGAACCATAGGAAGAAGCCTGGGAAGAGGTAGAAGAAGGTATGGGGACTGTGGGGAGGTTGTCCAGAGGACCTTGTTAGCCTGGAGGTTGAGGTGATGCCTGGAGTGAGGCTGTAGGGTTCCTGGGCTGGGGCCTGGAAAAGTGGTTGAGTCTGGAACCTTCCCTGCCTGCCCTGGACCACTGGTGAGTAGCCAAGGACCAGAGGCAGCCACTGCAGCTAAGTGGACTGTTGGGACTGAAACTTTTTCTGGCATGGGAAAGGATGGACTGGGGCCCAGCTGGGGGACTGGGCTACCCTAAAACGGTCTTAAAGACATGGACAGCACCAGGCACTGGTGGGTGCTACTTGAGGTATTCCCCAAATACCATCACCAGGTGTGTCTGACAGGGGTCTGAGCTGAGGAGTCTGTGACAGACAGGTAAATCAAAAGTGTTATCTTATTTTTCAAATTACATCTAAGAAGGCTCAGCAGACCTTGCAGTCTTTCCATCAGGCCTACATGTCTAGCATCTTCAATGTTGCTTATTTTGTAGGCATAGTCCATGCTGACCCACAAAAGCCCTGAAATCCTACCTCATAGGTAAATGAGTTGTAGCAGGCCTACTGAGCTGCTTCCAATTCCATCTTTAAAAGGAGGCTAGAAATTGATTTCAGGTGTCAGTGCAGGGAAGGAGTTGGATTCATACAGAAAGCAGCCTACAGCTGCAATAGATGACACTTGTACTTCCATCTTCTTCATCATCACTATATATGAAACTTTGCCGCTGTCCTCCCATGACCCAGTATGGATTCTTAAAAATGTAAATTAAAAACAGTAATCTGTTAGCTGTTTTCTTTTTTAATGGATGAGAAGGAAAAGGCTTTTTGCTATACTGGAACTCAGATATTGGAATGCAGCCAATTAAGGTTTAGTGCAATTGAGTTTGGGGGCTATTTTTTTTAAACAATTCTTCATTTTTAGTTTCAATGCTGTGCTCTGAACAAGCAGCCTATTTGAATCAAAATAGCTTGTTCATTTTGCAGAGATTGGCTAGCAGTCTGTCCCTCTGGATCTGTTTGAATTAACATTGTGATCCACCATTTTCAGTATCTATATATTTGTACCTAACATGCTATTTTTTTTCCATGTCATGCATCTGACGAAGTGGGATTAGGCCCATGAAAGCTCATTCGAGAAATAAATTTGTTAGTCTTTAAAAGGACTCCTTAAACAACAGAACCGTGTGGCACCTTAAAAACTAATAGATTGCTTCAAGCATAAGCTTTTGTGAGCTCCAACCCATTTCATAAGATGCGGAACTCCTTATTTGTTTTGACTGTAAAGTAGTAACAACACTTAGCCATGTGGCTTTCCAGATTAATCAATTTTCACACATCATACATAATCAAAATCTGCACTCAATAGAGATTTCATGTTGTCATTACACTCCATCAGTGACCATTATTGATCGATAGTGCTTTGAGTTTGGGGCTTGTTTGAATTTAGATTCTTATTCTTTTTTAAATCAACTTTTAAACAAGTTACCTTATGGACAGCTGATTCCTGGGCTTTACATTTAAGATAAGGAACTCTGAATTGAATTTTTAAGTGAAATTTCTTTTTATTTTAAATGATTTTTTCTAATGATGGAGAAAACTTTCTGGGTGAATAAAATCTGTATTTCCTAGCATTTATAGAAAATTCTTAAGGTTTTATCAAATTCATGCATATCTTGCTTTTGTAGCTATCTAGCTAGTTACCAAAGAACAGTCATTAATTATTGTGAGTATCACCAAGATTTTTGTGAGGGACGGTAGAGAGATTGTAATCTTTGCCACTGCAGACAAAGCCGAATTGACTGTTTGTGGCTTCACAAATTTCCTCACAGAGATCTAAAAAAGCTGGAGATGTGTCTAAACGTTGTTCTTCTGTGAGGTCCAAAAAGTAGGTGCTCCTGCTCTTATTTGCACATTTGCTTCAATGTATATAGTTATTCCCAAGGGGTATTCCCTACTGGTCATTCTAAGTGTCCTCTTCCAAGATGCAGTTGATCTCAAATGAGCTTTGTAGTTCTTTACAGCAACAACATCCACCTTCCCTAGTGGAAATTTTAGGGAAAAAATAACATAGTTTCTTGGTTCCTATTGATTTTGGATGGCAACTAAGGCAGTAATACTAGCACTTACTCCTGGTGCTGGTGTAGTTCCGTTGATTAACAGGGACATTTCATCATGCTCCTTTTGGACAAAATCATGTGGCCTGTTTGGATCAGTGACATATCAAGGGGCTGTGTTAAATTAAATATTGATCTCAAATAGGCATACTTTTTTTCTAAAAAAAAAATTAAAAAGACAGCTGCCAGTGTTACTTCATCAGTGAGCTAGAAATCTCTTGCATCTTCCTGTTTCAGGATGCTACATTTACTCTAATAGTAGAAATCTTATTTTATTTATCTATTTATCTGGATTTACATAACATCTGTTGCAATTTTTGGGCACTGCAACAATTTAATTAAAACTAAAAAAGAGACTAATTTTCTTACCTCACTGGAGTGTTGTATGGTTTAATTCACTAACGTTTAAACCAGTTTGGAAATGATTTATTAAAGTGACAGTGAATAATAAGAATCTCTTCATGAAACATTTAGAGATGTTATATGTGTGAACAGGCACAGACATATTATGTTCATAATACAATGTAATAGTTGAGCAATCTTTGGAAATGAAGCAAATTAATCTTGTATACACAAGCAGTGTAATATTGGAATGCAATACATGAACAGAATGACCTGCCCTTCCCTTCTGAAAACAGAACACTTACAATCCAAGAGTAAAATATTTGTCCCAGCCCCAATATGCCTAGAAGGAACTTTGAGTCAAATTCAAAGCCCACAGAGGGGCAGTAAAAAGTAGATTACTGAAAACTGACTGGAAAAGGGTATTGATTACAGTGAAGTAAAACTGTTAGAGGAATAGGGCCAGAAAAATTAAAAATGCTAGAAACATCTGAATTTCTCAGGAGAATCCTAATCTGAAATCTACTTTGCTTGGCATGGAAAACTATAAAACTGAATACCCTTCTTTACATTTTAAAACGCAATCACTTGAAAATTATTCAGATTTGGTTTTTTTTTTAATTTTACATTTTGGTGTACAAGAAAAGACAGGATCCTTGTAACAGATGATCTTTTAAAAGCCTGACTCTGCAATCCTTCCCCAGACAAAACTCTCATTGCTGTCAATGGAGTTTCCCCTGTAAGGGTGGTAGAAAGGACTCCTCTGGTTTTTGTTCTGATTAGACTCCTACAAAATGATGTAGGAATAAGACAACTTGTACAGCACCTGCTTCTGTACTTTCATAGAGGAGCAAACCCAGCTCAGTCTGACTCATCCTGATAAGAGAAATACGTCAGCAGCAGAAGCTGCATTCACTGAAATAACAACCACAAAGCAGTATATAGAGTAAACTGCTCTTCATGACTCCTGTGAACATCCCCTGTATGCTCGGGCTTGACATTGGAAATAGGATTTGGTCCAAAGAGAGTTACAGTGACTGGAAAGCTGTTACTTTTAACATATCCAAAAGGCACTGTCACCAATACTTGATGAATATTGATAGTGAAACAGGTAAATTTATAGAACATTGTGGCTTATCAAAATTAAGGAAGATTCTTGATTTATTACTCATAAAGTCAACTATTGTTACATCACACACACTATTAGCCTCAAAGCTGTTTTGATCACAATAGCATTCTTAACTATTGTTTCTTTTTTTTAAATATACTGTACTAACTTTTTTAAAATCAGGATTCACTGTCATTTTAGAAAAAAATAAACCCTTCCTATTTTTAGTCACTTATAAAGTACATTTCTCAAATATTCTATTTGGCCTAATTTTTCTCATGCCTTCCCTCAGCCTGGGGTGAATGATTTCAGAAGGGTTTTAAGTCTTCAAAGGCAGGCTCCAATGTCAAACCTAAAGGGAAAATGAGTCTATGGAAAGTATATATTGTATACTAGTTTGTTGATTACAGCCTCTGATTGTACTATAACTGACACAGTGAAGATCCTTCTTTGGGGGCCCAGTGCTGTGAAGAACTGTGCATCCAATTTTTTCTGTATTACTCTATTGTACAGCAGCTACATTGAATTTAGCATTTTGCATTTAAAATGTATTTTTTCACTTGCCTGAGCATGACTGGCCTTGTAGATAGTGTGACAATCTTTATATTACAGGGGATATCAGTTACTTGGACTCCAATCCCATATCTGGACTCTCCTGAGCAAATGCCTCAACATTCATGGATCTAATTGTATGATTTGGGCTTTGGTGCCTAATGCTAAGTGCTTTTTTACCAGATAAAAAGTTTGTTCCCAAGCAATAATCATCTTACATGGAGTAAAACTAATGAAGGTGTCCTAGTGTAACCTTCGGGTGGGCTAAAATTCATTTAGTTGTCCTTCTCCAGTGCCTCACAGAAATCAGTCCCAATCCCTATGGAGAAAGCAGCTGGAGACCCAGGATCCAGTCTGTAGAGGACTCACACAGCAAAGATGCTCAGAGTTATCCTCCCTCATTAAAATACTACTAAAAACAAACGTAACAATGAACTTTATTAACTACTAACTAAATAAACCTTATCCTAAGAAAACAAAATACAATTAACCAAGAACAATCCCTACAGAAACCCCGCATAAAAGATACTCGAGTCCCAAAGTCCAGGTGGAGTTCACCCAACTCTCAGCTACAGTCTTTGTTCGAATGTAGAGGCTTGAGTGGCAAGAAATAGCTGTCCTCTTCTTCTTTCTTTGCAGGAATCTTCTGTAGAATTCCATGCAGGCTTTTCCTTCTGCTTTCCAACCAGCCCTTTGTCCCATATGCACGTCTGCAAAATCTGTTGCAGATGACTCCATTAGAGGGAGAAAACATCTTGTTCACTCCTGGCTCAGCTTCTCTCCTGAAAACTGAGCTCATGGGCTCTTCTTGAAGCAGCTCCTGCCTGCTGTCTGCACAGACTGCTGCTCTCATGTGATCTGACTGACCACAACACATCACACCAGCAGGGCATCCTGTGGAGCATGCTCAAAAATGCTACCATTCCCTGCTTCTAGAAGTTTCTAGTTGTGGGTAGCTAATCTGCCCTACAACAGTAACCCACCCTCAGCAGATCTCTTAAAGAGATAGCCCTTTTTTGGCATATGGGTTACACTAGGATAAAACTGGTGTAAATGAGAAGATAATCAAGCCCAATCCATTAACACATAGATCATAAAATATTTCTTAATCCTAAAAATGTAGGACAAGACAGCACCTCAAGATGTCATCTAGTTCCTCCCTCCTTGTGCTGAGGCAGAGTCAAATATACTTAGGCCTCCTGACAGGTGTTTGTCTAACCTGGTCTTAAAAATCTCCAATAACAGGGATTCCTTAGTAACCTATTCCATTATTTGACTATCCTTAGAGTTAGAATTTTTCCCCCCAATATCCAACTTAAATGTCCCTTTTTTCAAATTACTACTTGTTCTACCTTCAGAAACCGGACTTTTATTGGACCAGCTTCTGTTGGTGAAAGACACTAGCTCTTCAGTTCTGGGCTCTGGTCAGATCAAAAGCTTGTCTCTCTAACATTCTGTGACCAACCCAGCTACATCAACACTGCAAACAGAAGTGGAGAACAATTGTTAACCAGCCACTTTATAACATTATATATTTGGAGACTTGTCATGATCAAATTAAATATCATGGATATTTGAACCTTAACTCTAACTTTCCTGTATTTTTATCTTTCAGAAAAGAAATCTCAACATAAAATTTTATTAACTTTTTGCAGTTAATATAAATATGTGATCTATAAATGGTAAAGTCTGCATCCAAAATGAAATTCACCTCTATGCAGAGGTTGAAAAAAATTCTGATATAGTCCCACTTAATCTTCAAATAGGGTCAAAGGGTTAGTCTACTATGTTAGGTCGACCTAGCTACTTTGCTCAGGAGTGTGAAAAATTCACTCCCCTCAGAGACAGAGTTAAGTTGATCTAAGTCCTGTAGCCACCGGTAGGTTGATGGAAGAATTATGTGAATTTCTAGTGTAGACATACTCTTAAATTGCACTTAATTAATGCATAGAACTCATGCTGGTAAATTTCATCCAGAATGCAAAACTTTTCTTCATTCCCTTCCCTGAGGATTCATTTGGTTAGCAGTAATGTATAGTCTTTCTTTGCTACACTCTAGTGCCAAGAGTATATAAGAGATTTTCCTTGAGCTGTTGTCATTGCAATTCCATTAGCAAAAACTGCTTCTCCTCCTGACAAGTTTGGGTTTCTGAGGAAAGAATAAATAAAAAAAAGACATCAGTCAGTCTGCCACCTTTCTATTTTATATAACAATGTAGGTACTCTAGCAGAGAGTACGATACTTTGTTACAATTCCAAAGGTTTTCCAGAGAAAGGGAAGGAAAGTAAGAGGAAGAGATTGCAGACTTAATTTGTCATATGCTTTGCCTCAATTCATGAGTGATGTGGAATTATCAGAGACTTGCTGAAAGTCTAGGATATTTCTAAATAATATTGAAGTGAGATTTGTAAAATGTGCTCTTTTTGAAAATGGAAGCTGTATGGATTCCATGTTCTGAAGAATCATTCCTCTTTTGTCATCTGACTGGGACACAGCACCATATCTGATATATAAATTGCCCTCTTGCTTTGCAGAAAAAAATGCAATTCTGCAAATATTTTGTTGAGCAAAAGGGAAGGAGGAGAGAGAAGCTGTCTCCAATTTCCACTCAGGTGGCTGCCTTGGAAGACAAAAGGAAGGCGAAACAAGTAGGGAAGAGAAAAGTAGGCAGGAATAGGAAGATAAGATAAAAGTGAAAGATGGGAAAGGAAAAACAGAACCGAGGACTTCTTTCTTGCCTTGCCATTCTCCCCTCTTGGAGCCAGAACTCACTTCCACAGAAGGCAATGGGAGGGAGACTGAATGCTTAATTATGACTCACCTGTTCTTTTTCCCCTCTTGCTTCTCGTAACCTTTCATTGTTTTTCTTTATGTCTGTAGTCTCTTCTCACTTCTCTTTCCTCATGCTCCATCACCAGTATCTCCTACCTAATGTTCCCTATAGTGAATGTAATGCCTCCCCAGCACACAATATTCTATGACAATTCACCCCAGCTGAGGATCTGCCCATTTTGTAGTCCCTCACCCCCACTGATGCTGCTTTCACTCTGGCAAGTTTTCTCTGATCTAGTGGCATTCTAACTCTGTTCTTTAATGAACATTCATACTGGAAAATATGGCATTATGGACACTTCTTATAGAATTAAGTAAAAACAGTTAAGCCTTCTAAAGGTTGTATGAAATCATATTAATACTTGATTGTGAAAGATGCTATTCTTTTAGAACAGTTCAAAATTCTTTTATAAAATATCTTTCAAATTCTATAAGCTTTAGAGTAATTTCTGTAGAATCTTATTTATTGTTCCCTATTAAATTCTTTGGGACTCTTTCAAATATAAGTAATTTGGTACAATGTCTAATTTATCTGAGGGAGATGACACAAATCCAACTCGGGTTTCATCTGCCAAGAAATCAGTGTTTAGCTTGAAACACTGTGGGATACCACTGGACCTTGGTTTTAACTAAGAAACCTGCTCATGTTGGCCAAAGACTTTCAAAATTTAAGAATATAATTCAATATTTTGACATCTGTATAGCTTCAAGTGCTGAGCTGAGCAGCAGCACTCACAGGTCTCAGGAAGAGAGTACAGTGGATGTATATCTTCTCTGTAATAGCAGCTACCTTAGATCAACTCCGCAAACAAACTTAAGTATCCTAACTTACAGTACACAGTGCAGCCATTTTCTATTATATAGCTTCATATACTGCAAAAGACAGTAATACAACATTTTAATAAAAAATAATTCTCTTCTCTCATTGCTGGCAGCAGCAGAGGCATTGTTCCTGTGACAGACACTGTCTGGCCTCCTCTAGAACTGAAGATCATAGTTGGAAGGCAGTCTTCTGAGAGTCATAATCTTTGGAATTTCTGATCTGTTCAGGACAATACTATTGTGCAGTTCCATACTATTTTGGACAATGCCCCAGAGGTTAATTCCTTTCTTGCAGACTTCCAACTGCATCCAAAACTATACTGGTCCTCTGCCTCTCCCATATCTTCCTTTTC
Organism: Pelusios castaneus; assembly: GCA_007922175.1. Classification (NCBI taxonomy): domain Eukaryota; kingdom Metazoa; phylum Chordata; order Testudines; family Pelomedusidae; genus Pelusios; species Pelusios castaneus. The sequence goes on from ML685784.1 coordinate 2,102,127, forward strand.
TTCACCCAAGAGAGGCTGCATCTTTTATTCTGTCTCACACCTACCCGCATCAGAAGCTATAGATCCAGGCTAAAGAATTCTAATAGTTTTAAAAAATGTTTTCTCATTACATAAGTTAAGGGATGCTGCAAAAATGTGCAACTGTCTTTTTTTATGTACTGCTAAGGTTGCAATTATTTCCTGACGTTCCTTACAGAATACATTACGTCTAAGAATCTTGTTACTTATATGAGAACACAGTAAAAGTATTGCAGAATGAACAGACAATTAGCCACCATGATTCATTTCCTTTTCATACTATAATTTTCATGATGTTATCTTATTGTTCCTTAAAATACTGCAGCAGTTGCCACATAATCTTGTCTAATAACCCATCCTATTATATGTCAGTTATATATGAAAATTACTTCCTTCTTCCTACTTTATTTGATGTTATTGCAGTTTAATGTTTCCTTTTCTGCTTATACTTACTTGGTGAAACTGAGAGCTGCTTCTCTTCATGAACTTTTTATCTAAGTGTGTATTGTGGGTATTGTGATTCCTTACTACCTCAGGATAAGCTTTTTGTTGTCAGCACTTTCCTCCTCCCACTTAAATAACTGGAGTTTTTAAACAACATGGCAATAATTTATATATTTTAAGTGAAGTCATATCAAAATGTTGAATGACCTTATGTTACTTGTCTTAGTTTAAATAATACTCTTTCCTGAATGTAAATGGGATTGGCAGTTTATAGTCACATAATAAAGACAATTTGTTGCTACTGTAACAACAGAAATATCAGCAAAAATGCAGAGGGTTCGCAAGGACACTAGAATTTGTTTATGCTGCATAGCGTTATAAGTCTAAACCAATATGATATTAATGTCCTATTTACTTTTACTGTTCTTTTAGGAAGGCAGTGTCATATCCCTACAGCAACTCTGGACTGGCTGCAGAGATTGTTTATTCATCATCAGATCCTTTAATACTTTGGCAGGTATGCCTGAGATTTATTTAAATAGAGCATTTTACCACAGTGCCACCTAGTGACTGAACAGTATAATACAATTTAGCATTCTATTACATCTCCCCCTTTTAAATTCTACATTCCTCCCATTTAGGATACATACACTAGCACTCTGTCTTTGAAGTTTAGTACATATCGATCTGACAAGTGTGTCTGAATTGTCCTGTTCTATAATTACACAGTCCAAAAGTGTAATAGTTTGGTCATCTGACTGTCCATTAGTTGCAATGACTGGCTGTGGTTGGTTTGGAATCCTTGGGTATGTCGACACTGGCAATTTAGGTTGACTTAAATAGCCTTAAGTCAACCTAAATTACTCCCTGTCTACAATGGACTTTCATTAAGTTGACTTAATGAAAGCTTAAGTCGACTTAGTAAGAACCGCTGGTGAAGTCAACCTTACCCTTAAGTCGACTCCTTAGGTGGACTTAAACACAGTGTGGACATGGATTAACCCTTAAATAGACTTTATTAAGTAGATTTAAGGGCAGTTAGGTTGACTTACTAAATCCTGTTCAGAGTAACCACTTTAAGTTGACTAATAAGGTTGACTTTAAGTCGACTTAAAGTCGACCTTATTAAGTCAACTTAACAAAGTCGACCTAACTTTTTCTAGTGTAGACATAACCTAGAGTCATCAGCATCTTGTTCTGCATCTGCTTTCTGTAGAATTTCCTCTGTTGATTATTCCTTCTGAGAAACAAACTGTATATGTTGATGGATGCTGCTTTTCTCTCCACAGTTGCTCTTGATCACATACAATCTGGGCAGTGCATTCTTTTCCTTTATGACAGCTTAAATTCTCTGTCCTTTTTCTCTGTTCAGTTTGACATGAACACAGTCACCAGATTCTAGACCTGGCAGTTCTCTAACTGACTGACAGCGGCTGTTAAAAGTGTTCACAAGCTTTTTTAGCCTTTTTATCCAATTTGGCTATTCTCTTCATGTGTGCCACTTTGGAAATACAGTAGAACCTCAAAGATACGAACGCCAGGACTACAAACTGACCAGTCAACTGAACACCATGTAGCATTGGAAGTAAGCATTCAGGCAGCAGCTGGGGTGGGGGAGGGGAGAGCAAATGCTATACTCTGCACGTATTGTATCTTAAACATTTGGCATGCAGAACAGAAGCAGCCTGTGGTTGGTTTCCTGTAAGTCAAGGGTGCTGTTTTACCCACCTGCCACCCCACCACACTGGGAGGGAAAGCTATTTTCACTCCCTAGAAGAGGGACAAACAGTCCAGGAAAGAAGCTGCCATAGGGAGCTACTGAATTCCTGTTTTTGAAAAATCTAGCTTGGAGCTGGAGTGGGAGCCAGACTCTGAGGCTCAAAGCCACTGCCTGCACATTGTGCTCTGGAGAGTTTTGAAAGGCCACAGCCCATGTACCGATTTGGCCTAAACTTTGCTTGTGGTTGCACTCCTGGGTCCTGCCAGCACTTCTGGGAATGTAAGAGGCAGGAGAAAGAGGGGTGCTGGCAGCAGGCTGCTACTACCAGATTTTTCTCAGGAACATTTATCATTTGGATTAAATTGCATTAACCTTAGCAATACAAATAGGCATTTCAGCAATGATTGACCCAGATCTTTTCCACTGATGAGAGTTACAAGCTGTTTATGGTCTATTATTAGTATAGATGAACCTAGTCCACTCACATATCTGTAAAAGTTCTCAGATGCCCATATGCTTGCCATGCATTCCTATTCAATCTGTGCATGTAGTTTTTCTGCTTCTGGAAGTGTGCAAGAACAAAATGCAACTGATTCTCATTCAGAACTATGTTGTTGCAACAATACACCACATAGGGCATACCTGCTTGCATCTGCATTAAGCATTATGGCTTGTTCACATTACAGTACTTCAGAACTGGAGCTGTTGAGATAATTTAACTTTTTGAAGACAATTTCTTGATTTGGCCCCATCACCAAGATGTGTTGGACTTTAAGAGTTCATTTAGTAGTTTTGTCTTTGCACAAAAGTCTTGCAGATATCAGTCAAGGTAATTGACCATCTCCAATATGCCTCTCAATTGTGGTACATTAGTTGGTGCATTCAGTTGTCAAATGGTTTTTACTTTCTTGGTCCAAAATCAGTTTTCAGTGATGCATGAAGAGCTCTTATAAACATTCAGCATTTCCCCCTAGCTCTTGAATTCTGTGATCAAAACATGTTCTCTCATGATCTACACTTCTCTGAGGTATAAAGTATGCATCAAACATAGTCAGAACCCTTTCATAGTCATCTTACTGTTTTCTGTAAATTAAAAGGATTTAAATATTTTCTCTGCTTGCTTTCCTAAATCATAAATTAAAGACAATATCTGTACATTTTGTTTCTTGGCAGCTGAAAACCTGGAAAAAAGACTGCTTCCAGTCAGCCCACAGTGAAGGTTTGTCAAGGCTGAAGTTCGCAGGAGCCCTGGGGCAAGGTTGAATAGATCCTTCAGCTTTTGCTGCTTTGTTCCATTTTCCTCTGTTCTTAGTTTACTCCTGACACCATCCCATTGCAGGTGGCACATCAATCACTCTTTAAATGCATCCCAACTTTTATTCACTAACATTCAGGTTATTTTTCATTTCTTTTAAATAGTTTCCTAAGTCAGACAAGGGAATCCTGTGCCACACCGTTGTCTTTCTACAATAGACTAACACGACTACCCCTTTGGAATTTTCCTAAGTCAGTTCGACTAGAGCTGGGGTAGTGGAGAGGGGCTGGGGAGAGAGTGCCTCTGACCTCTGTTATTTGTCTTCCACTCAGCAATGACAGTGTTATGATGTGAGCCAACCGAGCCACGGTGGTAGGAAGCATCCTACAAGCAGCCTTCCCGGGAGGTCCCCATCCCACTGGGGCGGAAAGGGGACTCACAGCAGGGAGGGGGGGAGCTGTTCAGTTAATGAGTGGCGCTGGGCTCGCCTGTGGGTTCAGTGGCGGGATGCTGGGGCCGTGGCTGTCTCTCTGCCCCTTCCTCGGGTCCCTCCAGCTCCGCTGCGGTGTGGCTGGTGAGGGAGAAGGGGACTTAATGCCCCCAGTGGGCTCTGCTGCCGCGGGACAAGTCTGAATTAAAGGCGAGCGGGGAGTGGGGGAGGCTCAGGGCGCCGCGAGGGTTTGCCCGAGGGGGATGGCGGGGGAGTGTGACATTTAACCCCTTCGGCCCGAGGGGGCGGTGCCTGCCATTGACCCATCCCCTCCCCGCCTCAGGCACAGCCGGGCCGCTCTCCGTGGTGCTGGGGCTGAGGACCGGCCTCAGGGTTACGCTGGGCGGCGGCTGTGCAAAGACCCTGTGAAGGTGCGGGACTGGCCCCGCCTCTGTGCAACACCTCCGGGGGGGGGGGGGGGGGCAGGGAGGCCGCTCTAGCCCTTCCTCGCTGGACCAGCAGTGCGAAGGGGACGGGGCCAGACCGCTGTTGTCCTGCCAGTGGGACGCTGTCTCCCTGGTGCCCATCTTTGCTCTCTTCTCACAGAGGTCACCCTCCTTGGCCCCGCAGAGCCTCCCCCACCCCCAGGGCAGCCGCGCGCTCCCCCTCTCCCCAACCGCCGGGGCAGCCG
>ML685784.1:2106694-2133790 GCA_007922175.1 Pelusios castaneus
GCCGCGCGCTCCCCCTCTCCCCAACCGCCGGGGCAGCCGCGCGCTCCCCGTCTCCCCAACCGCCGGGGCAGCCGCGCTCCCTCTCCCTGCTGCTCCCCCGTTTCCTGTTGGCTTCAGCTTTTTCTTTCTTTTTTCCTTGCCGGGGGCCTATTTTTAGCGCCTCTGATTGGTAGCTCCCATATCCCCCTGTCCCCGGCTCAATGGTAGGCCCCGCCAAGGGGGTCAGAGAACTGAGCATGCCTGGCCGCGCTCGCCTGCCGCCGCCGGCAGCTCCGCAGCCCAGGGGCACCGGCTGAGCCGAGCTAGCGCGCGCCCCCACTCCGCGCGGGACCCGGGCAGCAGGCGTAGCGCTCCCCGGCCGCCAAGTAAGTTGCGGGGGGGGGGAGGTGCTCGGGAACCCGTGCCCCTGCCGCTCCCCGCGGGGCTCCGGCGGCGGGAAGGCGGCCAGCTCGTGGCGGGGTGCCCGTGCCAGCCTGCGCCCTCCGCTGAACGGGGCGCTCGGCTCCCGGTGCCCTTGAGTCGCCGCCGCTGCTGCTGGGCGGGAGCGAGAGAGGGACGCTGGGCAGCGGGTGCTGGGGGCTGCTCCCCACAGCTGGCCGGGCTGGTGCTCGGAGCATCGGCTCCTGCTCAGCCTCTTTCCGCTGGGGCTTCGGCTTCTCGGGGTTAGCGGTGCAGTGCAGCCACGCGCCGCCCGGCCCGGCCCTCAGGTGCAGCGCCAAGGGGTGCGAGGTCGTTGCTTCCCGGCCAGGGGCGGAGGTGCATGGACTTGGACCCAGGAGACCGTGTCCGGGTCCCGTCGCTCCGTGTGAGCGCGTGGCTTGGAACCTCCCCAGGGGCTTGCCCTGTCACTGGGCTTCAATGGCTCCCGGTCCGAGACCAGGCTAGCATCTAGGGCAGTGCTTTTCGAACCGCAGGTACTGGGTCACAGACCCTCAGGTACTCCCCCTGCTGCCACTGCCGAAAGACTGCTATGCATTGCTCAAAGATGTAGTTGTTGGGTTACGGGCATAAATGATTTTTTTTTTAACTGGGTCCTGAGAAGAAAAGTTTGATGACCACTGGTCTGTGGTGCTCAGGAAGCCGTGGGGAGATGATGTAGCAGAAGTGATATGTGATTCTGTACTCTTATGCCATGGGTTTCCTTCCCTCTCCTTGCCAGATCCATAGGATTGTCAATAGGCCAGCGTGCAGTCTGTCTGTCCCTGCAGTTTCCACAACTTAATTTCTATCCATTACTTTTTATAAATTAGCCCATGTCCCTTTGGATGAAATTGACATGCCCCAGCTATCAGCAAGACTTTCTCATCCTCATTTGTTTGCTGTCAGAAGAGGTCCCCTAGTCTTTTTGGATTCCTTAATGAGAGGCAGCTTACTGATCTGATCAGAGACTGTGTTATGTATCTCTTTCTCTGCTGGCGTGTTCCAGTAGAGATGCACTTTTGCACTGTGCTCATTTATTCTCAGTAGAGCAACCTCCTGAAATATGCATATCTGGTGAGATGACTACACCAGTGGTGCTATTGTTCCGTAGTCATCATTATTAAAGGGACCCGTTTAACTATATTAATGCACGAAAGCTTCAACAGAAGTAAACTGCAACCAAAATGGTAAAAAACGAAGATTAAAAAGCAAACAAGAAGACTACGTTGTTTTTGTAACTAAAAAAAAAATCAAATTATGTTATAAAAATTTTATTATGTAGCCAAAATGTAGTTACCAAGATTGTGCAGGAGTTTCTGATAAAACAAATGTTACATTGGGCAACAAATTTTAATCCAGTAACATTTTACTTTCTGCATTAAAACATTGTTAATTTGTCATTGTTTATTAATATGAAAGAAATATACAAGGTGTTCATATAGTTTAGTATTGATGAAGTACTCTCTTCATTAAATGTCTGTCAATGGGAATTATCTAAGTGCTAAACTAAAATACATTTTTATCTCAAAGAATGGGATAATGATATTTAACCTAATAAGCATGATGACAGCTATTTAAAATATGCATAAAATAATTTAAAACATTTGTTATTTATGTAACATGAGAGAATCTGGGATGAAACTAACCTTATTTTATTAATCTAAACTAGCTCATTTTATTTCACCTTCCATATGTTGTCTAAACTGAGAAGGATTTCAGGACCTACTTTTTCTTTTATATGAGGGATGTTATTTGAAGATTGTGAATCAGACACCCATTTTACTGAAATGATTTAATAGAAAAAAACAATACTTTGGAATACTTTTATGGAATTGCAGGGAAATTGTTCATGAAAATATTCCTGTTAGGCCCCTGACTTATGAAAGACTCTGACAGGGAGATATCTTAAAATGCCAATTTATTTGTTGACAGTCTGTGGTATTTTTCCATTAGATAGCATGATGGGGACCTATCAATTTAATGGTTTGATTATGGAAATGCATACAGTGTCTATGCACATTAAATGAATTGTAGTGGGACTCATGAAAATAAATGTGTGCACATACTTAAATGTTTTCCAGTTAGGCCTAATTTATTTAACTATTAGCCTGTAAAAATTTAAGGCATTTGAAAGGTCCCAAATTTTGCTACCTTTTCTCTGTGTAGTCTTGATGCCCTTAATTACTGTTCCAAAGGGGTAGCCGTGTTAGTCTATTGTAGAAAGACAACAGAGTCCTGTGGCACTTTTAAAGATGGGATTTTCTCCCATGAAAGCTCATGCGATAGCTTAATTACTGTTGTTCTGGGTGTGGTGTGGATTGCAGATGGGAAACAAGGACTGTAGTCAGTGTAATTATTTCCTCCTCTCCTCTTTTCCTCCTTCATTCACCAAAAAAGAAAAATGCACAGGAATCCCTAATATGTGGTCTTCTGCAAGCCAATCAGAGTGTATGTGAATAAACTGCTGTTCCATGCTGAGCTGGTTTGCTTCTTTTTATGAGGCAGCAATAATGTGAAAGTTGAAATCTTGCACAGTTCACTTTGCTGCTTGCTCCACAAGACTGGAAAAGAAGCACAGCAGGCAAGAATAGCTTGGGTTACCTGTGCTGACAACATAGTGAAAACTATGTAGGAAAATTCTGGGACAAGCCAACCTTGAGTTAGACCATGCATTTGATTGTCTTTGACCTGGAGTCCTGAATCTTATTTAAATCCAAGGAATTACCAGAATCCTTGAAAACATTAAAGATGTCCCAGTTTATATAACTAATAGTCAAGGCAAATTTTATTTAATTGGAGGCATTTCTTTTGAACTCACCATGTTAGTATCTAAGTACCTCTCAAACACTGAATGTATTTTATTTATAAGGAGCCTGACCCAGAGGCCATGGCATTTAATGGAAAGACTTCAGTGGACTATGGATCAGGCCCAAGCTACTTAAACTTAGAGCATTAGCAATTACCGTAAGAAATTGTATATATACAGAATATAATTTTTTTTAGAATCATTGGATAGTGAGCCTAATTTGTGAAACTTCCTTTGATGTCTAGACTTGAGCCCAGGTTAAGAGAAATATGAGTAGTTGAAGTTTTGTGCGTTAATTGTCTGGAAATGACTTGTTTAGCAGCTGTACTGTTTGCACATAGTTTTTTCTTTTCAGGCAGTAAAAGGTGTAAATTTTCTGTCTCCATAAATTTATTTTCCTTGAACTCTTACTGCTTCATTTTACACTTAGCCTAAGGTAAATATTTGAATTTTTAAAACTTTTTAAAAGTACAACTTCTTAATTTTACATTTCTATCACAATTTATGTCTCTAGCATTTTGGATAATAATAGTGCTGTGTAAGGAGATGTTAAAATAATTATTGTAGTTTAATTCCTTATAAAAGGTTACATTATTAAAAATGCCCCAGGGCATTTCTTAGGGAATTAATGATTCCCTAAGTTCAACAGTCAGAAACAAAATCATAAGGTTATCAACACTTCCAGACCGTTATGAAGTTATAAGAAAGCCTGTTAGTTTTCATTGTTATTCTTAAAGCATATAAGGTAGTTTCTTTCTTTCTTTCTTTCTTTCTTTCTTTCTTTCTTTCTTTCTTTCTTTCTTTCTTTCTTCAATGAGCTTGCTATTGTATATTGTAGCAAGAATATTAAATTAATGGCATTGTCAAAATAAATACTAGAGATGGCAACTTGCAACCATACTCAACTTCCACTGCAGCCAATTATAGCTCAGTGTCGAGTTGGGTTAATCGTGGAGAGCTCTATGTGCTTTTGAATATGTTGGGCTGTTAAAAGAAAAAATGTGAACTGTTGTGTCTAACTGAGGCCACTGGTACCTGTATTGAAGCATGCTTCCTTTTTGTGTTGCAACACAGCAAGGGCTGTGTCATGGAGGTGCCTTTAGAAAGTCTGTGATCTATTGCAATTAGAGAGCAGATGAAGGAAAAAGAAGGAGATATACATGTTTGTTGGAGTTCTTGGGGGACATCTTCATCCGGAGTAATTGTCTTCATTATATGAAAATAGTGACACTATGGCAGCTGAGCAGCTGCCTCTCCTGTTCTAAATCTGGGAGCTTTAAAATGTATTTTCCTTTTGCATCTACCAGTCGTATTTCAAGGTGGCCATTAAAAAAGGAGAGGATACAGTATCTTGTAAATGTCATCTACTTTCTTTCGCAAACAGCCCAACTTTCATTTCCTATATTCAAATCTTCCTGATTATGCAGAGGCTAGAAACTATGACACTTATAGGTGCTTATATGTGGTGGCAGCAGTATGATTAGTAAGTTTCCTGCTATGTGTGAGCATCCCTGGTGTATTTGTCCATTACTCTCAAAAGCAAAGTGATCCTAGAATGGGTTCCTGTTCCTTGTCCCTTTCTGTTAATGTTAGCAAACACAAATTGCAGCGTTATTGTTAGCTAGTGTTAATCTGCTGAGTATAAAAGCAGTGGAAGGAAGAAAAACAGAATAAAATTAGAGATGCACAGAAAAAGAAATACATTGTTAATCCGAACATTATATCTCAATTTTTATACTGAGAATTATGGATTAAATCATTGGCCAAGCTTTTTGTGCAACATCATCCTTCCTAAGGAGCACCATATCTCCTCATAGGATCCAGTGCTCCCTAAGAGCAAAAGACTGGTTTGCTACCTAGCTCCTTCCCCTTCTCACTGGTGCAGTCAACCGTAAATGTCAGTTGGTATTTTGTTTGAAGCAGTCTTTTAGCCATGTTGGTCTCAGGATTTTAGAGAGAAGGTAGGGGAGATAATATCTTTTCTTGGACCAACATCTGCTGCTGAAAGAGACAAGCTTTTGAGCTGCACCGAGCTCATTTTCAGGTCACTCTGTTGCTTCAATAGTAACATGAGGGAGGCTTCTTGTTGATGTCTAGGTAGGAATGGGACTGGAGGTGGCTTCTCCTCATTTGACTGATAGGCAACTTTGGAAACCTCAAAGGGGCTGTGTACCCTGAAACTAATCTTGGAGCTGCTGTGCACCAGGGTGAATAGATAAAAGACAAATGGTTGAAAGCTTTTCATTTACAATGGAGTTAATAAGAAGCGTTTACCACCTTGCTCTTCACAAGACAAAATGGTTGTACCTTATCTGAGGTCTATGTTACAGGCCTTCATGTTCTCTGGATACTCAGCAGGGGGGAGAAAAGAGCGTCTAAGCCTGCTACACTGATGATGGTGGAGTGAGTTACTTCCTCCTTGTGCAGCTCTGTGGCCTGAGGTGGTGAATGGGGAACAGATTTTTTCCTTTCGCCATACATACAGGGCCTAATGTTGGCAGGCACAGTCAGACTGATCCACAGCAAGTTTATATACTTGTATGGGAGTTTCATGCCCTTTATTGGTAGGTAAATTGGGGCTCTATATGTTTCTTTGAAATTTAGAGACAGGGTAACTAACCAATATATTGCATGGTAGTTAACAAACTTGCCAGCCCAGCTAATTTAGAAGAATAAGATTTGGGGGAAAGAATTATATTTAATTTCAAAGGAATGATCTGATTCATGGTAGGTATTGGTTTGTTGAGGCCTGCTTGAACTAGAGAATATCTTTTAGAAAAACACCCAATCTTGATTTTAAAAAATCCAGGGTTAAAGAATTCACCATAATTCTTTTAATAAATTGCTAAATTTCACTGTTAAAATTTGCAAACAGGCCCACCAACAGCAATTGTGAGTTCCAGGGCAGAACAGTTAATGTCCACCTAGGAAGGGATGGCTGAGGTTTATGACCATGGGCAGTGGGTGAAGCTTTTCCTTGGGGTGGGTTGTTTCCTGTCCAACCCACAACCTTCATCCACCGTAGGTCTTGCTCAAATTCCATTTGGTCTTGCTGCTCACCAGATCCCTCCTTCCCCCCTCCCTGCTCATCCCCTTGTCCTCTCCCAAGGTGGTGAGTGACAGTGGGGATGGGTGGGAGGGGGTTGAGTGGAGGGGAGCAGGTGAAAAGCAATGAGCAGCAGCAGGGTGGGGGAGGAGTGAAGGGAAGCATGTGGTGAGCAACGGTGAGGGGACTGAGCTGGGAAGAGGGACCTGGCGACAGGGAGGGTGAGCAGGGAAGGGGGTATGTGGAAGAGAGGAGGGGGCTTAGAGGGTAGGGGAAGCCCTCTATTATCAAATTTTATCTCCGCCTGCAGGTATTGATCAAATCACTTGTAACTCTTTGTTGAGGTAAATAGATTTTCTGGAGTCTTAAGTCATGTTTTCCAACTATTAAAATCATTCTTGTGGCTCTATCCTTGTATTCTTTTTTTCAAGTCCTCAGAAGAGGCGAAATGCTGAAATGTTTGGATATAATTGTTCCTTTCCCCAGGTATGTGTCATCTGGATGTGCATGCACCTTCAAACAACAATAAAGTCTTTAGGAATAAATATAACAGCTTGGTAGTGAAAAACCACATAAGACACTTGTTTAATGGTGCAGTCAAAGTAGATGTGAGTATTTTTAAGTGTAGTAGTCTGCTAATAAATCTAGTATTGATCAAAGCTGAAAGATAAATGAAAAAGGCAAAATTTTAAAAGGTCTAAGCAGAGCCTCGAGTATTTATTTTGTGTCCTCATAAATCATTTTGACAGATTGCCCACAGTAAGTGCTACGTATTTAGCAGATGAATAATACTAACAATAATAAGTATATATAAGATGCATCTTCTGTGCCAGCTAGTCTATGTAAATAGCCTAAGGACTGATTGATGTCTAGGGGCCATAAACCAGAACTGCATATTCAGGCAAAGCTTCTACTGAAGTTGATGGAACTCTTGCCAGAGTATGAACTTCATGATTTGACTGGGAAACTCAAGTGAAGCTTGAATAACAGAGTATGGAAACGAAACATTGTGTTGACAGTCTACATGCTTAAGTACCACTTGCTATGAGTAAGTGTTGTATAATCAGGCCTGTATGTTTCTGTTCCAGTGTGGTTATTCAAAATAATGCGCTTCTGAAGAGCAAAAGTACTAGAAAGCTGCTTTGCCTGTAGCTAGAGCCAAACGTGTTTCAGAATTTTTAACAAATTACACTTCATGCTTCCCAGAGAATCAACAGCCTCTATTCTGATTAAAGAATATTCCTTAAAAGTAATTAGACCTAAACAGCCTTGAGCTGCTAATCAAAACATTTCAGAAAACTTACAAAATACTTTAAAAATAGAACCTATTTGAATCACATGGTCAGCAAAAAAAGGATATTTTTAAAAATCATGGCATTTTCAGATTTCTCTGTATTTCACTGTATCCCAAATACTTAGGGATACCATGTTCTTAGGTTGTTGTAACTGACTATTTGCCTAGTCATGCTTTCACTGGAGTCATTGAAATCAACCACTGAGTGTAAGATCAGGCTGCATAGGAGGCTATGCATCAGAGTGGCAATACTATGGAAATTCGTTTGAAAGAGTATGAGCCATGCAGTACCATGTCAGCAGGAGAGTATGCATTTGAGGGAGAAACATAGGAAATGTCTCTTGAAGAGATGAAATTGAATTCTGTGCAGTTTATTGTGCAAGCAGCCTTTCTAAAGTGACTTGTAAACCAAAGCTGTTGCTGCACTGAGAGGATAATTAAGATCCCATAACTCTTTTCAGAAGAATAAGGACTTTTTCTGATTTCATGGGCTGCCATTCACTCAGGATGCTATTTCTTAAGGCATATACAGTAAAAAGGTATCTAAGCGCCTCTCCTTATTAGGCGAGACATGATCCCAGAGTATTCCCAAATGAAATGAGTACAGTTCTGCTACTCCATTGTTAGAAGACCACCTCCATTAAACTGATTATAGTCAGTCTTTTTAGAGATCTGTTAAGAGGTCACACCTGTGTTAATGTAAGACATACATTAAATGTCATATTTATAAGCCTGTTTCTGCAGCTACTCTGCATGTGGAAGTTTCATAGAAATCAATGGAAACCCTGTGTGCAAAGCAGTTCTGGGATCAAGCCTAGTGTTTGTAAAACCATTTGGATTGCACTGGAATGAAACCATTTTACAAGTAAAATATTCATTTTATTAATCATTAGAATGGTAATTCAGAAAAGTCTGTAAAATACTACACTAATTCCAACACCATGTTACATATAACATACATCCTGAATATGGTCAGATTTATTTTGTGGCAATGTATAGCTTCGTCTCCGTGAGTGCATCCTTTAAAACTATGTCAAACGTAATTCTTTTATTCCATCTCAAACAGAATGAAGTTATGAAGACAAGAGTTATTAAATATATATGTTTCACATTACACTCCATGCTCAGGGTCAGCTTTTTGGCATTAGAGTAGATTGCCTTTTCTTTGAGTGTATTTCCTTCATTGTATAAATTATCACTGTTTAATTACAGAATCTAGTGTGCTGATACTGCTGATGTAGACCTTATCCAGTCAGTCTAGCTTTGTGATAGCTGAGTTGCATGCCATCCTATGCATTCATTTGTGATGAAAAGATAAGATTTATGATGCAGATTTAAACACATTCCCAGTTGATTGATATGTTAAAAGCTGCTGCAGTTTCTGAAATGACCAGCTAAAGCAGCTTTCAAATCCTCAGTGATGGAGGAAGCAAAGTTTTTCTCTAGGGATCACAAGTGGTGGTAGCACACTAAGTCAAACAAAGAGACAGAAGAAATTTGTTTGTACCCTGGGATGTTAGGTCTGTGATTTGGGTTTTAAATTTCTTTTCTCTAGGATTATATGTGAGTTTGTTAGTATTCTGCTACAGTGAGGTTAATAGCTGAAAGACTAATGTTAGATTCCATTAGGTCCCATTAGATTCTATTCAATCTATTAGAAAGTGTCTCCCACTTGGGAATTGTACTTTAAGCCATCTATGGTACAAATTACAGCAAAAACCTTTTTCCTGGAGTTCAGTATTCTACTGGTGGAATCTTTTACTCTTACACATTGTTTTCCCTGCCATGGATTGCTTTAAGAAATTGGGTGTGAGCAGGAAAAGACACACTATTCATTTTCTGCTGCACTGAAGGCTGGTCTACACTAGAAAATTAGATCAACCCAGCTACATTGCTCACAGTTGTGAAAAATCAATACATCAGAGTGGTGTTGTCAGGGCTAGATCAAAGTCCTTGAGGGCCCAGAGCTGCCCACTCTTGTGAACGCCACTCTACCACAGTGGTGCCTAGACTGGGGGTGACCTGGCTGGTTCTGGAGTTGGGGGTCTAAGGCTTGCTGCCTGGCTGATGCTGTGGGTGGTTTGGGGCCCATGGCCTGGCCAGCCACTGGGGCAGGGCCTCAGGACAGAGGCCATGGCCCATGGCTCTCCTGCCCTGCCCCTGGATTGGCTGGTCTAATCTGTCCCAGCACCTCTTAGACCTGCTGGAGTAGGTCATCCAGCCTGGGGACAGGGCAGCCAGGCTGACAGTGGGTGGCAGCGGCCCACCGCTCAGGCTGGCTGGTCAGCCAGGGCCGGATTTTGGCAGGGCTGTGGGGCCCCCTTGTAGTCTGGGGCCCGAGGCTGCAGCCCCTAAAGCCCCTGCCTTAATCAAGCCCTAGGTGTAGTTAGATTGAACTAAGTTCCCATGCAGAGAATGCTAGGAAGAACTTTTTTCTGACCTATTGACTGCCTCTTGAAAGTGATTTACTGATGGGAGAATCCCTCTCATCAGTATAGGTAGGGTCTGCGCCAGGGGTCAGCACCCCTGCCATGTGTACCAAACTTTGTACACGCGCCTATCCTAAGCGGCATGAGGCACAGCTGCTGCTCCCCCTGCTGGCCCTGCCCCCTAGTGGGGCCTGAGGCCACAAGAGCCACATGTGCTGCGGCTCCTGTCCCCTCTGGCTTCCCCCCCGCCGGGGAGCATGGCAAGCAGGGAAAAGGAGCCCTGTGTGTGGGGGCGGGGCCAGCAGGGAGGAATCCCTGTCCCTGCTCCCAGCACCTGCTCTCCCCATTCCTTGCACCTGTTGAGGGTGTGGTGGGTGGGGCTGGTTCGGGGGCTGGCAAAGGTTGCTGACCCCTGGTCCACACTCCAGTGTTTCAAGTGTAGACAAGTCCTTACTCTATATATGCCTGCAAGGAAGGGAATATTTGGGATTGTCTGTAGTGTCGTCTGATGTATAGCACTGTGCCCTGAACTTTCATCCCTGACCCAGCCCATTATGTCTCCATTCTTTCATCCTCCAAGTCCCTTGTTAAAATACACTTTTTCCTGAAGCCCTATAAACCTGAATTCCCACATTTTTGAGATGACTGAAAATGTTCTCAGAGGCCACAACATTGGAGACAGAATACGAACCTAGCTAGATACTTAGATGAAGAAAAATTCTAAAAAAATACACTAAACAAGATTCATAGAACACTACACATGCTAACTCTTCCCTGGCTCAATCATTTTGCCTAATATTGCATCCCACTCTTCTTCTTTATGCTCCATACCTAAACTGTAAGCACTTTGCAGACAAAAAAAGAAAAAAGAAAATAAGATCACTGCAAAGTTCCTACCATGCTCAACTGACTGTATAGAAATAGTTGTTCAGTAGTTTATTTCCAAATTAAACAATTAATATAAAGTCTAATTCATAAGGACCCATAACTGAAAACACTCATTGATACTCGTATCTTGCAAAATTGAATGGACTTGAGCGGTATATTGAACTCCAGACAGCTGAATACAATAGGTAATATCTTCACCTGGTGTAAATCGATGTAGTGCCAGTTTACACTAACTCAGAATCTGGACCCTTAGTGTAAGATTTGGCAAAAACAATTGGAAGAAAAAAGCTGTCTGAATAAGTTATTGGAGAAGTAGTCCTACTTACCTGAACATTTCTTGTTAGAACGAAAGGAAATTAATAATACATCCATATGTAGATGCCTTCTGTCAGATCTCACTTGACTTTCATTTTATTCTTGCTGCTTGATGGAAGCAAGTTATATGGACTTGTAATCCGCTGATTTTTAAATATGGTTTGAAAAATTAGGGGCCTCAAGCACATGTGAGGAAAGCTGCTTATACATGTAGTTGATATTATTGCATTTGCAAGTAATTTTTCTCCTGAGCATAACTGTATGCAGAATTGGGCTCAAAGAATGAACATGAAGAAAGAACACATCTTCTATCCAATCATTTTAGTTACTGCTCTGTTTTTTTAGAGACTGAATCTGGCTTAATTATTAGGGACCAGCTTCTGCTATCCTTACTCACTATGAGTAATACCTCAGTCCACAAGTATTCCTTTGATTTGCACCTTGCTCTGAATAGTCCCCTTTATTTATTTTAGAGCGAATAGAAATGGCAGAAATGACCATCACTAATAGGAGTTTATTAGTAGAGTATATGCTGGTTGAAAATGTACTACACTTCAAAATAAACCTTCTCACGTTATTGTTTTGCCTTTTTGGTGGCATCCTTTAGTACTCCAATCGTGTTATGTCAAGGGTTACTCATGTATGCACATTTTAAAATGTAAGTCATAAACGGTAAAACTCTGTGGTGGTTTTCATGTTAAATGTAGATTACACAGTGTTCTTGGAGCTAAGAAATGCTCTTGTAAGCATTTTGGGTCTGATTCTTACCTGTCTTTCATCAATGAAACACTATTGATGCTAGTGAAGGTATTCCTGATTTGCACTGGTGTAAGCGGGAGGCAAATCAGGCCTCTGAAAGAATTCCTTTAGTTTTCAAGGAAAACTAGTTAATTATGGCATTATTTATTTAGAACCTCCATTTCGAGTTACATTTCTGCATAAGAAATGACTAGCTATGATAAGTGGTTATAATCACATTTATTTTTCATTTATTTTAAATGTTTAAAATGCTTCTCTGGTATATACTCTAGGTACATGAACAAACATGCTGGTACGGTATTTTTAGTGAAAGCTGAGCTTGGCCCATGTTTGGTCTAATAGGACCAAGGGAAGAAGGGTCGTCCAGTGGTTAGAGCTGCAGCCTGGGTATAATGTGCACCTGGCAAGATGTGCTGCTAATTAAGCCAGCTGTCATATTATATATCTACAGTAATTTTGACAGGTCTTCAGAAAGGTGAGTAGTGACAAAGTACAGAAACACTATCTGGTTCCCAGTAAACAAGGGGTTAATTCAAACTCCCCTTTGCCCTTAGAGGGAAAGGGTTGCTGGACAGACAGATGAGAGAGTCTAGAGAAAGGAAGGACTCCTTACTTTGTCTCTGAGGATCCTTCTAGCACAGAAAGCTCGTGTTTGTTTTTTCCTTTTGTATATTATTTGTTTGGCTTGCATATACAAATATTCTCTCCTATACTAAAGAGGCCTCACTGCCTGTAGCTGTGATTTTGTTTCTGCTCAGCCATCCCTCTGGGGAGGACACAATTGCTCCGTATGTTTACCTGTTGCTGACATTTGAGCCTTGTTTGTTTCCCTTAGTAATCTTACTTAGATTTTAAATAGGTTGGAAGAGAGGCTAGGTCCACATGGAAGCTCCCAGGTGCTGAAGTCTAAGGAGCAACTACTTATGATCCACTCTGATTCTGAGTATGGTTTGAGAGGAAACAACTGAGGCCATTTCAGTAGCCTTACAACTGCTTTTTTTACTACAAGGGGATCCATATGGTCAAGGGCATTCACTAGTGGTGTGACCCACAGGCTGTAGGCCCTTTTGTACTGATGAGGCCATCACATGGCATTGACTTGTGGACCCATTTATTTAAAGTCCAGTTCACAAAAGAAGAAAACCTGCATGAATTTTATCCGTGGGAGCCACTTCCTTCTCACTATAACCATCTTGTAACTTCTTCTCTGGGCCACTTCAGAAAATGTCATATCCATTGCTCAGTCTGGAGATATTCTAGGCAGAGTTTGTAGACCTGCAACTTACAGTTCTCTGATGCTTCCTATTCTGTGACTCTGTCTCAGGTTTGCCAAACTTTAATTGTTCAGGTTGAAAATTTCCATGCTGGATGTCTGCCTCAAGCTATATTGGTTTTTCTTGAGAGACTACATCTAAAGCAGTTCATCTGTTTGTGAGAATGAGGGTCAGAGAAATATGTTTTCATATACTCTCTAGAGACTTGTTATACTTTGACAGCTGAAAATGGTCTCTGTAGTGATCATGCACTGGCTCAGAGATTCAGGGGCTGAGCTGAACTTTTCCCTGCAACTGCTCCTCCTGGCTGCCAGTGGCTACTGTGGCACAGAAACTGAGAGCAGGGAGAGTGGTCCCAGCAGACATCCAGGCTGCACAGAGAAAGAAGCAGCCTAACTGAAACAGAGAGGGGACAACTGCTAGACTGGAGAGAAGAGGGAGTGAAAATTGGGAGCTGGAGTGAAGAGTTACTGGGATTGCTGTGCAAGAAAACTGGGAGCTAAGTGGGGAAAGTAGACCGAGTGGTGGCCTGGTAGTGGGGAGCTGAGATCAGATCAGATGAGGAGCCAGTGGTATTGGAGACTGGGACTAGCTGGACAAGGAGCCTAAAGGGGGAGACTGGAACTGGCACGAGGATTTGGAAGGGAGAGATAGAGGACAGGAATGATAAGGGACCTGCTGGAGGGGATGAAGGTAGAATTGTTTCTCCCTCCTTTCACCTGCCCCCTGAGACATGTCCTTTCAGAGCTTGAGTAGAACTGAAGGTTCCTGACTCTCACCATTCCTCTGCTGTCACCAAATATCTGTGTAACTCTCTGACATAGTGTGTGGTCATCCTCTTTTAGCACTGCTCCACATAGAGCATGGCAAGCTGCTGCTGCTATCAGGTGATCATTTATCTCAAGTGGCAGAGAGAGTTCTGTGAATCTAAATGTTCCTGCTGTTGATCCAGATAAGGGTCAGGATAATTATATGTGATAGGGTTTCTGTTTTTTCAGGTTTTTTTAAGTAAACCAAGAAATTACGCCTACAAATATGTGCATCTTAGGTTTGCAAAGTGACACATTCAGAAGTTAGGAAATGTGAGAATCAAGGTTGCCTATGGAGATTTGACCTTAATTCCTTCTGTAACTCAGTTCTCTTTCTGTGAAATGGGGACAATAGCATCCCCCCACTTATGGGGGTATTGTGAGAAGTTTATTGCAGTATACAATGTTGGGCCATTACAGGTGTGGAAACAGTATAAACAGGGACCACAGAACAATTGGATAAATTTCCTTGGAGGCTCCACTAGTGTACAAAAGTACCAACCCAAACCAGTACCTATGAGTCAGAATCTGTACTCAGCGTTTATTTCTTAAAGGTGATGGGCTTCCTGCAGTGCCATTCAGAGTTCAGGCAGAGGGAGATTCCTTATGGCTACTGCTCCTCATCTGGAACAAGTTGGTGGAGAGTGCATAAGCAGGGTGGGGAATAGGTAGTAAGTTCCCCATCTTCAGGCGTCTGATGAAGTGGGGACCTGGGGGCTATGGTGGACTGGAAGCTGGATATGACTCAACAGTGTGATCTTGTTACCAAAAAGGGAAATGGCATATTGGGCTGCATCAGTAGGAGTGTTGCCAGCAGATCAAGGGATGTGATTATTCCCCTCTATTTGGCACTGCTGAGGCTGCATCTGAAATACTGTGTCCAATTTTGGGCTCCCTACTATAGAAAGGATGTGGACAAATTAGAAAAAGTCCAGCGGAGGGCAACGAAAATGATTAGGGGGCTGGGGCATATGACTTACAAGGAGAGACTGAAGGAAGTAGGCTTATTTGGTCTACAGAAGAGAAGACTGAGGGGGATTTGATAGCAACCTTCAACTACTTGAAGGGGTGCTCCAAAGAGGAGGGAGATAGGCTGTTTTCGATGGTAACAGAGGACAGAACAAGGAACAATGGTTTCAAATTACAGCTGGGGAGTTCGAGGTTGGATATTAGGAAAAACTTTCTCACTAGGAGGGTGGTGAAGCATTGGAATGGGCTATCTAGGGAGGTGGTGGAATCTCCATCTTTGGAGATATTTAAGGCCTGGTTAGACAAAACCCTGTCTGGCATGGTTTAGTAGGAGTTGTCCTGCTTTTAGCAGGGGATTGGACTCGATGACCTCATGAGGTCCCTTCCAATGCTATGACTCTATAAGTGGGATTTTCTCCCATGAAAGCTCATGCGATAAATAAATTTGTTAGTCTTTAAAAGTGCCGCAAGAGTTCTTGTTTGTCTTGACCAGTAGATTACCCTTTCACCTCTAGCACCAGTAGGGAATCAGAGACAGAATTGTGACTTGGAGTCACAGGGATTTCTGTACTCTGCTGTGAGACAGTGTACTCACTTTCTATGCCTTACTTGTGACCCTACTCAAAGCCACAGACATGCCCAAAGTCATTTTGGGATTTTGAGCAAAATTTGGCCCTATGTAAAGCTTATTTATTTTTTTTATTACTCTCAGACCACTTTACCTGTCTATGTCACTAAAGACTGGGCACTGGCTGAACAGCAATACAGAAAGAGTGTGGAATATGCTGTAAAGATGATATATATTTGAGAAAGCTCTTTCTCAAAGATCCTCCAACTTCTGTTTCCCAAGGATTTGTCTAAACGTTCTATAAAAATGTTTTCATTCATAATGTATCTCTAGCACAGACAAATATAATCTGCATGTTACTTTTCCCCATCCCTGTTTACTCATTCATTCATTGTTGTCAGGTTCAGTTTTTCAAGTGTATTTGAATGCTGCAGGCACTCAGATTATGTGATGAGTAGTGTGGTAGAAATGAATTTCCCAGGGGAGAAAGCAAACAAGTTCTGACTTTCTATAGTTGAAGTTCTTTAGGTGAGTTGTGAGAGCACCAATGAACTCTGAAAGGAGTCACAGCCAGTCTTCCTCAGATAAAAAGGAAGTCTGCACAATCTGAGGCTTTGAGGGGAATGTGGCTATTAACTTTGGCATTCTCCTGCCAACTCAGGAATCATGGGGAAGATCTCCTGGATGAAATACAAATGTCATCTATTCTCAACTTCCTTTCTCATCATTGCTAATTGCCAAGGTATTTTGTACTATGTGCTCCTTCTACCAATTATTAAGTCATGTCTCAGTGTATTCTTAATGACATTGCAATTTGTTACCAGAAGAGTGCCAGTCTCTTCTGCAGCCTTTCTGAACGAGTTGATCGGGAGGAAGAATAGCAAAATATAGAGGGTTTTCTGTTTCATTTGGTTTAATTTAGATATCTCATAAGTGTTACAAATAAGTAGATAGGCTTATTTATTGTCATTTATAACCAATAGACCCAAGCATACACTTTTATCTCAAAGCTAGAAATACTGGAGTTTTCATTAACTATGCGCTCACCTTTTCTTGCCTATCTGCTTTGTTTGTAAATCAGTTTAACAATATTAATTAATTGTGACACTATGTCCACTATAATCCCCAGTCCTGTTTAAGCGACAATTTTCTATTGCACCATGTGCACAACTTCCAATAAATCATTGGCAGTTAAACCTAAAAAAATAATGATAGGATATGGCTTTCACTGATGCTTTTGTCATAAATTACAGAAACTGTCGAAGAGGAGATACAAATTAGTTAAAATAAAACAAATTTATGCTGGGTATGAGGGGGCGAAAGTGGTCACAGCATTGCCAACTAGAACAGTCCCTTAGGGGCTCTGAAACACTCCCACTTAGTTGGCCCCATCACACACGCTCAGTGCATTTGTTGTCTGGGCAAGGGTCACAATCAAAGCAAGTGCTCCCTCTGCCAACAACTTATACCAAGATCTCGCAAAGACAGAGAGTTTCACCAGAAGCCCATCTTTATGCAGCACTCTGACCACAACCCTTGGATGGGCATGAATCTTCATTGCAACATTCTATATCAAAGGATAGCAAGTTGAAAAAACTGTCAGAGGACTTCTCTATAAATTGAGGAACAGAGCTGGGAACTCTCTTAAAATCCAGGGATAACCAAAAGTGATCTCCATCTTGCTCTATATCTTTGGCACCAAGCAAATCCAATGCAAGGCCTCCAATAGGCATTCAGGTACTGTTGATAAGCACATTTTTGACATGGGCACTGAAACCCCGGTATACAAGGGCAAGGGCAAATACCCTAAAACGCTCCTGATACGCGACTCCATTTCAGTACTGCCAGACCCATTCACTTCTGGAGAGGTCAGCATAGGCAAAATCCCTATTACTGGCACTTCTGTGGATACTGGGGCAGTCAGTACTGACACACTGCCAACCATCTGAAGATCACACAATTTTTAGATGGCCTGACTCTCCTCATGCCACTACTGAATCTCCGGAATCCTGCTGAATCCAATCGATGGACAGTTCTCAGTTATAGCCTGTCTCACCATTGTCGAGTGAGGTATCAGAGAATGAGGCAGATGAGTTGTCTGTGTGCTCGTCCCAAGCTCCGTATGAAACCCATTACCAGCAATAACTGGGCATGTATTCCTAGATGCTGCTGCTGCCATCCTGGTATGAGCAACCCTGGGCATCTTCACCAGGCCCTATGCCACTGTAATGGCCTTATTAGGATCCCTGGGCAGCATACTGGGCCACCAGCCTCAGGAGCACTAGTATGACCCAGGATCGCCCCAGAACTGCTTCATTGGCTGTAGCATTGCAAGTCTTGGTTCAAGACACCAAAGAGTAAGTAGGAGAGGTGGAAGGAAGTGGCTGTACATAAGACCGTATCTTCCTTGTCTCCCAATAATGCAGTCATATTGTCACCACCATCTTTGATGGATGACTTCAGGTAGTTTCAGGAATTAACAAAAAGGATAGCTGACACTCTCTGCATACTTCTGCTGGAGATGCAGGACACCCATCAAAACTGATAGACATTCTACATGCCTCAGCTACCTTGAAAATTGCCCTGAAAGTAAATCAGGCCATCTTGGACCTGACAAAGATCATATGGCAAACACCAGTTTTAATAGCCCCAACCTGCAAGAGGGCGAACAAAAAGTTTTATGTCTTCTTCAAAAACTCAGAGTTCCTCTTTACCCACCCACCACACAGCTCCGTTGCGGTGGATGTGGTCAACTCCCAGGGTCAGGAAACACCCCATACTTCCTGGAAGCATCATGACCTTTTTGGCAGGAAGACATATTCAGCTTCCCTGCAATTCAGAATTGCAAATTACCAGATTACACCAACTAAAATAGACTCAATGACTTCATTGAGAAATTGCCAGAAGCCTCTGAGGACTCCTTCAAAGCCATCATTCAAGAGGGACAGTTGGTGGCAAAGAGAGCCCTATGTTTGGTCCTTGACATGGCTGATGCGGTGGCCAGGACCATCTCCACAGTGGTGGTGATGAGGTGAGCATTACATAGGCGAGCATTGTGACTCCATCTTTTGGGGTTCTCAAAAGAGGTGCAGTATGAGGGAAGACTGCACGTTTGCGTGCACAATATTGTCCAATCAGCAGTGCACGGATGCAAATACACATACAGAGTAGTGCCATAGGGGGACACATCTCGAAGGAACATTGTTACTGAACAGGTTGAGTAATTTTTTCTTGTCCTGTAGTATAATACTGTAACAGTTTAAGGAGAGAGAATAAAAAAGTAATCCTCTGCTTTGCTTTTGTTGCCAGCTTAAAAAAAATAACCTATATAAATTAAATGACTTATATAATACAGAGTTTTTCCTCTATTTTGTAAATTTCAAGTTGTTATACTGTGCCTAGCAGAAAAATAAGATTACAGACAAATCACAAAAACATTCATGCTTTTTTACCTAATTTAATTCATGCTGAAATCTTGTTTATATTTTAGAAATAAACACTTGAAACATTTCAGTTTGCAGTTTTAATATTAAATGGATATTGTTGGGATCATGTTGCTATAAATAATAAGTGAACTGAATAAATATGACAAATGAGTGGGCAATGGATTTTTGTATATAATTATTGAATGAAAGCTTTCACCTTGAATTGTGTGGGTAGTCTGTGGTCAAGAGTGG
The DNA here is from genome assembly GCA_007922175.1 of Pelusios castaneus. Classification (NCBI taxonomy): domain Eukaryota; kingdom Metazoa; phylum Chordata; order Testudines; family Pelomedusidae; genus Pelusios; species Pelusios castaneus. Next base: position 2,125,949 of record ML685784.1, read on the forward strand.
AAAATAATATAATAATATATGTTTTAACATTTGAGCTTTATGGCAATGTTGTTCTCCCTCACAATAATAAAAGCAGTTTATCCCGTTACATAGTCTGTTTAGATACTGATAAAGTTAACATCAGTCATTTGGAAAGAACACTTTTTCACTACTCTTATTCATCTGCAAAGTGATTTGGACAATAAAAATTGCTTATATTGAAAAATGCATCTTATAATCTGAGTTTATGGGAAAGTCTTTTGTAATGGTCATGGTCTAATATACCATGAAAAAAACAAAAACAAAAACGTACCAGTTCTGTCCAGAAATACACAGAGACCGAATTTTTCAGCAGACGATAGTTAAGAAGCTGATATGTGGGTCCACCCAGACTATGGTATTCTGAAAGAATCAGAGTTTACCCCCCCCCCAAAAGGGCAACATGTGACTTAATTATTAAATTATATCTGCTTTATTTGAACAAGGATGGCGGGAGGGGGGGGGACGATGGGGGGAGTAGCAGATTAACAACACATACAAAACCAATATATAAGAACAGTCATGTCTGATATTTAAGAAATGCAAGTAGAGTATATTTGGTTTCGGTAAGAGTATGCAGATAGGAGTGCATTGGGTTATATATGTTTATTAAGTATTGTATGTACTTTTTTGGCTCTTTTTATCTCTAGTTCATGTGCTGGGATCACAGCTAAGAAGGGTTATAAGATAAGCCCCTATAGACTAAAAAAAGATCTCTGCTAAGCTTCAGAATGAGGCATGTAGGCCTCTCTTTGAAACTTCCACATAGTGCTGTTCTGTCAGTAAGGAGGCTCTGTGGTTTTTGGTTCCCTTCTTCAGGTAATGAGAGCTAGTGGTAGTCTGTACAAGTCCACCTGATCTGTTTGTGCTTCTAGAAATGCTGGAACTAACCAGCATAAAGCAATCATTCTCAGCAGAGAGAGTCAGACTGGCTTTGTAGCCAGCAATAGTGTGCAATGCTTTCAGTCTCGCTGTTGGGGTCAGGGTCAGGGTCAGATTACTGCAGGGGCTTGAGAAGCTTAAGCTCTGGGTCCTGGGCTAAAGGGGGGCCCCTGTAGCCCACGCAATAATCCAATCCTGGTCCACTCTTGACTGTTGGTCTGCTGCATTGCTCAGCCTGCTGCTCGCCAGGTCCCAATGCTTGCAACGAGCTGCCATGCCTCTGCCCCATGCTGCCCCACTTGCATTATGATGGCACCCAGCGGCCGGTCCACAGAGCTCCCAGAAGGAGTGGGGAGTCCCTACCTCTGCAATGTTGCACTGCGGCTAGCCTAAAACCTCTGCGTGGCTTGCAGGATTCTCTGCCCCCTCAAGCCCCGGCCTATCCTTTTTGCCCCTTCTTGCCCTGTCCCTGTCCCTGCTTCTGCCCCCCATGCTGGGTCCAACTCCCCCACAGCAGATTGAATACTCTCAGTGGGGGGATGAGGAGGGAGGCTCTGCCCCTGCAGCAGTGCTGGCTTGTGAGCCTCCCCCCGAGACCCTCCACAGCAACACTGGCCGGAGCCCCAGCACCATTGACCCTGCCCCCCCAGGACTGTTGGGACTGGGTGTCCCACTCTCCAGGCAGGGCGACACCGCAATGGGGGTTGGAGAAAGCCCTACAAGAGTGGGCAGCCCCAGGCCCCTCCGGGCCCTGGTCAGGGTGACAGGGAAAAGAAAAGATTTTGTAGTCCAAAATTTGGGGTTAAATAAGCTATTTAATCAGAAAAGGGCTTCAGAAGAGATGAGGAGATATGATTGAGTGAATCATTTTTCATGTTGCTTATTTAGATATCTTATAGGTGGTTCAACATTGTATGCAAATAATGACTTAAGTCCAGGCAGTATTGTTACCTGTACAGGACTGATCTTTATGGGAAGTATGGCATCTACCTTGATCATTAACATCTTATTTTTCAGTTTTTTTCATACAGATCTAATTCTTTTGATATTAGCTACAGCGTTTATTTTAAGAGTATCCTATCTGTGGAGAACTGTGCAACCAAAAGATACATACATTCTCATTCTTCCTTAACCTTGTCAATGAAGTGAAGAGCTGTGAAGGTTTATATGAGTCTTGAATGATGCATTGGCCTCATGTCAACTCTGTAGGATTTCACCCTTACTGAAGAAGGGTAGCATTTGTTTGATACCATTTGGGAAAAAAAGTATTCATTATCCCCTTAAATTTGAATTTACAGACAGTAAAGATTTAGAGGAGCTATTTTGTCAATTGCACCTAAGGGAGTAGCTCCCACTTTTTATTCACATCAATGAGAAAAAGTTCAATTTCACCAATTTACTGTATGTATTTGTGTGTAGTTGGGTTTAGCTGCTTTGTTTATAAAATACTGTAGATCCATGAAATACACAATGAGCTTGTGACACTCCCCGCTCAGAATCTGGTCTGGGGTGCAGCTGTACCCCCCTGATTGCCACTCCTTGGACCCCAACTTACCCCACTTTGCCAGGTGGCCACCCACTACAGGGTCAGTTTGTCCTAGCCTCCTGCATGTAATTGGTCCCAGACATGGGCGTGTGCTCTCCAGCCACTCAGGGGATGGGCCTCCAGCAAGCAACCCCAGCTCCCAGATGCCACACTGGGCACTTCTGTCCTGCAGGGATCAGGGCCCTTCCCCAATCACTGTAGGCTCATAGACACCAGTTCGCTCATCTATCAAAGAGATGGGAATGTGCCCAGTTGTTTCTCATTCACCCTCCCTAAAGTCCACACAGGTTTAGATAAAACAAACACTACTTTATTGATTAGAACATGATTTTAAGTGAGTATGCAGCAAATCAATGCCCAATCATTTAATAAAGTGGCCAAGAGGTACCACAAGCACATAAAGATATAAGATGCATTCTGACCCAAAGTCACTATTACAAATATGCTCATTTCACCACTCAGTTTTGGCTGTGATGGTTTACAGCAGGTTTCTGCCTCTCCATAGGCAGGGCCAAATCCTACTTGGAGATGTTTTCACGATGGAGTTTCTCTGGCAAAAAGTTTGTAATAGATCAAGTGTGTATAGTTGTTTCCAATCCCCCTCACCCTCCCTCTTCCTGGGCTGAGGTGATATTCTTTTCTTCAGAAAAGGTGGGAGATCTCCCCATCTCTGGCTGAGGTGCTACCAAAATTTAGTTAGCCTGTTGTTGTCATCTTCTCTACATGTGTACTTGCAACACTGACTGTTTACATGCTGCTAGGAGGCTGCTCTGATTGTCTCTCTCCCCACTGAGCTGTGTGAAATACCTAGGAACATGCTTCACATCTGTACCCATACATGATGCTGTAGAAAACAGGATGCCATAACAATAATGCAGAACATGTTATGAGCATTCATAAAGGAACTGCTTGCATGATATATTTGTCATCAAACCATGCAATTACATTGCAAAAGTGAAGAGGAAAGTTACACAGATCATACCCTAGGGGTGCAAGGATGTGCATCCCAGGACAGAGCTTGCATAACTTTTCATTGATGAAAACAGGGGAACCAGTTTTATGGGTTTTGCACAAGGCTCTTTAGCTACAGCAAAATGATAAGCGGAAACTCCATGTTAATCTTGCTTTGAAAGGAGCTTTCATGCTTGCAAGTTAACAGATTCATAATCTCACTGTTTGTAAACAGCTACAACTTGTGACCTTAATTTTATTGTAGAGGTGCTTCATCATCATCATAGCACTTGGAAACCTGTAAAGCAGAATTTTACATTATTTAAAGTTACATAAAAAAGACTAAGGGAGACATATTTCTCTGCTACAGATTTCTGAAATACCTGTATCATTCAACATCTCAGAGGAGGACATAATATTGTTTCTTTTTTTATGCAACACTTTTAATTAAGAATTATGTGATGAAAATAATATAAATCATGTAAGAATGATAGGTTATGGCTATATTAATAGCTATATACTGCCTGGATTGACTGAAAAATTTATTACTGAGAAGCTGTATTTTGCGGGTCTCTTTTTGGACCTGTTGTATTATTTAGCATGTATTTTTGTCCTGTATGCTACATAAATTGTGGTACTTGGTTAACCAAGTCTTAAGAATAAATGCACAAATAAGTTCCTAAAGACCTATTAGGGCTGCTCTTCAATGAATAATCTAACTGGATGTTAATCGGCTTTGTCATTAGTCACAATTTAACAACGCTACAGTACAGTAGGTTTGGAAGAAAAACAAATTTTTATACCAAAGCGATCTCAGGTAGTTTTTTTTCCTAAGGATGCACTTCTAAAAAGAAAAAAAAAAGATTATGATGATTGATAATCTTAATGTTGCAGTAAAAACCTAATTCTAAGCATGGGTCTACACAACCCTCCACTCCCCATGCAGAAAAAACACCAAAGGGGAGCTATAAAGGGGTAAGTTCAGAGGTTTGTGTTCCTTTGAAGTGCCACACATCCTCCTCTTCTAGAGGTAAGGCTGGCAGCAGAGCAGAAAGGCCAGTTGTGTGGTCACCAGTTCCATTGGAAGAATGAGGCCAGATCTCACAGATCTCATCCGTCTTGTGTTCCTTGGGTTTGCTGTTCCTGCCTTGTTGCCTGTGGCAGTTCCCTCTATCATATCCTTACTGCAATGATGGTGTTACTGTTATTTTGCATTGGAAGTCAGTTGCCCTAAGAGGGAAAACTGCCTTAAAGCTTTTTCACAACACTTGCCCTACTCTGGATGTGTACCATCTCCTGCTATATGCTGCAGCAGCCCTGTAGAGCAGAAGATATTGGAAACCATGGTTTATGTAAGTGGTGGTGGGAAAGAAACTGCTAGTTGGTAGAAAGTCATCCCTTCAGCATGGCCCCTTCATTTCACAGTTAAAAAAATCAGAATTACAAAGAAATAATCAAAATTACTGTGTAATACACAGCAGTGTTGGCTGGAGCCAAAGTCCCATTCTTGTCAGATTCAACCCCTTTACAGTAATTTGCCTAACCTAAATGAAAACAAAACGCTGACCAAGAAGCAGTCACTGATTAAAATATCTTCCTCTTCTATGCTTTTCATTTTAGGCTCATTGATTTTTGTTCTAGTTTTATATAATTGCACAAGGGTTGTTAGCTAAGACACAGAGTTAATACAACAGAGTCCTGTGACACTTTTAAAGACTAACAGATTTATTTATTGCATGAGCTTTCATGGGATTTTCTCCCACGAAAGCTCATGCGATAAATAAATCTGTTAGTCTTTAAAAGTGCCACAGGACTCTGTTGTCTTTCTACAATAGACTAACACGGCTACCCCTTTGGAATTTGAGAGTTAATACAGGAAGCTAAAAGCTTTTTAAAAAGGAGGGTGGTAAAGGGGTTTTTCATTTGGAGACTTGAGAATGGTGTACTTTGGAAAACTGTTGGAATTTCAAAACTTGGGGTTTTTTTGCAAACATTTCCATACATATTAAAGCAAAAGTATTTCCAAAGCTATTAATGATTTGGGTTTAAGTGATATAGGTGTTTCTATTCCTGCTACTTTGGCATGTACAGTAAAGCAGGGCTTCCCATGCTTTTTCCCCTGGGGCCCACCAGTGCAGCTGGAAGAAGCACTGTAGCCCATTATTAACACTTCTTGAAGAAAACTATTAATTTGAACTAGCTATAACTGTAAAACTGAAAAGGACACATACATTATTTAAATTTTAATGTAAACAATTGTAATGCTAGCAATCCCTAGCAGTATGCACTTAAAGAAATGCTTCAAGATCTTGAAACTTAACAGTTTAAGTAAAAATACTTTAAAAAATATGTTGAAAGTAAAATCTGGTGTTCAAACAGGGAAAACAAAATTTTATATAAAACTGAACACTAAGCAACACAACATTTTTAACAAAATTGTTAAATGCGTGTTATTTATTGACATAATGGTTGTCCAACTTTGAACATTATATTGTGTTATCAATTTTTTTAGGGTAAAATCTGAGTTTCTGTGCTGTTTGAGTAAAGACTCAACCCTACTCTCTACTAATTAAAAAAAAATTGTAAGTAAATAATATTTAAAAGTCTTAGCACACTGAGGCAACTGGTACTCGTCCAGTCCAGTAAAGGAGAATACAAACTTCACATATCTATCATCATATATTCTTACCATTTGCTTAATTTTTTTTGGCTAGCTCATTTCATGTGTTTATTTATACAACCCTTTTATTGCAGTAGCATAAACAATAGACAGTGAGAATTGAAAGATAATTAAATAAACAGATGAGTAATAACTGTATGACAGTCAAATTCTATTTTAAAACACATAGGAAATATGCGGTATGATTTAAACTATACTAAGATTTATGTTATATAACTTGGGTTAATTATACTCACCCCCATTTCAAATAGCTTGGTTGAGAGAGGTGTCCAGTTTCTTGACTTGAGAGATGGGTGGAGAGCTTGATAATACTAAGCAACTATAGTTAGGGTATATTTAAACAGTTAAAATAACTAAATAGCTAGTAGGAAAAGATGGGTCTGGCACTGCTGCTGGTGCTAAAAGCTGAAGTGCAAAAGAAAGCAAGATACCCCCAGCAACCGGTTGGTCTTTTCTACCCTGTATAGCATGAGTTAATTTGGGTCCTCCTCCTATACCCAAATATGGGTTTTTCACTCCCAAAATTGTAGGGGTACACTTATTCTATAGGTTGCCAGGTTCATGTGTATGATCGATGCATCCCATCCTTCCACTATGTTCTTCTATCTTCCCCTTTATTTCTAGATATTTTTGTGACTTTGCGGTGAACTTTTACAGATATTTTAGGGTCCAGACTAGGTAAGTCCCTTCTTGTTTTGATGCCTGCTGACCTAACTCAGACAGTTCATGATCAAAATATAGTCCCTGGATTTCCACATCATTGCTCAATGGACAAACAAGTCTGTCTTATGCCAATTTATCTTATGCTAATTTATAAATACCAGTGGCTTTAGCTATCTCATACAGACCTAGTATGATCTCTACCCAAGCCTGCAAGGTACCTTGCATTACAGCTTTTAATATAAAATGTATACAGTCTTATGCACCTATGATAGGTCTGTAAATCTATAATACCAGGATTCCTTAAATCTATAAAGAAAGATATATGTAGGTAGATACATGCATGCAAGCCTTGCTTGGGTTAAGCTAGAGGCAACATGGAACTGCATCTCAGTCAACCTTTATGCCATGGTCCAAATCTTTGCTAGAGAGTACTCTAGCTCTGATGCTCTCCCTTTCCTTTTTTTGTGTGTATGTACTGTTTTGAATTATGCTCACCTGTAACTTTATATGTAGGGCTCACATAGCAGTAGATCAGTAACCTGGCAAATGTGGGTTTAGCTGGAAAATGAAGAAGACATACTTCCCTTTATTGGCAATACTTGGTTCACATTTTGCATCTTGGCAGAGAATTAGATGATCCAAGCTCTCTCTGCTAACTCTATGGTTCTATGATTTTAAAAACTCTTATTTTCAAATATAGAGATTAGCAATTTTTAATGCAAGCTCAAATTCTGATATCCTTGGGGTCCTAATCATGTGTCTACTGTGCCTGTGTTTTAATCTAGCCTAGTCCAAGGGAGCATGTGAACTCCACTGAGGGACACTCAAGTCTGAGGAGTGCATGTGTTCATTTTGTTCTTGAACATTACCAAAGTTGTTGTGAATGATATCTCATTTTGGCACCTCAGGTGGACAAAGCCTAGCTCATGGGTTGTGCTCGGGAAGAATACCACTTCTCCTTCTTTATTGCAGTTTGAGTCCATTTTATATGATAAGCTACTTGGAGTAGGGACTCCTGTAATATGGAGAGTGGGATTGCAATGTGTGCTGGTGTGACCTTCGGGTGGGCTAAATTCATTTAGTTGCCCTTCTCCAGTGCCCC
>ML685784.1:2133800-2292485 GCA_007922175.1 Pelusios castaneus
TCAGAGCTACACTCACACATTAAAATACTACTAAAAACAAACATAACAATGAACTTTATTAACTACTAACTAAATGAACCTTATCCTAAGAAAACAAACTACAATTAACCAAGAACAATCCCTTGCATGAAAGATACCCAAGAGTCCCAAAGTCTGTGTGGAGTTCACCCAACTCTCAGCTACAGTCTCTGTTCCAGCATGGAAGCTTGAGTGGCAAGAAATAGCTGTCCTCTTCTTTCTCTGCTGGGATCCTCTGTAGCATTACATGCAGGCTTTCTCTTCTCCTTTGCAACCAGCCCTCAGTCCCATATGCATGTCTGCAAGGTCTGGTGCAAATAACTCCTTTACATGGAGAAAACATCTTGTTCACTCCTGGCTCAGCTCCTCTCCAGAACACTGAGCACATGGTCTCCCCTCAAGGCAGCTCCTGCCTGCTGTCTGCTCAGGCTGCTGCTCTCCAGTCATCTGACTGATCACACCAGCAGGGTACACTGTGGAGCATGCTCAAATTGCTACCACTCCCTGCTACTGGAAGTTTCCAGTTGTTTCCAGTTGTGGGTCACTAATCTGCCCAACAACAGTAACCCACCCTCAGCAGGTCTCTCAGAGATAGCCTTTTCAGGCATATGGGTTACACTGGTACATAAAGTCACTCTCTTCCTTTCGATTGGAAAAGGACTGGAAGGGAGGAAGAAGTAGTGGCTGGGTGCACACAGCTGCTCCCTGGCTTTTGAGCAATTTCAGAAAAACACGCTATACAGAGCAAGGACTACTGGCTATGTCTACACTTGTTAAGCTAAGTCTACTTAGAGTGTCTACATAGAACACTCCAGTTGACTGCCTTCATCAACACTGGCAGGTGCTAGGTCGACGGAGGAGAGCTGTGGCTGGGGAAGATCGGGCTGGGGAGAGCCGCAGCTAGGGGAGGTGGGGCTGCAGAAAAGGGAGCTACGGCTCAGTGGGAGATGGACTAGGGGGAGATGGGAGTTGGGGGGAGGGAGCGCTGCGGCTAGGGAGATGGGTTGCCGGCTCCTGCGAGACAGAGGAGCCCCAGCTGTGGGGGAACTGCCACCGTACAGGGCCTCCAGCTGTGCGGGGATGCCGGCTTCCATGTGGCAGTGGAGCCCTAGCCACGGGGGAACCCCTGCTGCTCTGGGGCTCCAACCTGCAGGGTTGCCGGCTCCCGCATGGCAGAAAAGCCCCAGCCAGGGGGGAATCCCCGCCGCACCGGGACTCCAGCCGCATGGGGTTGCCGGCTCCTGCGTGGCAGAGGAGCCCCAGCCGCGGTGAAACCCCCTCCACACCGGAGCTCCAGCCGCGCGGGGTTGCTGGCTCCCACGGGATAGAGGAGCCCCAGCCACAGGGAAACCCCCACCGCACTGGGGCAGGGGTTTCCCTGCGTCTGGAGCCCCGGAGACGCATGGGTTCTACTTCGAGAGATATGTCCGTGGGTGCTCCACGTATGGAGTCAGTGCGCCCTCGCAGGACAGATTGGAGATTTTTCATAGCAGTGACTGTTGGAGCCGCTTGTGTTGCTCGCTGTCCTCGCGCGTCTCTTGGCGGCACATTTGAAGCGCAAGCGGCTCCCACCGCCTCAGTCCCTTCTCTACCGCCTTCGGCGACAGACGGAGCTCACCTCTATTCCTTTACCTCAGCCTTCAGTTAACGAACTGAATCATCCTTTATTATAATTCTCGTCCTTTTTTCTTTTTCTTTTCTTTCCATCCCGCTTCATTAAAAAAAAAAAAAAAAAAGAAGAAGAAGAAGAAAAAGAAGAAAGAAAGCCTTTCTTACATGCCAGTCTTACCTGGCTTTAAAAGATGTGAGAAGTGCCGCGAGGCTATGCCAGCCTCAAACAGTCACTCAATCAGCATAAGGTGCTTGGGAGAACTACATATCTCCCAAAAGTGTCAGCACTGCAGGAACCTTAGTAACAGAACTAGACGTGATAGGGACCTCTGTCTCAAGCTCTTATCAATGGAAAAGTCATAGAGACCGGCTTCGGACCCAAGGCAAACACAAGCTGTCTCTCCAGTTTCTAAAAGACACTTACCCCCCCCCCCCCCCCCCGCATTCTTCTGTGAAGAGGAGAAAGACTCCACTGCTTTCTCCTGTTAAAGCCCGTTCCAAAGAGGCTCCCGGTTCCTCTGGTATGCAGGCTGAAAAACACAGAAAAAAACCTCCGCTGACACCTGCAGACCAAACTCTGAAAGGCAGTCAGCTAAAACCTTCAGCAAATACAATGCCGAGCTCAGAGGTGCCACATTCTTCAAAAGCAGCATCGGCACCGGCAACGGAACATACAATGGCACTGCAGGCACTGATTCCACAGACACCCAATCTTGCGGTGCAGAGAGGATCACAAGAATGAGCCTTGGCACCGTCTAAGTGGAATCACCCTCAAAATCCCTCAGAACAACAGGTGCCTCAGCAGGATCAGGCTCAATATGTGCCAAGAAAATGTATTGAGAAGAGAAAACACCGCGGTACCGATGAGGACTGCCCACAGCTCTCACCTGTTACACTTCAATCACCAGGACAGGAATCATTATCACCAGTCCCCTACTCTAGTGAGGATGAGAATGATCCAGAGGAGCCGCAATTCTCACCTGAACCAGCCTCTCCTCACAGATTCTATTATAGGAGGAAACAGGAATTCAGACCTTCTTATCCCTGATATGGTCCCTCCTGGTACGGACCACCTCCAACAGCCTATCCATCACATTGGCTAACATATGAGTCATGGTCTCCATGGTCATCTGATCATAACAACCTACTCACCAAGAAATCATTTAAGTCCACACCAAAACATCCACCAAGATCACCAGACCTTCAACTCCTAGGGGAAGAGGAGGAGGAGAATATACCCAACTCCCCTCCTCCTGAACGTAATATCTCACCATCAATACGAGAGGAGATCGCTCACTCTCCTTCAACAACTGCAGATGAATCAAAACAATTTCAAGAACTCTTTAAGAGGGTGGCAGAGTCCTTGGAAATACCTCTGCAGGAGGTAGCAGGATCTCAGCACAAACTGCTGAAGATACTACAGACAACCTCCACAACAAAAATCTCCTTGCAAATCAACAACGCATTAATGGAACCAGCAGACCAAATTTGGCAAACACCTGCCACGATACCCTCAACATCTAAACAAGTGGACAAGAAATACTTTATCCCCACTAAGAACTCAGAATATTTGTTTGCTCACCCCGCTCCCAACTCCTTAGTTGTGGAGGCTGCTAACCAAAGACATAAACAACAATTTAATAGAATTACGCCACACGATAAAGAAGATAAAAAGATGGACCTACTCGGAAAGAAAGTTTACTCATCATCATCCTTACATCTCAGAATAGCAAATTACTCAGCATTACTTGCGAATTACGACTACAATAATTATTTGAAACTGGCAGACTTTATTGAAGATATACCAGAGGCAAAAAAAAAATCAATTCCATGCTATTGTCTGCGTAGGTCAGTTAATATCCAGGACAGCTTTGCAGGCGGCACTAGATGTCTCGGATACAGCAGCCCATAACATTGCGACAGCAGTCGTCATGAAGAGATCTTCTTGGCTGCACTCTGCCGAATTGCCAAAATCGCTCCAGGCCATGATAGAAGATTTACCTTTCAATAAGAAAAAATTATTCTCAGAGAAAACGGATGAACTCATGCATTCATCCAAGAATTCTAGAGCAACACTTCGAACATTCAGCATATACCCTACTACTAATAGGAGACAACCATATAGGTACCAGCCATATAACACCAGATACCAATACCAATACAGACCGAATTGTAGGAGACAAGAACAACTTTTTTAAAGAAACCCTGTTAAAGGCACAGGAAGATAACATTCCGATGTGCAGAAAGAACAGCAAATGTGGACGGCGACCAGCGTGGCTTAGCAGGGAACTCTGCGGGGAGCTGAAACATAAAAAGGAAGCTTACAAGAAGTGGAAGCTTGGACAGATGACAAGGGAGGCGTATAAAGATATTGCTCGGGACTGCAGGGATCAAATCAGAAAGGCCAAAGGACAATTGGAGTTGCAGCTAGCAAGATATGTGAAGGATAACAGAAAGGGGTTCTATAAGTATATCAGCAACAAGAAAAGGATCAGAGGTGGTGTAGGTCCCTTACTGAATGGGGCAGGCATCCTCGTGGAGGAGGATGCGGAAAAGGCTGAAGTACTCAATGCTTTTTTTACTTCAGTCTTCACAGGGTGGGCCAGCTCCCAGGCTACTACACGGGGTAACGCGGACTGGAGAGAAGAGTGGCCCTCGGTGATGGAAAGTCAGGTTAGGGAACACTTAATGAAATTGGATGTGCACAAGTCCATGGGGCCAGATGAACTGCATCCGAGGGTGCTGAGGGAGTTGGGGGAAGTGATTGCAGAGCCGCTGGCCATTATCTTTGAGAACTCGTGGCGAACGGGGGTGGTCCCGAAGGATTGGAAAAAGGCAAATATAGTACCTATCTTTAAGAAAGGGAAAAAGGAGGATCCGGGGAACTACAGACCGGTCAGCCTCACCTCAATCCCTGGGAAAATCATGGAGCAGGTCCTCAAGGAATCCATCCTGAAACACTTGGAGGAAAATAGAGTGATCAGGAACAGTCAACATGGATTCACCAAGGGCAAATCGTGCCTGACCAACCTGATTTCCTTCTATGATGAGATGACTGGATTTGTGGATGCGGGAAGAGCCGTTGACGTGATATACCTTGACTTTAGCAAGGCTTTTGATACGTTTTCCCACAGCATTCTCGTCGGCAAGATAAGGAAGTATGGGTTGGACGAGTGGACTGTAAGGTAGATCGAAAACTGGTTAGATCAACGGGCTCAGCGGGTAGGAATCAATGGCTCGATGTCTGGTTGGCAACCGGTAACGAGTGGAGTGCCCCAGGGGTCGGTCCTGGGGCCGGTTCTATTCAACATCTTCATTAATGATCTTCATGATGGAATAGACTGCGTGCTTAGTAAGTTTGCAGATGACACCAAGTTGGGGGGAATGGTAGATACTCTGGAGGGCAGGGACAGGATCCAGAGAGACTTGGACAACTTGGAACACTGGGCTGCAAGAAACCTCATGAGGTTCAACAAAGACAAGTGCAAAGTCCTGCACTTAGGACGGAAAAATCCCATGCACTGCTACAGGCTGGGGACTGATCAGCTAAGTAGCAGCACTGTAGAAAAGGACCTGGGAGTTATGGTGGACGGGAAGATGAATATGAGCCAACAGTGTGCCCTTGTTGCCAGAAAGGCCAATGGCATATTAGGCTGCATCAGTAGGAGTATTGCCAGCAGATCGAGGGATGTGATAATTCCCCTCTATTCGACACTGGTCAGGCCGCATCTGGAGTACTGTGTCCAGTTTTGGGCTCCCCACTACAGAAAGGATGTGGACAAATTAGAAAGAGTCCAGCGGAGGGCAACAAAAATGATTAGGGGGCTGGGGCACATGACTTATGAGGAGAGACTGAAGGAACTAGGCTTATTTAGTCTACAGAAGAGAAGATTGAGGGGAGATTTGATAGCAACCTTCAACTACTTGAAGGGTTGCTTCAAAGAGGAGGGAGCTAGGCTGTTCTCGATGGTAACAGAGGACAGAACAAGGAGCAATGGTTTCAAATTACAGCTGGGGAGGTCAAGGTTGGATATTAGGAAAAACTTTCTCACTAGGAGGGTGGTGAAGCATTGGAATGGGCTATCTAGGGAGGTGTTAGAATCTTCATCTTTGGAGATTTTTAAGGCTCGGTTAGACAAAACCCTGGCTGGGATAATTTAGGGGGAGTGGTCCTGCTTTTTAGCAGGGGGTTGGACTAGATGACCTCGTGAGGTCCCTTCCAACCCTATGATTCTATGATTCTAACTCAGGAGCAGACAAAGACCCCACAGATGGAGACAACAAATGCACAAAACCTCTCCCAAGTACACAGAGCAAACCAATATATACTATCACAGACTCAAACCATTCTTATAACATTGGTCGAACATCACCACAGACAAATGGGTCTTAGAAATAATCAATACAAGTTACACCATCCCATTCTCTGTAAAACCAAAACACAATACCCCTCCCCCATCCCTCCTCAGAGACACAGCTCACGAACATGTATTACAATAAGAGGTCCATCACCTCCTGCAAATAGGAGCAATACAACATGTTCCAGAACATTACAAGGGCAAAGGATTCTACTCCCCATACTTTATAGCTCAAAAGAAAACAGGAGGATGGAGACGCATACTCCATCTAAGAAGACTAAACAGATTCATAAAACCTGATAAATTCAGAATGGTGACCCTATCAACCGTCATCCCAGCTCAGGAAGTAGAGGTCTGGTTCAAGGCCCTCGACCTACAGGATGCTTACTTTCATATATTGGATTCACCAAGGGCAAATCGTGCCTGACCAGCCTGATTTCCTTCTATGATGAGATGACTGGATTTGTGGATGAGGGAAGAGCCATTGACGTGGTATACCTTGACTTTAGCAAGGCTTTTGATATGGTTTCCCACAGCATTCTCGTCGACAAGTTAAGGAAGTATGGGTTGGATGAGTGGACCTTAAGGTGGATCGAAAACTGGCTAGATCAACGGGCTCAGCAGGTAGGAATCAATGGCTCGATGTCTGGTTGGCAACCGGTAACGAGTGGAGTGCCCCAGGGGTCGGTCCTGGGGCCAGTTCTATTCAACATCTCCATTAATGATCTTGATGATGGAATAGACTGCGTGCTTAGTGAGTTTGCGGATGACACCAAGTTGGGGGGAATGGTAGATACTCTGGAGGGCAGGGACAGGATCCAGGGAGACTTGGACAAATTGGAACACTGGGCCGAAAGAAACCTCATGAGGTCCAACAAAGACAAGTGCAAAGTCCTGCACTTAGGACGAAAAAATCCCATGCACTGCTACAGGCTGGGGACCGATCGGCTAAGTAGCAGCGCTGTAGAAAAGGACCTGGGGGTTATGGTGGACCGGAAGATGAATATGAGCCAACAGTGTGCCCTTGTTGCCAAAAAGGCCAATGGCATATTAGGCTGCATCAGTAGGAGTATTGCCAGCAGATCGAGGGATGTGATAATTCTTCGTCGAGTGGTGTCCCTGTAGGGGTGCTCCACTCCAGGTGTCTGTCGCGTCCTCGCGGCGAGCTCGGAGATTTGTGCCGCAGTGTCCCCCTCTGGCCACGCTCGCGCGACCCTCCGCAACCGTCCCCAGTGTTCTGGGTCACGCGCGCACGGCCAGGGTCCCTCAGTTCCTTCTCAACCGTCAAACGGCTGAGACGGAGGTCGCCAGTGCTCCCCATAATTGATAGGGAACTAGTTTAAAATAGTTTTAAAAGTAGTTTAAAAATAGTTTATATAGTTTAGTTTATATTAGTTACTTAGAAATTAGGAAAGTAAGGAAAGCCGCTTCGTTAAACGCGGCAGCATTTAAAAAAAAAAACAAAACAAAAAACGGGAGAGAGAGAAGCCGCTTCATTTAAAGCGGCGGCGTCAAAAAAAAAAAAAAGAGAGACAGCGATGCCCGGTCCAGCGGGTTTTAAAAGGTGTACCCTCTGCAGAGATGCGATGCCCGCATCAGATGGACACTCAAAGTGTATCAGATGCCTGGGCAAGGGACACATTCCCAGCAAGTGCCCTCACTGCAGCAAACTGACAGCGAGGGCGAAGAAGGACAGAGAGCTGCGGCTGAGGATGATTGAAATGGAAAGGTCACTGCGGCCAGCCTCTGATCCGGGAAAGATCTCTCCCCTGAGGCAAAGAGGCAGAGAGGAGAAGAAAAGATCTTACACTCCCTCTAAGAGCCCGCCTCGGAGGCAGCAGCCTACGCTGAAGCCAACGGCTGATTACAGACCGTTAGGCTCTGCGGCACCGAGAGCACCGAGCTCAATGAATGCCGGTGCAGAGTTGAGGTCCCAACTGGCACTGACCTCCTCTATGTGCTGAAAGGGGACGACGGCACCGGCTGCAGCTACAGCCAGGTCGGCACCGCAGGAGGAGGCGGAGCCCAGCACGGTAGCTGCTTCAGCACCAGGGGAAGAAGCGGTGCAGCAGCAACCAGCCCCTTCCACGGCACCGGAGCCTGCAACCGCAACACAGAGGGCGCTGCAGGAAGCTTTCTCTGATAGTGACAAAGCACCTCAGAGACAAGGGGGCAAGAGGAAACAAAAGAAAAGGCACCTGGAGCGGGGTGACACATCCCCCCAACCATACTCACCGATTGGAGGGAGGATGTCGCCCCTCCCATATTCAGATGAGGATGAGTCCCTTGATGCCTTGGCCCCTCGTCAGTCCTCAAAGGATTGGGCATCTCCTAGGGCAAAGAGAAGAAGTGCTGAGCCCTATGCCAATAACCCGTGGCTCCTGCCACCATGGATGGCTCCACCAGCATCATTTCTGCCACAATGGCAGAACTGGGATGCATGGTCATCATATATGAGAGCATATAGCAGACAAACCAGCTGTTATGGAGATGCAGTTTCTACATCAGGGTCATCTCTTGGCCCAACAGAACAGAATCCTGATGCTCTACAGGAGCAAGAGGGCAGTCTGGCCCATGAAAAGGATAACCAAGCACACAGCTCTCTGGACACTTCCATCTACCCCAGTACAAGTGGGGAAAATGTTAAACGCTTCCAAGAGCTTTTCAGAAGGGTGGCTCAAGATCTAGAAATTCCTTTAGCGGAAGAAGTTAAACCCAACCACAAACTTCTAAGAATTTTACACAAGACGGCTCCATCCAAGGTAGCTTTACCAATGGATGAGGCCATCATGGACCCTGCAAATGACACGTGGCGAACCCCAGCAACCACTGCTCCAACCAACAAACAGACCGATAAAAAGTATTATGTGCAATCTCTCAATAATGAATACTTATTTGCACATCCACCTCCAAGCTCACTTGTAGTGGAGGCAGCACAACAGAAAGCTAAACAGCCAAGAAATAAACAAGATAAGGACTGGAAGAAGATGGACACACTGGGAAGGAAGGTGTACTCCTCTGCCACATTACAGATGAGAGTCGCTAATTATGCAGCAATGCTGGCTAATTATGACCACAGCACCTACTCCAAGTTCGAGTCTTTCCTAGAAGTAATCCCGGAAGACAGCAGGGAACAATTCCAGTCCACTCTCAGGGAGGGACAACTCATATCAAGAACAGCCCTGCAGGCAGCCCTGGACACGGCAGATACGGCGGCTAGGACAGTTGCCACAGCGGTGGTTATGCGCCGAGCATCGTGGCTGCACTCAGCAGGCCTTCCAAGAGAACTGATAAACAACATTGAGGACCTCCCTTTTGATAAAGTGAAACTTTTTGGGGAAAAGACTAACGAAGTACTGCATTCAACGAAGGACTCTAGAGCCACCCTTCATACGTTGGGTATTTACACTCCTAACACTCCTAACAATCAGTGGAGACAGCACAGATACCAGCCATATCAGCGGAGATATCAACAGTACACGCGAAATAGGCAGCAGGGTAGAAATAGAAATAGGCCGCAAAGACGTCGGCAGAGTAATTTCTCCCAGATGACATCGCAACATCCACCCTCATCTAAACAACAATTTTGAGGAGTTGGTCGAGGGTTTGAACGACCTCCCAGATCCAGTGAATATAAAAGCTACGACCATCTTCAACCATTGTCTAAGACCTTTCTTGAACATCTGGAAGTCCATAACTACGGACAAATGGGTCTTAGAGATCATTCAGCAGGGATATTCTATCCCCTTCAACTCTATTCCCCCACCACATTCCCCTTCCCCGTCCCTTTTCAGGGACACAACTCACGAACAAATCCTGCAACAGGAAGTGGAACTTCTTCTGGAGAAAGGAGCTATAGAACCGGTCCCTACACAGCACAGAGGGAAAGGTTTCTATTCAAGATACTTTCTCATCCAGAAGAAGAAGGGGGGATGGAGGCCAATTCTAGACCTCAGAAGGCTCAACAAATTTGTAAGAAAGCAAAGGTTCAAGATGGTCACGCTAGCAACTATAATTCCGACACTAGAAGCAGGGGACTGGTTTTCATCCCTCGACCTGCAAGACGCTTATTTTCATGTGACGATACATCCGGCGCACAGAAGATTTCTAAGGTTTACAGTAGGTCAGCTGCATTACCAGTATACAGTGCTCCCCTTTGGTCTATCCACAGCACCAAGGGTTTTCTCCAAGGTGTTGGCAGTGGTAGCAGCACATCTACACAGGCAAAGCATAATCATATACCCGTATCTGGACGACTGCCTAATAAAAACAGACAGTCCTTTGCAGGCAGAAAGTGCAAACCGAAAGGTGCTATCCCTATTCCAGGCACTCGGACTAAAAATAAATTATCAGAAATCGGCACTACTCCCTACACAAAAACTGGAGTTCATAGGGGCGTATCTGGATGCTACAAGGGCACGGGCGTTCTTGCCGTACAAGAGATTCATAACACTGGCAAATTTGATCATGTCACTCATAGAAAGCCCAACATCTACGGTACATTCCTGCCTACAGATTCTAGGACACATGGCAGCAGCCACAGCAGTCGTGCCCGATGCACGGCTTCACATGCGACACATGCAAATTTGGTTTGCACCGGTATTCAGAAGGTGCAAGCACAGCCCTCTGAAGGGGGTACCTATCCCTCAAAGGGTCAAACAGTCACTGGAGTGGTGGTTGGAACCAACAAACGTTCTAGTGGGAACCCCCTTTTATCAAGAACCACCTTCCATCTTTATAACCACGGACGCGTCCCTGTTAGGGTGGGGCGCTCATCAACACAACCACACGGCGCAAGGCTGATGGTCCATACAAGAGACCAGCCTCCACATCAATGTACTGGAGCTCAGGGCAGTAAGGAACGCGTGCAGACATTTCTTGCCAATGATACAAAACAAGGTTGTAAAAGTCATGACGGACAATGTAGCTTGTATGGTGTATATAAACAAGCAAGGGGGAGCTCGGTCCTGACTGTTATCAGCAGAGGCAACGAATTTATGGACATGGTGTATAGAGCATGGTATCAGGATATCGGCATCATACTTACCTGGCTCTCTGAACACCACTGCCGACTTACTAAGCAGGTACTTTGTGACAAAGCACGAATGGGAACTAAACAAGGAGGTGCTGGGCACAATCTTTCAACAGTGGGGCAATGCTACCATAGACCTCTTTGCGACTCAGGAAAATCGCAAGTGCCGATACTTCTGTTCCAGGGCGGGCGTAGGTCACAGGTCCTTAGGAGATGCATTCATGATAAGTTGGAAAGGACCTCTTCATTATGCGTTCCCGCCAATACCATTGATACACAGAACGATACACAAGGTACGGGAGGACAAAGCCAAGATTATATTAGTTGCCCCAGCGTGGCCCAGACAGACCTGGTTCCCTTACCTCATGCAAATGTCAGTAGCCGAACCGATAACGCTCCCGAGGTACAGAGATCTTCTCTATCAGGATGGGGGACAGACATTACATCCACATCTGGACAAGTTGCACCTTACAGCGTGGCTTCTCCATGGCTTCAGTCGGAAGAATTACAATGTTCAATCCAAGTGAAGAACATCCTGGTGAACAGTAGAAAACACAGTACAAGAATGTCTTACCTGAGAAAATAGTCCAGATTTTCCAAATGGTGTGAGCAAAGGCAAATCTTACCTGATTTGGTTTCAATCCCAGCGGTCCTGGAATACCTTTTGCACTTGAAACAGACAGGACTGGCGAATAGCTCAATTAAGGTGCATCTTGCGGCACTGTCTGCCTTCCATGTACAGGTAGAAAACAGGACACTATATTCTCACAAGACGATTAGAAGATTTATGGATGGGCTGCACAACACATATCCAGCGATACGCCCTCCAACAACCCCTTGGGACCTTAATCTAGTTCTGAGGGTGCTTATGTCACATCCCTTTGAGCCCTTAGCAAAATGTTCAATGAAATATCTATCCATGAAAACGGCGTTTCTGGTAGCCATAACATCGGCTAGACGTGTGAGTGAAATTGGGGCGCTCATGGTGGACCCCCCCTACACGGTGTTTCATCCAGATAGGGTGATATTACGGCCTGATCCAAGGTTCATACCAAAAGTAAACACTCCCTTCCACCTGAACCAGGAGATTAACCTACCGACATTCTATCCAAAACCACATGCTGATAAACGGGCTGCTTCTCTGCATATGCTAGACGTTAGAAGAACATTGGCATTCTACATAGATAGGACTAAGCAATTTAGGAAAACCCGTAGACTTTTTGTCTCAATTGCGGAGAGGTCTAGGGGCAACCCGATCTCGTCACAGAGACTATCTCAATGGATAAGAGACTGCATAATAACGGCCTATAAATTGAACAACGTACCCCCTCCAGGACAAATTAAGACTCATTCCACGAGGGGCATGGCCGCTTCGATAGCTTTTCTCAATAATGTTCCGATGGAGGATATATGTAAGGCAGCTACATGGAAGTCAGCCCATACTTTCACTAAACATTATGTAGTGGATCAGACGCTCAGATCCACCTCCGCTGTGGGATCCACAGTTTTATCTACTGTAAAACACACTCCTGAGGAACCCGCCTTCCATGAACAAGGGAACTGCTCCTCAGGCACCTAGAGTGGAGCACCCCTACAGGGACACCACTCGACGAAGAAACAAAGATTGCTTACCTGCGGTCCCTCCACGTCCCTCCCTCCTCCCCTCTTCTTCCTCAGGGTGTAGAGTTATGCTCTGAGGTTGAGAAGGAACTGAGGGACCCTGGCCGTGCGCGCGTGACCCAGAACACTGGGGACGGTTGCGGAGGGTCACGCGAGCGCGGCCAGAGGGGGACACTGCGGCACAAATCTCCGAGCTCGCCGCGAGGACGCGACAGACACCTAGAGTGGAGCACCCCAACAGGGACACACATCTCGAAGAACATCGGTTACCGCAGGTAAGCAACCTTTGTTTCCCCTCTATTCGACACTGGTCAGGCTGCATCTGGAATACTGTGTCCAGTTTTGGGCTCCCCACTACAGAAAGGATGTGGACAAATTAGAAAGAGTCCAGCGGAGGGCAACAAAAATGATTAGGGGGTTGGGGCACATGACTTCTGAGGAGAGACTGAAGGAACTAGGCTTATTTAGTCTACAGAAGAGAAGACTGAGGGGAGATTTGATAGCAACCTTCAACTACTTGAAGGGGTGCTCCAAAGAAGAGGAAGGTAGGCTGTTCTCGATGGTAACAGAGGACAGAACAAGGAGCAATGGTTTCAAATTACAGCTGGGGAGGTTAAGGTTAGATATTAGGAAAAACTTTCTCACTAGGAGGGTGGTGAAGCATTGGAATGGGTTACCTAAGGAGGTGGTAGAATCTCCATCTTTGGAGATTTTTAAGGCCCGGTTAGACAAAACCCTGGCTGGGGTGATTTAGTGGGAGTTGTCCTGCTTTTTACCAGGGTGTTGGACTAGATGACCTCGTGAGGTCCCTTCCATCCCTATGATTCTATGATTTTATCTATCCATCCAGCACACAGGAAATTCCTCACATTCAGATGTGGCCTAGAACATTACCAATATGCAGTTTTACACTTTGGCCTCTCTACAGACCCAAGGGTATTTTCAAAGGTCCTCACCGTGGTTGCAGCATATTTCCAAAGACACAATATCACACTATTTTCATATCTGGATGATTGCCTCCTGAAAGCCCATGGTCTCTGCCAAGCATCAAAAGACTTACAATTCACAATAAATCTATTCAACAGATTAGGTGTGCTGATAAATACACAAAAATTGATCCTAATACCCACACAATCAATAGAATTCATAGGAGTATACCTTGATTCACAAAAGGGATGAGCATTTCTTCCCCGAAACAGATTCAATTAATCTCGAAGAACTCCAGTTATAGCACCTTTGGTGAGCAACCTTCCTTTTCTGTGCAGCTGGGTCTCTTCTGCCGCATGGCTGGAGCCCCAAGGCAGTGGAGGTTCCCTGCGGCTGGGGCTCCTCTGCCGCGAGGGAGCTGGCAACCCCTCTCCCCCGAGCCGCGGCTCTCCCTTCCCCCGAGCCCCATCTCCCTCGAGCTGCGGCTCTCCCTTCCCTCGAGTCCCATCTCCCCCGAGCCGCGGTTCTCCCTTCCTTCTAGCCCCATCTCCCCCGAGCTGCCGCCCCATCTCTCTCAGTCATCTCCCCCGAGCTGTGCTCCCTTCTCCCCAGCCCATTCCCTGGCCTGGAGGCCAATTAGGTCAATTTAGGACATTAGGTCGACTTAGGGCGTCCACACCGGCTTTAAGTCGACTTAACAAATTGACTTAGGTATTACGTCGATCTAAAGAGTGGTAGTTATTAAGTCGACTTAAGGAATGCCCGGTGTGGATGTGGCTTTGTGTAAGTCGACTTAAATGTCATTAAGTCGACGTAAGTTGCAAGTGTAGACATGCCCACTGTGTCTACAGTGGTCCGGGAGGGATAGGAAGGACACAGGCCTTGTTTCCTTCAGTGGTGAATTATTTGAAGGGATGGAGGGTTCTTTGTCTCCATCTGCTTTATGGAAATATGTGGGGGTGTTCTAGGGGGATGCCCTTCTTGTTTCATATGCCCCTACACTTGAGTCAAGGGCACCATAAAGTACTCTGTCTTCCCTCCCACTCACAAGCTACACTGGAATTTGGGGGGGGGGGGCGGGGGGAGCAAGACAGGAACCAGTAGTCCTCCTGAGAGAGATCCAGTGGAGCATGAAGGAAGGAGTAAGCAAGTGCCTTCAGCCCTTGAAGTTCCTGCTCTCCCCCACTAACATGTCAATGGTGTCTCATGTTGCCCCTGCTATTGTGATAAGGAAACCCTATGCGGGTTCCTTCTTAGTCGCTGCAGGGGTCTGGGGTCATTCCTGTTTTGGTGGTGGGGTTTCCCAAGCCTTACCCCACAGTCAAGGGAATCTGGCCATGTTCCAGATCTCCAGAAGAGATTAGACAAATACAGAGTGGGACCACTTCAAAACCTTCTCTGCTAAAGCTTTGTCACCATATCCACTGTGATCAACCGGATCCATTTCAGTGTTTCCCAGGGTTGTGAAGCACTGCACCACCTCCCCTTAGCATGAGAAGATCTTGGCTGTCCTTGATGTAGATCAGCTCCCTGAAACTGCCAGCCCCTGGCAACACAAGTTCTGCCTTCCAAGCTTCTACAGGCTTGCCCTCTCAGCATAGTGAGGTAGTGAAAGGTAGTGCAACAACCCTCAGTCCCTTGGCGCTTTCTGTGTAGCATCCAGCCCCTTGTGCACAGGATGCTCGTAGAATTACAAAGTCTAGTGTTCCCAAAGGAACAGGATGCACCAGATTGTAAGATTCAACTTTGGAATGCCATCATGATTAACGAAAGAGCACTTAAATATATTTATAATGAAAACAAGAATAAGTTCATTACCAAAGAACAGAGATTCAAGGGATAGTGAGTAAAAATATTGGAAACAAATAAGTTACATATAAAATTTATAACATGCTTTTTAGAAACTAAATTTAACAAACAAGTTATTTTCTTCTCCAAAGAAATTTCTCACGTCAAATTCTCTAGAATAATTTTCAGCCAAGCCTAGTGGAGACAGGGACAGGGAGGCTGAGCCCCTCTTGACCTGAGCTGGGCTGAACTGGGTCACAGAAGATGACAGCTCCTCTGGCTGTGTGAACACCGATGGAGAGCCAGCTCCTCTGGCCTAGCCGGCAGGGAGTGAAGAACCAGCTCTTCCAGCCAAAGGGTACACAGACAAGGTCCCTACAAAAGTGAACAAATTCCTCCATATGCCTGATTTTCAGTGTATATACATAACTCATTATACAGCATACATACATGTGTTTTGTAGTTATACTGATGACTAGTGTAACACTGGCTTTTATTTAAGACCTCACATGAACCAGAATGTAAATATCAGACCCAGTAGATCCCTGTAACACCTTTGCTAATTGGCATTCAGAGGTTCTTGAGTTAACATCGACAGTAACTTATATCCCTCACACCTAAATCCATCCCTATGCCAAACAGAATTTTCTGTGATCACTACGGAATATCCTTTTTCCAAACTAATTTAGGAGACTCTCAGGTACTATAGCTAACATAGAGAAATTCCCCCTGTTCCACATACAAACTTTAAAAACATTTTATTGTTAAAATTGTGTGTCTTAAGTATTTACTCTAAATCAAAGGAATAAAGTTTGGGACTGAGCCCCAAGGCAGTGCTACATTTGGGTTCTATTCCTCCACATATATTGCCCTCTCTCATCAAGCACTTCCTGAAAGTAGAATTCTCTGTGTTCATAGATCTTGCCCTGTACATAATCATACTATAATGTCCCTATTGTGAAGCTCTCATAATATTGTGGCAAACAGCTTGCCCGCCATGATTAATGGAGACTTACCAAAGGGCTGTACTATTTTTCAGTTGAAATGTTTTCTAATCAGAAGTTAGTTTTGGTGATAGTGGAGCTCAGGAGGTCTTCATTAGCTGTCTTATTAAAATAGGAGATAAGTTTGTTTTTTTTGTGCAAGAAACTTTCCAGGAAGAGATCTATTTAAATTAATAGTAGCCCCTAAACACAGCAAGAGTGTTTAACTTTATTGCTGGGTGCAAGGAAAAAGCAGACTAAAATAATTCATTTTGCTAACAGGCAAAAGGGAGCTTGTTTACAAGTTAGCAAGGAAAAACAATTATTTATTCTGTGTTTCATAGACTTTTTTGAAAGCTTGAAACAAAAGTGAGCTTTTAGTTTATGCATGGTTGCTCCAAGCTGCTTATAAATTGAAATTGGTTTTAAAAATCTATTCATTACACCTTAATTCCTCAAGCTAGGCAAAATAAAAACTAAAAATGGCTTCTGCAGTGCTCTTGTATTATATGTGCATTTTATATACTTACATAGCAACATCATAATTCCCATTTTCAGCGTGCTTTTGATTTACCTTTTCCATAGGATGTGCTTTTTAGCAGTTCTGGAATCACAGGAAATACAACTGTCAACCTCCTCCCCCCTGTGGTCCTGGTGCCACGCCAGAGGCCCTGAAAACCTCCTGTGGCTCCAGTGCCCCACCCCACTGGCTCCCTGCAGCCGACCCCTCCATGGCCCCAGCACCTCACTGGGGTCTCCAAAATGCCCCCCATAGTTCCCCCACCCCACCAGGAGTCCCAATCCCTCCCAGTGGCCAGCTCCCTCAGCAGTGTGGCACCCTGCTGGGTGCCCCGAAATCAACCCTGGTGCCCTGCCAGGGCTCCCAGTCCCACCACTGCCATCCCTATGGAGGGCGAGTGGGCTGCCCCCCCGGCTGCCTTCAGCAACAAGCCAAAGGCAAGGGGCGGAAGTTCGGAGTTCAGGGAGCTGGGCCTGAGGGCGGAGCAGCCAGCCCAGCGGCAAGGCGGGCGGGAGTGTGGAGCCCGTCCTCTAGGCCATCCCGCCCTGCCTCCCCCCATGCTGATTGGCCCTGGTTCCCTCACAGAGATACCCCCACCCCCCGCCGCTGGCCCCCACTGCCTGCTGCCATGTGTTTTGCAGGACAGGAGGCAGGTGCAGCTTTTGGGGTAAGTGAAGGGGCCCCTCACTGCTCGGGGCCCTAGGTGGCCACCTGCTTCGCCTACCCCAAAAGCTGCCTCTGGCTTTGCTCAGAAGGGGGCTGGGAGAGAAACCTCATTGTGAGCTGTGGGGGATAGAGAAGGCCTAGCCGGACACTACTGAACTGCCAGAAAGAAGCCTGTTCTCTCTCTGGAAGAGTAAGAGTGGGTGCTTTCACTTTGACCACCTTTGGGTATGGATTGCACATCTTTTTATTTTTAAGGTTTTTTTGAAGTATTTCTAAATTACAAAATCAAGTGTCAAAAAGAGGTCGTTTAAGTGTCATCCTTCATACATGGGGAGGGCAAAGGCCAAATGTTCCAAAAGGACTGTCCTCCTTAAAGGAGGACAAATGTCTCTCTATACCATAGAAAATAATCCACAACAATAGAGATCAGTGTACCTTCTGTGCTTGTGGAATGACTTGTGGACCTGAAAGAATGATGGCTGACAGAAATTCATGGAAAGTTGTAATAAATCTTAATTGAGAATAATCTGCATTAAGGCCACACAAGTTCAGGTTCATTCTTCCACTTTTAGTTAAGGTGGCTCTTAGTACATTTTTCAAATATGTTGTGATGCAGGTGGGATGGAATACGTCTTGACATGGATTAGGAAAAAAAAGAGTTCCAAAAGAAATATTGGATGAACCAGCAATAGCATGTGGGATCTAAGGTTTCTTTCAATTTATTCTCTTATGATCTTGACGATATATCTGCCCCTTTCAGCTTTGCTGATAGATAGTTGTATTGAAGTTCAGCATGCACGCACTAAGCAATTTCACTATTTTGTTTTCTTTATATTAAAATTCAAACGTAAATCTTTGAATGTCTATGGTATAAGCCCATCAACAGGCTTCACCAAACAAGGCTCCAGACGAGGAAGATAAAAAGTGCAGTGTTCATTCATACCACATAAATAATTTATTCACAATTCTTTGTTATAGCTAGGAAATAAGAACTACAGGTTGTTCAATACTGTGCAGTGTTCAAAAGTCACTTCACTTCAATAAGCCTGCCTGGATTTGATTTCTACCTCCATTGCAAGCCTGAGTCATCTAACTCATACCTGAAAACGTCATTCTCAGTAAGAACTCAGTTTCCCCAATGCATTTATATTTTCCTATTATTACTCCTTGAGATTTTAGGATTTTCATTGCACTTAATGTAGTTAAGGTCTCCTTCCTCTGTTTTTTAGGGTCTGATTCTGTTCTCTATGATGTTAATGGCAAAACTTCCATTGACTCCTGTGGGAGCAGGATTGAGGGTTACTGATTGGTATTCTATATGTCTCATTGTAATATTGTAACCCACTGTATGTATATATTGCCTATGTATTTCTGTGTGTGATCTGCAAAGGATATGAGTGTTAAAACTTTGCACTATAGACCTGGTCCTTTACCTTGAGCTATAGAGGCTTTTGTGTATTTGTTTTTTTAAGATCTGGAGGTGTCTGGTTCAGTCCCTGATGGAGACCGCTAAGAAGGTGGTAGTTAGAACAGTGGAGGCTGTGAATGCTCACAGGAGGAGCTCAGCACCTCACAGAATCAAGCCTGAAGCCAGGACACTATACTTCATGGGCCTTATCCAAAGCTCATTTAAGTCAGTTGAAAAACATCTACTGACCTCAGTTGTCTGGGTCATTCCCCAAATATTTTCTCTTAAGTTCTGCAAAAGCCTTATCTTCTGAACAGATTTGTTGATGTTCTGTATTACTTAGTGGGTTTTTTTTTTTTTTTAAAGTGCTGGTACTCAGCCAAGGACCTGGGGCCACCGGCGGCAACAGAAGAAACTGGGGCCTCATTGCTGTGGAAAAAAATGGTGCTGGTATTCAGTACCCCTAATTACCATCAGAAAAAAAGTCCTGGTATTTATAGTATATATATATATATATAGTCAATTGACCTTTCCAAAACACTAAAAGATGTACAAAGTGTGACTTCCAACCTAGAGAAGCTTGTCACATTTTCAGCTGAGTTGGCCAAGGGAGGAGGATCATTTTGCAACAGACATGGCAACTCCATGCAGTATTTTTCAGGACCATTGTATCAAATTTATGAATGGTTTATGCATGATTGCATTCTGCTCTGCAGGGAGGGTAGCACAGGGATTGCATTCTGCTCTGCAGAGTACCCTTGGCTATGTCTACACTTGGTAATTTAAGTCGACTTTAACTACGTCGACTTTAAGTTGACTTAATTAAGTCGACTTAGTGTGTCTACGCCTAAAAATAAAGTCAGCTTAAAGGGGAACTTAAAAAGTCGACCTAGAGCGTCCACATTGGATGCCTAGGTCAACTTCTAGGGGATTAGGGGGACCTAGGGGAGGTCCATAGGGGCAGCGGGGGCACCCCTTGCCAAGTGCCAGGGGTCTCAGCCTTGGCCCCATTGTACTTGGGTACAATGGGGCAAAGGGGGACAAGGACCCTAGCAGGGCATAGGGGCAGGGTGGTCAGGGCTCTGCCCTGCCAGGTGGGGGGGCATGCCAGGCTCCCCCTGTGCCCCCCCCGGCAGGGATGGCATTGGTGTAACCCTGGGGTAGCTCTAAGTTGGGCTTAGGGCTACCCCACATCTACACTGGCTTAAGTCGACTCTAAGGAGTTGACTTAAGCCTTAGGTCTACTAGGAAGGTGGTTTTGCTTAAGTTGACTTAAGGAAACTGTAGTGTAGACGCAGGGTAAATTAAGTCGACTTAAGCAAGCTTAAGTCGATTTAATTTACCAGTGTAGATGCAGCCCTTGTGCCTTCAGGAACTAAAAAATCAGTGGTTAAAGTGAGTCACTGAAACTGTAAACAGTTACAGAGAGGAATCACCTTGTTGGTGGTTTTGCTTATAATTGTTCAAACTGGGTTTCCCAGAGGTCAAGAGATTAAAAAAAAAAGAACTTGGGGAGTTTAAACACACCTTCTTTTTGAATGAGCAAACAGACATCACTTTCTGTCCAAGGGGAGGCCCCGATCTTGAAGTGTTGGACTGACATTAGCCTCCTGGGGTCCATTAGATTGATGGACAATTTCTGGTATGTTTGAGTAAATGTGTAGTAATTTTTTTTGGTTTTTACATTTTCTCTTTAATGCTTTTGTCCATAAAATAAATGCATTCTGGGTAGTAATTTGTAACTGTAGTCAATACGCTCTTTGTAGTTCTTAGAGAAAAAGCAATACACAGAGGCTGGCCTTTAAGTCATACTGGCTTGCTGGAGGTATTACAGTGTATGGCAGGGGGCTATGAAGACTTAAAACACTTGGTGAGAGGAATGACAGCTGGGAGCTTGAATCCTTAAGGGTGTGCTCTTGAGAGACCATGGAAACAGTTACCTTGAAACTTTAATATACTGTGTTGTCCATAGATCATCCGAGTTATAATTTATGTCTTGGCTGCCATAAATAGTAGGCTGCACACACTGCTAATTCAGTAGGCTGTTTAGTAGGCTCCTCCCACTTTTGGACATGGCCACATTTGGGAAAAATGGCAGACTCTCATTCTAATATATTGCCCACTTAAAGATAAGATACTAGGCACATTTTACCCTGGAGTTATTAACTACTCATTAATCGTCCAGAAGATGAGACAGAGTAAACAGATGACTCCCTATTTAAATACATTTTAATGGAACAATAGTTAGAGACTGCAAAATAGATCCTTTACATCATGAAATATATTTTTTAAAGGGCAAGTGGCTAGACAAGCTAGACAAAGGGAAGACTATTAGAAAGTGAAATCTTCGCAACAAGACATTTTGTAATATAATCAGGAAATTTTGCATTGCAGTATACTGGGCCATGTGCTTCAGAAGGCTAATGACTACACATAGATGTTCTTCAGATTTTTTTAAAATAAATGTAATTCCCATTTATTTATTATCGCCTTTTGACTGTTACATAATAAAATGAGTAGAAATGATTGACTTTCTCTATTAATAGAAAAATGACGTAAAAAATCCCACATTTGAATTATGCCAATATAACAATGTGACAATTTTGGTATATAGTAGAAGCTCAAAGATAGGGGTACCAGTGTTGTGAACTGACTGGTCAACCAAATACCCCGTGGAGCCAGAAGTAAGCAGGGGAGGGGAAAAAACAAAAACAAACAAAGCGTCCTATGGCACTTTTAAAGGCTAACACATTTTTTTATTCCATGAGCTTTTGTGGGTAAAAATCTCGTCTTAAAGGTACCATAGGCACATCTGGGTTATCTATCCCCAACTCTGCTCCCCATATGAGGAGCTGGTGCTGTTTTACCTCTGCACCCCCCCCCAATTTTAAGGGGGGTGCTGTTTTCATCCCCACCCCTCTTCAGGAGAAGGACAAGCTAGCAAGCTCAGGCTGGAGCATGAGCTACTGGTGCTGCAGGTAAAGCCAGTCTTGGAGTGGGAGCAGGAGCTGGAATCAGAATTGCTGTCTGCAGGCTGTGCTGTGGAGAAGTTTTAAAGGGCCTCTTTAAGATCCCACAGGGATCAGTTCTACACTTCATGGTATTTAACATTTTTATTAATGACATGGAAGAAAACACAAGTCATGGAAAAAGTTTGTAGATGACACAAAAATAGGTAAGTGGTAGATAGTGAAAAGGGCAGACCACAAATTCAGAGTGATTTGGATAACTTGGTAAGCTGGGCACAAACAAACAATGTTTAAATGTGTACATTTTGGGACAAAGAATATTATCGGCCATATTTCCAGGATGGGATCCTATGTCCTGGGATGCATTGACTCTTAAAAAAAATAAAAAAATTGGGGTGATAGTGCATAATTAGCTGACCATGAGCTTGCAGTGCAACTCTGTGGCCAAATGGTCTAAAAAATCCTTGGATCCATAAACAAGGGAAACTCAAGTAGGAGTGCAGGTGTGAATGCTGCTGGAATACTGTGTCTAGTTCTGGTGTCCTCAGTTCAAGAGGATGTTGATAAATTAGAGAGGTTTTAAAGAAGAGCCACAAGAATGAGTAAAAGATAAGAAAACATGCCAAAGAGAATGTTAAGGCATGACTTGATTATCATATGGCATATTTACTTGGGGAACAAATATTTAATAATAGATTCTTCAGTCTAGCAGAGGAAGGAATAACATGATTTAATGGCTGGAAGTTGTGGCTTCACAGATTCAGACTGGAAATAAGTGTGAATTTTTAAGTGAGGGTAATTAACCACTGGAACAAATTATCAAGGGTCATATAGATTCTCTATCTATTTTAAAATCAATATTTTATTTTTTTTTCCTTAAAATTCTAGGAATTATTTGGAGGGAAGTTCTATGCCCTGTGTTTCACAGGAGCTCAGACCAGGTGATCACAATGGTTATTCACTTAATATAAATAATGTATTATTTGGTATTTAAACAATATATATGTGTAGATAATGCATAGATTTTTTTTTAAGGCCTAGAGGGACTATTAAATCATCTTCTTTGATCTTCTGCTACAGTTTTTAAAGTCTTTAAATCATGATTTGAGGACTTTAATAACTCAGTCATAGGTTAGAGATTCATTACAGGAGTGGGTGGGTGAGATTTTGCAGCCTGCAGGTCAGACTAGATGATCATATTGGCCCCTTCTGACCTTAGAGTCTATGGCTATGTCTACACTTGTTAATTTAAGTCAACTTAGTGCATCTACACTTAAAACTAAAGTCGACTTAAAGGGGAACTTAGAAAGTCGACCTAGCGCATCCACACTGGACGCCTAGGTCGACTTCTAGGGGCTTAGGGGGATCTAGGGGAGGTCCACGGGGGCAGGGGGGTACTCCATGCCCAATGCCAGGGGGCTCAGCCTTTGCCCCATTGTACATAGGTACAATGGGGCAAAGGTGGTCAGGGACCCTCGCAGGGCATAGGGGCAAGGTGAGCAGGGCTCTGCCCTGCCCTATGGGGGGCCATGCCAGGCTCCCCCTGTGGCCCCCCCAGCAGGAGGGACATTGGTGTAGTCCTGAGGTGGCCCTAAATCGACTTAGGGCTACCCCACATCTACACTGGCTTAAGCCTTAGGTCGAATTCAAAGGAGGTGTTATAAAGTCGACTTTATTTACAAGTGTAGACGCAGCCTATGAGTCTCCATTTCATGCATCTGATGAAGTGGGATTACACTCATGAAAGCTCATGCAATAAATAAATCTGTTATGCATCTCAGGCCAATACATTTCACCCTCTTACTATTCTGTTGTTATAAGTCAATAAGTTGTGCCAGCCTGACTAAAGCGAAACTTTTGTGTTTGGCTAAAGCACATCTTCCAGAAAGACGAACTGTAAAAATGTTGTAAACTTACTGTATGACAATTTACATCTTACTTTGTTTCTGACTTTTTTACATTATTGTACAGTACTCAGAAACTTGGATGCAACTGCAGATGCTATTGAACCTGGAGATCTTTGAAGGCCAATACACTGGTATTATATTTCCTATCGACTCACTATCTATTTGCCATTTGTAGATGGTGTAAATCAGACCAAGTGAGAAGTGACCCTGGAGAAATTAAACAAGGGGTCTGGTGGCACTGGTAAAGACTAATAAATTAATTTATTGCATGAGCTTTCATGGGAGAAAATCCCACTTTGTCAGATGCTTGAAGATAGAGAACTTACAGAATGGAAGCAAAATAAATGCAGGGAAGTGTAAGTCATAGGATCAGGTCAGACTGTTAATAGCAAATCAAAGCAGTTGTTTGGATTCAAACAATTAAGTACAGCAATTAGCAGGGTGGGAGGTTGGGGAGAGGGAAGGAGAGAAAAGCAAAATTACCTGTTGTAATGGCAAAAAAAATTCATATGTAGATTTGACACCATGAACTTAGGGCTGAATATAGACTGGAATATAGACTTCACTGTTATGCAAAGAATTATATTGGGGTCTTTTTATGTGCTGCTGGTCTTGCTCTTTCCTTTTGATTTTTCTCATTGCTGTAGTTTTGAGACCTCTAGTGGTGATGATAGGTATTTCAGGGTGGTTTTTTCTGAGTTCCAGAAAATGTTTCTTGACCACTCCTATCTACTGGATACAGGTGTAATTCCACTACATTACAAACTATGCTGAAATTGAAAAATACACTGGACAAAATATTTAAAAATTCCCCTACACCCCATTTTCATAAGTGGAGACTGTGTCATTTAACTGGATGCAGAAAGATTCAACAATATACAGGTCCTGCCCTCACTATAAAAAAAGTTATGATTTTAAAGTCATATGATTATTACATCTGACTGTATGTATAATATTTTTTATTTTATTTTATTGTGTGTATGTATTTTATACACTTTATATATTTTAATAATGGGACAAAGACTGTGAGCTAAGCATAGTGATAATTTAACTGTGTACCTAGCATGATTTTGGCTTCATGGGACCATTGTTGAGAAATATGAATGAAACTGACCTAATTCTAGTCCCATTGATACTCCATGTATTGCTTCCTTTTTAACCAGGCTGTATCCAGAGATAATATGAGTAAATAATCATTTGCTGAGCAGTTTTTCATCTACTTGTGAATCTCACCATAAACATGATACTTAACAATTTATACTGCACCCATCTTTTAATGCAGCAGTATATCAAAAGCTGTCTTAAAGTGAAAATAAATAAGGTCTATTGCCTCCTCCTTGTTAACTCACCATTATTTTGTAAAATACATTAATCTGAGGATATGTCCATAATGCAAAGTAAAACCAGGGTTAGTGGGACTTGACTCAGTTGACCCTGAATTAGAGAACCCAGCGCTTGAGCATCTACATATATTGTTAACCCTATGTTAAGAATTTTCTAACGTGGACTCGGACCTGGGGCTCTGGAGCCCACACTGCAGCACACAGACCTGAGTCAAACCAGTCATCTCCCAGACTTCCTACAAACCTCCCCAAAAATGACAAATCTAGCCTTTGTCCAGGGACACAGAGAAGATGAATGTTAAGGGGAAAGACTGTCAGTGCCCGTCCCTCCCCTTCCCCTTGTACTGCCAGAGGTGCAGACAGGATCCTGGAGGATGCAAAGCTTAAGCTGCTTTGGCCACAAGCTGTGGCCCTTTAACACCTAACTTAAAGAGGGCTTGCAAGTGCTATCAATCTATCTCTGGATCTAGATAGACTGCCTGGGTCAATCTATCATTCATTGCACTCCAGTTCTTAATAAATAAATATTAGCAACATGACCAAGTTAAGCAGATTCATAATCTTCTAGATGTCCTTCACATTGATCTTTCATTTAGTCTCCTGCCTCCCCACATAATAGTAAAATAAGCATCTTTCTCTGCATCAGTGTGTGCTTTAAAATAAATCTTTTTGATTCATTAGTTACGATGCTCAGTAAGAAGGGTTTTTTTGTGGGAAAACTTGACTGACCACCCTGCACATTACAGAAAGTTAAATCAGCTCAGTAACACAACCATTGCCAACCAGTTTGGTGTTGAGAAGTTGTCTATTCATGAAGTGGTAGTGGAGGTTTCTGAGGAAATCAGATGTGTGGTTTACCCTAAAATGGTGAGCATAAAAGGTATTCCTGATGTAACTGCTGACTTTTAGAGAATGGAGTTTCTAATGTGTGCTGGGGACACTGACGGGACTTATTACCCCAGTTTGCCCATGTCAAGGAGCACATGACTATGTAAACAATTGTGCCATTGTTATGCAGGCCTTCATGGACCACACAGGTCAATTTATGAATGTCATTGTGGGCTGCACTGGGAAATTCATCATTCCAGGGTTTTGTTTGTTTGTTGCCAGTTGGGTTTCTACATTCATGGACTGGGACACTATTCCTACCAAATGTCAGTATCATAACCAGAATTATTGTCCCCACCATTATTCAGGGGGATCCTACATCCCACTTTTGCCTTGGGTTATGAAACCATACCCAGACTTAAGAGGTTATAGGAAAAGATGGTTTAATTACTCTCAGCAGATGTAGAATGATTGTTAAATGTGCTTTTTGCAGACTGAAATCCCATTAGAGATGTCTACAGAGCCATTTGGATTCCAGTGTCATCAATGTTGTCTGCATTAGTGTGACTTGCTGTGCTCTTCACAGTCTTTGTGAACTCAGAGGTGAGCATTTTCCCACTGAATTAAAATGATAGTAAGGGGCTGCTGAATCGGTATACTCAGCCAGAAAGTGTACCACAGCTTGAGCAGAAAGTACCTGGGCACCAGAAATCAGGGATGCTTTGTGCTCTCAAATTGTGGCCCAGTGGAAGAAAGGGAATAGTACCTCTTTGAATGTGCTTGTGTGGGATGAGGATGGAGCTGATTGATCGGCAGGGGGATGTTGAGTGCTATGCAGTGTCTTGTGAAATGGTGGGGCAAGGGAGAATTCAGAGTGGACTGGAGTAAGGAAGTGATTGAAGTATGGATTGCTATAGATGACTAGATGAGGAATGGTGTTTGTATACTAATTCCTAGTAGTCCCTGATCATCTGTTTACTTTTACAATTTTAAATATGCACGATATGACATGATGCAGTGATACAATAAACTTTGTTGGTGTTTATTTATAAAGGTTTTTTTTTATTTAATTTATTAGAAAAGTACAACATTCACCCTTGGCAGGCAGATTAGCTGCAGTTACCACACTAGTACTCCTGTAACAATTGAATCTTTACGTTTTGTTTTAAAGTGCAATAACCAGTGCTCAGAGTGAAACTATGTATATGACAGAAACCATGTTTTGCTGCATGTCCTCTGGTCTCTCTGTTACTCTTTCTTTCCCTATTGGATGTTCAGTTGGTGCTGGGGTAGCACGATGGAAGCATCTGCAGAGGAGGAAGAGCTCAGTATGGGGCACTGGATGGGGCACGTATGCCCTACCCAGCCACTCATGGGGTCCAATTGCATGGCAGGGCATGGAATTGTTGAAGCTGTTTCTGGACTGTATCCCGATGTACCATTCAGGGGACTTGGGCCACAGTGTGAATGATGCAGTAGGAGCCAGTATTCTTATGGCCATTAGTGATATCAGGTGCACAAACAGTTCTTTCTGCTGAGTTTTGTCCACTTCCCTTAGCTGCTGTTCCTAGGATGTATCAGGAGACATATTTCAAGTACAGACAGGGAGGTGTTGGTGCCGCTGTACAAGGCACTGATGAGACACCATCTGGAATAATGCGTGCAGTTCTGGTCCCCCATGTTTAAAAAGGATGAATTCAAATTGGAACAGGTGCAGAGAAGGGCTACAAGGATGGTCTCTGGAGTGGAAAACCTGCCTTATGAGAGGAGGCTCAAGAAACTTGACTTGTTTAGCCTAACCAAAAGAAGGTTGAGAGGGGATATGCTTGCTGTCTATAAATACATCAGAGGGATTAATATCAGGGAGGGAGAGGAATTATTTGAGTACGGCACCAGTGTGGACACCAAAACAAATGGTTATAAACTGTTCATCAAGAAATTTAGGCTTGAAATTAGATGCAGGTTTCTAACCATTAGGGGAGTAAAGTTCTGGAATAGCCTTCCAAAGGGAGTTGTCGGGGCAAAAACCAAAACTGCTTTCAAAACTGAGCTTGATACATTTGTGGAGGGGATGGTATGATCAGATAGCCTATTTTGGAAATTGACTGATCTTTGTCCACGGGTGGTGGATATACAAGTGGCCTAAGAAGGGAGGGTACATGGGATGGGTTCTGAGTTATTAGAGAGAATTGTTTCTTGGGTAACTGGCTATTGAGACTTGCCCATGTGCTCAGGGTTTAACTGATCGCCATATTTGGGGTCGGGAAGGAATTTTCCCCCAGGGCTGAGTGGCTTGGACTCTGGGGATTTTTCTCCTTCCTCTATAGCAAAGGGCATGGTTCAACTACCGGTGAATTCTCTGTATCTTGAAGTCCTTAAATCATGATTTAAGGAGGTAAATAACTTAGTCAAAGGTTAGTGGCCTATTGCTGGAGTGGGTCAGTTAGGTTTTGAGGCCTGCATTTTGCAGGAGGTCAGACTAGATGATCGTACTGGTCCCTTCTGATCTTAAAGTCTATGGCTGCGTCTACACTGGTAAATTAAGTCGACTTAAGCTTGCTTAAGTCGACTTAATTTACCCTGCGTCTACACGACAGTTTCCTTAAGTCGACTTAAGCAAGCTGCCTAAGGCTTAAGTCGACTCCCTAGAGTTGACTTAAGCCAGTGTAGACGTGGGGTAGCCCTAACTCGACTTAGGGGTACCCTAGGGCTACACCAATGCCCTCCCTGCCGGGGGGGGAACAGGGGGAGCCTGGCATGCCCCCCACCTGGCAGGGCAGAGCCCTGCCCACCCTGTCCCTATGCCCTGTCTTTGGTACTGGGCCTGTTTATTTTCCAGAACTTAAACCATCAGTTCATCATGGAAACATTTCTTTGAATGATACATGATGGTATATAGGCCCAGGCTTCTGCTGCAGTGTGGTTAAACTGAGGGGGGTCTGCAGCCAGTAGAGGTTAGGAGCCCTTGAACAGGACAAGACACAGAGGATTCTCCTTCAAGTGATTCCTCACATCGACTCCAGTTAGGTGTGTGCGTGCGTTGTGCATGGCCGCCGGATGATTCTTCCCCTAGCAACTCCAAAGAGTCGGCGACGGAGCACCCTGGAGTCGTGCCATCATAGCACTTCTTATAAGAGCTTGCTGACTTTCCCCTCACCAGTTCCTTCTTACCGCTTGTGATGGGTAGTCGGGTAACGTGTTCTCTTGTCTGTAAGAGACTCACCCCAGCAATCCTAGTTCACTTTCTCTGTTTTTCTAGTTAGCGTTATTAGTATTAGCTTAGAAATAGGTTTTTTCAATGAGCATTTCCCTTAACGGTCTGCTTCCCTAGCTGGGCCTGGGGCATGCCTCGGTCCCCAGGCTTTAAGCCATGTGCAGTTTGTAAGACGCCTATGCCAAAAAGTGACCTGCACTTCACCTGTTTGAAGTGCCTAGGCGAGGCTCTCTTGAAAGAGAGGTGCAAAATCTGCAAATCTTTCCGGCTGAGGACTCAGAAAGAGAGGTTCCAAAGACTTACGTTTCTACTAATGGAAGTGGCGCTTAGACCTTCCCCCAGCACCTTGGAACCAGAAGAAGGATGCCAAAGACTCCCGGCACTGAAAATCACCAACATCGAAGTCAGCGCCCAGGTACCAATCATACTCTATGGTGCCAAAGAAGAAACATAAAGAGAAAGGCCGGTCACTGACACCCAGGAAAGAAAGTAGAGGTTCGGGATGCTGTGAGACCCCCGTGCCAGGCCATGTAGTGACCACCTCTAGACTGCCTCCTCTGTTGACCCTGGCCCTGGGAAATGGGGTGTCTGGTCCAGCCCCAGATGCTTCTCCCTTCGGGGGCTCAGAGGAGGAAATTGAAATCACTCAGTCTCCCTCCACACCGGAGACCTTTGAAGCGGCCAGGGACCTTATAGAGAGTATGGTGCCACAACATTCCAGGTCTGACCTCCCAAACACCTCGCCCTCAGTGCTGCACAATATGGCACATTTGAAAGGAAAGCCGACTCTGCTTGCACACCACCCTTTGTCCCGGTACCTGTTGCCGGCACCGAAATCCATGGCACTGCCTTGGTCACTGAGGAGCGATTCACCCTCAGAGTTGGAGGCAGGATCCATTATCTCAAGGAGAAGCTGGTCCCGCTCTGTCTCCCAGCACCACACCCAACAAGGACTGCAAGCATTCCTGGTACTGTGGATGCCACAATGGCAGAACCCAACTGGCTGGCCCATCTGGACGCTGTGGGCCTATCACCAGGCGCAAGGGCTCTAGTCTTCTTGATTCTTCTCTGTGACCTCATGGAATAGAATCCCTCGAATCAGATTGGAGACAGTCTTCAGACCTGACACTGTGACTGGCCAAGATCAGCCTCTAATGCGCAGCTCGGCACCAAGACTGATATTACTGGCGCTGCAGATGAGGAACCTGACTTGTCAACACCTATGGAGGCTCCAGTCACCGATTCAGGAGACCCTGAGCAGCTGAGGGAATCATCCTCTTCCTCACCCTATGAAGCAGCGGCAGGTACTAGTTAGCCCTCTCCCCCCGGCAGAGGACAGTAGAGCATACCAGGACCTCCTTCAGAGAATAGCCTGCAACGTGGGGATTGAGGTCCAGGAGATCAATGAGGAGTCTTCAGACCTGATGACTCATATACTATCTCCCCTGGGTCCCTCGAGAGTAGCCTTACACTTGATAAAAATTTGGCAGACTCCATCTTCAGTGTCCCCCACACCCAAACGGGTTGAGCAGAAATACTTCATTCCCTCCAGTGGCTATGAATATTTGTACACCCATCCCTCCCCTGGGTCCCTAGTTGTGGCAGCTGCAAATGACAGAGAAAGACAAGGGGCACAGGGACCAATCCCAAAAGCCAAAGAGGCCAAAAAACTAGATCTGTATGGTAGGAAGGTGTACTCTACCGAGCCCTTCAACTTAGAGTAGCCAACCAACAGGTCATCTTGAGCTGGTACACCTATAACACCTGGGTTTCTATGGAAAAGTTTTCAAGTTCTTTGCCACTGGACTCCAAAAAGGAGTTTACTGCCCTAGTGGATGAGGGCAAAGGAGTAGCAAAAGCCTCCTTGCAAGGGGCCCTGGACGTGGCTGACGCAGCTGCCCGGGCCCTGGCCTCGGGAATTTCCATGTAGTGTAGCTCCTGGCTGCAGGCATTGGGCCTCCCATATAAGCTACAACAGACTGTACAAGACTTGCCCTTCGAAGATCAATCTTTATTTTCCAAACAAACGGACTCAAAATTACACAATCTGAAGGACTCCAGGACTACACTTAAGTCCCTAGGGATGCATAACCTGGCCATCCAGAGGTGTCACTTCAAACCTCAATCCCCTCCACGTCCGTACCAGCAGTCCCAGAGACAGGACTTGGGGCGCAGACAAAGCAGGAACTGCAACTTGAACAATGCCAATAGCAGAAAGACACCATACCCTTTGTCCAACAAGAACGACGGGCCCTC
The DNA here is from genome assembly GCA_007922175.1 of Pelusios castaneus. Classification (NCBI taxonomy): domain Eukaryota; kingdom Metazoa; phylum Chordata; order Testudines; family Pelomedusidae; genus Pelusios; species Pelusios castaneus. The sequence goes on from ML685784.1 coordinate 2,165,249, forward strand.
AAAACAATCTCAAGGCTCCAAACAGAACTTTTTAAGATCATGACTGAGGGCAGAGTAACAACAACCCGGATCCAGTACCCTTATTTTTAAACTGCTTATCCCATTTTTACCATGCATGGTCCCAGATTACCTCAGACAGCTGGGTACTATACACAGTGGAGCTGGGATATTCTATCCAGTTCCACTCCAATTCCCAATCCCAACCCTCCCCACTCCCTGTCCCTCTTCAGGGACTCTCTCACAAACAACTCCTCCTCGAGGAGGGAAGACAGCTCCTAGTGCTAGGAGCAGTGGAGGAGGTCCCTGCAGAGCTGAAGGGGAAGGGGCTCTATTCAAAATACTTCCTAATCCCCAAGGGAGGTCTCAGACCCATCCTGGACCTCAGAAACCTAAACAAATTCATAAAGAAGTTAAAGTTTCGTATGGTCTCCCTGGCTTTAGTTATCTGAAACCCGGGGATTGGTACTCTGCCCTTGACCTCAGGGACTCCTACTTCCATGTGTCAATTGTTCAGAGACACAGAAGGTTCCTGAGATTTGTAGTGAGCAACAGACATTTTCAGTTCACAGCCCTCCTGTTCAGATTGTCAACAGCCTCCGGAGTCTTTACAAAATGTATGGCTGTAGTGGTGGGCATGGCACTAGAAGGTTGTTATTTTTAGGAAACAAGAATAGCCCTAGCTAAAATCTCTACCTTATCAAGTAAAGGTACACTTCAAAGGTATTCCGACTGTATGCATTTCCCAGTCACCATTTTGAACTGCACATGGTGCAGAGTGGGGGAGCCAAGCTGCTGGTGTCGTACAATCTACCATTAGCAGATACATGCTGCTAGCGAGTGCTTCGGATGACTTATGCATTGTTTCATAGATTAGAAATCCCTCCATTACTCCATTACTAAACATTAAATGGAGCCAGAAACTTGCCAGGCTCAGAGGCCCTCCATCTCTTCTTTCCCTGCTGCAGGCTGTATGGTGGGCTGCTCCTCAGACGGAACATCAAACAGCTCCTCCAAGTATGACCTCAGGCTTTGCTGCTGGAGCTCCTGTTCCACAGCCACCACAGGGTCTGGTTTCAGCTTACAGAGTGAATCACAGTCCTCACTTGGCACCTCCTGCTGGCTCCCCTCGGTTTCCATGCTGGATTCTAAGTCCAGCAGGGTGGCATCCCAGCTGACCAGGTTATTCTGCTCTACCATTCTGTGCTCAGCACAGTGCCCAGTACCCAATCAGACTCCTCAGAAAATGGTCATGATGTCAGCAAGTTGCCAGAAATATGGTTCTGGTGTCTGGTTGTCCTGCACTCAGCCTTGAGCAGCACCTTGCATTGGTCATCCGTCCAGTACATTTACAAACTGCCAGCTTTTTTGCTATTTGCTGTTATGCATGATCATTCCTGGTACTTTTATTAAAGTCTGCCAATTTGCTGGCCTCACATGAGAAATTTAGCAAGATCTGGCTGTATTCCCATTACCATGAAGCAGCATGCTTTACTGTTCAGACTCCATTGCAAACACAGAAGGCTCTCTGTTGATGTGTTTGCAGCTCACTGGTCAGAAGACAATGGAAGGGTTAAATGTTGCTCACCAAGCTGCTGCACCACCACAAGAGGGTTGCTTCCATTTTCATTGGAGATTCTTGGGATAGAGAGGACAAAGGAAGTTGGCCTATGGAATTGTGGGATACTTTTGGCTGGCTCCCAGGACCCGAGTCAGGCCTGTGTCCACACTACAAAGTAATAGGGCTTGAACCCTAGGTCATAGCTTGATTTGGGCACAGACTCCACATCCCCATAGGTTCCTAGGATCCCAGATCTAAGCCCAAGTTTGAAAGATTTGTGCGTAGATGGAAGTAGGGTTTGGGCTTAATGCAGTTTGAGCCAAGTTTAGTGCTTAGTTTGCTTAGTTGAGCCAAGTTTAAACTTAAATCCAGTTTAGTCATGCCCTGAGTGATTAATTGTGATCCATGCTTTATAAATCTTTGCTATCCTTTTTATTAGTCCTGTATGTGGCCAGGAATTTTTCTCTCTCTTGTTTTTTTTTTTTTTTTTTCTGTGATTACTCTTTCATCATCCTTTTAAAACTAGAACATTGGGATCAGTGTTTCTCCCATCTCTAGTATATGTCTTTTTGAAGTGATGAAACTCTACTTAGCTACTAGGTCATCTTCCATCTTGCTTAGAATTCTGTGACTTCAGAGACTTGGAGCCTTTGTGTTGGTTACAGTTTATCTTCTATCTGTTACTGTGTGACCCTTTAATTTCATTTTCCCATAGAAATATATATATTTTGCTGCTTCCTCTGTTTATAGATTGCTGTGCATACTAGCTAGTCTTTCCATAGGCCTTGTATAGTTTGCTTACCATAGTCTGATTATCTAAAGCTTATTAAAAAATTTTTGTTGCTTTTTATAGTTTTCAGTTTTTAGGTAAGCATATTGGAGCTCATTTTATTCTCAGGCAAATCTAACCCATTATATTCTTCTTACTTCTCTTTTTCTCAACATAAATTGTTAAATTTCTTCCTTTCATTTCCTGTTCCTTTTAAAAAGCCTGCATGTCTCAGTGATCAGCCCCTGGACATTCTCATTAAACCATCCTGTTTTAGTTATGTCAACAAATTCAGTCATCATCCTGCATGCACTTCTAGTTCTTTTATTCTCATTGTCATTCTCTGTACTCCTGTCTAAACGTTTTATCTTCTGCCGCCCACTGGGTATAGTTGCCTCCACGGTGAAACCCCTCTAATAAAGAAAAGGAGTCTCACTTTGTGCCAAGCCCCCTGTGTGGAAGCTTATTTTGGTTTAGCTTAAGCTTGCTCTTAAAATGAGTTGAGATAAACTAAAATAAATTTGGTTTTAATGTAAATAAGAGCCTTTTCATTAATTTAACTATTGCCTTAAAAATAACACATTTAGATAATCCGTGCCAATCTGAATAGACAACTGGTATAATAGGAAAAGGCCTACTCCCCAGTATCATAATTAGGCAATTTGGTTAAAACATGGAAAATGTGTTCAAAATGTGGTGGTCTTTTTTTTTTTTCTTTCAATGCATAATATCACTGGAACTGTATTTATGTAAGTAATTGTTTACAGAAAAGGAGGAAGCTAGGCTGCTAGGAAAGAAGAGCACAAAGGGAATGTTGCTTGCAAAGATTTGGTTGTGTTAGGTGCTATCATTCCCCACAAATGCATTTGAGAGGCAATGTCCTACTCTCTCCAAATTTGCACTAATCTCTTGTTTGCCAGGGGAGACTGCCTCAGGTCTTCAAGAGGTTTAAGCTTCAGCAGATTCCCCAAGTAGCTTTTCCTTTTCCTGAGAAACAATGGTACTGCAAATCATCATATATGCCATTATTATTTATGCTCCATAAGCCCCAGGCCAGGATCAGGGTCCTGTTGCTTTAAGTGCCGTACAAACTCGAGGTCAAACCCAGGCCCTGCCATAAAGAGATCACAATCTAATAAATATATGTAACTGCTCTTTCAATAGTATTCAAGGCTCAATCGACTTTCAGTGAAACTTGGGCTCCTAAGTGACTTAAGCACTTTTGAAAATTTAAGCAAGGTCCATGATGCCTACTCCCTTTGGCACCATTTAGGAAAAAAAATCCCAGGCCCAGATTTTTTTTTCAATGCATATTTAAAATTAGTTGACTGAACAGGAAATTGGGAGACTAAGTGGCCAGATTTTCAAAAGCATTAAGTACCTATGAATATCAGGATACTTATTTAGGTAACTAGAAAATCCCATGCCTAATTTCTTATTTCCAGTGCATAAGGTATATTCAGGGGGCTGACACCCATTGAGCTTCAGCAAGAGCTGGTAACCTGCTTTTGAAATTCCCAAACAAGGAGCATAACTTCAGGCAAGCGTTGTGGGGTTTTTTTGTTTTTGTTTTTTTTTAAATTAAAATCTCATTCCAGAACTCTAGGTATGCTGAAATCACTTATTGGCAGGGAGAATGGTTGCACAGGAAGGAAAGTGTCTTGCATGATGATTATATTTTGGTTGCTCATCTAGGCGCTAGTTTCTGATTCTGTGAGAAAAAGGTTGTGGGAGAGAGGGGAAAGATCCCCTCTACCCTCCCTTTGCTGGTGTAAAAGAGGGGTAACCATGTTGACAAACCCAAACCAGTTATGCAGCAAGAACATAGGGTAAATAGAGACAGAAATGCTACCACCCAAACCCAGCACAATGAAAACATGCAGCTTTGACAGTCACTGCATCCTTAGTTGGGATTACAAGACATTTTACCTGTAATGACTTGTAGTTGGTTGTGCTAATGTGAAATTCCCCCAAGCATTCTCTGAATTTAGAATGGAGTTTAGAGCCAAAATCCTCCAATCAGTCAAAAATTGTTTAATCACAGCTTCTTCCTAATGAACAAAAAGCATTTGTATTCAGATTGCTAATGGTTCAGCTTCTTTTGATTGCTTTCTTTTACATAGAAAATCAATCAAACCTAGAGTATAACTCTTTTTGTAGGCTGTCTTTTTGCCATGAATTCCAAACCCGAGGAATGGCGAGGTACCATGAATGTAATTTTTTAGCATTTTCAGTATTATAAAAAGATTTTTGTCTGTTATTATTTAGAGAACAATTCTTGAGGTCCCTACTCAGTTTGCCTAAATAAGGTCCAATTAAGGAAGCAGTCATTGAAATCAATGGTTGCTTTGCTCCAATTAAGATTAATTGACTAAAAATCTCAGATTTCAGACCTACATCAGCATGTATGTTTGTTGTATGTACCTATTTGCCTATTTATGAATTTCTTCTCAGTGGTCTGTCATGAGTTCTGGTCGAAGACGTTTAGTAGTAAAGACATTCTTTAGACATTTACATTCATCTCCTAAATTTACATTCATTCCCTAAAAATGTCTCTCTCTTTCTTTCTCTCTCTCTCTTTTTCTGGGGGGAACCAGGTCAACTAGAAAAATCTCTGTAGTGTACACCTCTCATAAATGTGAAGCAAGTCATCCACCACTACTATGTTTGGCACTAAAAGGTCAGTTTCTGCCGCCTTTTATGTTTTTCACTGTTCAAAAAATGTATAGTGAATGTGACCATATTATAAAGCTTTACTTGTGGGAAATAAAATGTGCAAGGTACATTAACAGGATACACTATTGTTGTTATTTTGTCTGGTTTTTTTGTTTTTTGTTTTTTTACAGTTTCTTGATTCTTTGGCATGCAGGGATCAATATACAAACAGAATTATATTATTACTGTCCTACTATGTGGCTCCTCCAGCTTATCAAATAGAACATTATATTGGTATCAGATTGCATTCAGCATATATGGGACACATGCTGAAAATACATAAAATGGAGTAATACATGCCCCATATTCATAATGAGTATAAACGTACCATTGCTGTGGCCATAGTAATGGCCTTCTAAAGCTGCAGTTTTGAGGCTTTCCATTTCTCTAATTGGGTCTCTAGGTTGTGGAAAGTTAAAGCTTAGGTCAGATCAAATGATTCTACTAAACATAATATTTACGCTACCAATTACGCTATAGTTGAGTTGGGATTGATATTTGATTAAAAAATTACTTTTAACCTTTAAACCACATAATCCTTCTCAAAGCTATTTCAAAGCATTTTGTTCCCCTATACTGTCTTTGTTTCTATAGAGTTTTATGGAAACAGAAGGCTACTGAAAGGATTTAATTCAATGGTGTTGGATTTTTAGTCTGTTTATCCACCTCAAATTGTATCATAAATATTATGAAAATGAAAATTCACTACACAGATTCCTTCCTGAAAGCCACATTCCTTGATGTTTTAAATGATGGGGTCAAGTAAATGACAAGAATGGTGTGAGGTATTGTCAGACCTTTGGTACAAGAACTTCTCTCACTGTTCCCCTGTAAAATGCAGCCATTATGCAACATCTGTTCACTGTGGGTCTTCATTTTTTTGTCTGCTTATGGAAAAACACTTTTTTTCTAGGAAATGTGTTAAACAAAACAGAATTTTAACTTATGGGAAAGGCAGATTAAAGGTTGTTTTCCTCTAAAATGAAATCTGAATGAGTTCTAATATTGTGGTGTCAGTTGTAATACAAATGAGTTATTTTTAATAAAAAGCACAGAACTTTGTTTTAAAGCCAAAACTCTGTCATCAAATTGTTGAAAGCTACTAGGTATATTGTATTTGAACTCTTTTATTTTTACCTATTGCTGTTTTTTATGTGCAGGGTTTGCATTCAGTGAATCATCTCTGTTTGAACTAATCCTGATTGAATAATGAAGTTGAAAAAATCCAATTGTTCTATCAGAATATTTTTTTTTCAAAGTTACAGCTTCTGAGGAAGGAAAATATTTCTAAGATGCTTTATCACAAGCTCCATTGACAACATGTAGTGACATTTTAAAAAATGATGTGAACTCCCCTTCAATTCACGTTAAGAACTGATTCCATGCCTTTAAATACTAAACTGTTATAAGTATTTTCGGTATTCCAGTCTCATCTATTTTTAATCTACCATGCTAATTTCTCTCTGATTAAGTGACTGTACAATAAACACCAGCATGGAAATAGCAGAGGTTAGTGTGTTTCCCAAATGAGTTTCCAATGTGCTGTATTATTCATGCTGTATACTTACTTCAATTTTGCAAGAGCATTTCTTCCATAATGTGGAAAAACCCACAGAAACTCTACCCAAGAGCCCCATTCTATGAGCATTACCATGCAAAGAGCCCACTCAGACTATCCCATTGGCATTGCCCCATCTGTGGAATAGGCTGAATACTGCCATCTACCTGGTAGAGCTTCTGGGATTTATAGGAGGCTCTGGCTAACAATGCTCCTCCAGTTGTTGGAGGAGACATGCTAACAGGGATATATCCCCAGCTGTGCCTATCCCTGGGCTCCCAAGCAGGGGCTACACAAAAGAGATAATATAACCCAAGGCTGTTTTATCTTGTTGAACTAATCCCACATGGCTTGAAGATTTCTACTTACTTGCCTACAAACTCTACCCCTCCTTCCCCAGTATAGCCCCTGAATCATACTGCAGTGTCAAGGGGGAAGCTACCGCAGAGGCATTTGAGTTCATGTATATCTCTTTTTATCATATAGCACGCTGACAACAACAACAACATAATAATAATAATAATTAATAATAAAGTAAACCTAGAATAGGCTTCAAGGGAGGTTTTGGGATTGCCATCACTGGAGGTTTTTAAGAACAGGTTGGATGAACATCTTTCAGGGATAATCTTGATTTACTTTGTCCTGCCTCAGTTCAGGAGATTGGACTTGATGACTTCTTGAGGTCCCTTTCATTCCTCCATTTATTGTTCTGTGATTTTAGAGCCTCATGATTCAGCTAAAGTGAAGCTAGAGGACTTGGATGGAAGCCCACAAAGTTCAAGAAAGAGCTGGAGCTAGACAGGTGTTTGTCCTTATTGGATAGATTGTAGAGGAGCTTTGGCTAAGAAGAATAGGACTGTATACAACTGAAGATAATTACAGCTTGGTAGAGTAGAAACTAGATAAGAAAAGGAAAAGGTCTCGCTGATACAAATTATGACAATCAGTGGCAGTAGGAAGTTGTGGGATATTTTTTGAGCTCTTCTTTGTGACAACTCATTTGTTTAATTTAACTTTTAGTCATAATACGTGGTTTTATCCTTAGGAAGATGGACAGTGAATATGGGCCAATCACTTCCCACTAAGAGTGCATCTACACTTGTGAGTGTACATAGTTACACACGAATCATTGTGCCGTAACCCACTTACTGGCCACATCTGAAGTACATCCCTGAAGGACAGTCTCGTGCACAAAAGCTAGCATGCAGGAGAGGCATGGGTAGTATGCACCTCCACTGTGGCATGGCCATATATCCCTTCTACGGTTTAGTGTGGATGGAGTCAAGGAGTGTGTATCAGGTCACAGGTACTGATAGTACTTTAGGGGCATTCCCCCAATGCATTGATCAATTTACTGCGTGATCCTTACCCAAAGGCATAAAGGTCCCTGATCATCTGTTGCCAGGAACTAGTGACCTACACTGAGCACTTTCAGTTCTCCGGTGAACTATACAGATCATGGAGCATGTTCCGTGGAGCATGCTGCCTGGTCTCTGGAGCACACCTTAGATGATCATCACTGTGTGGGCAGAACATCCTCCATAGCTTTGCCTGTGTCAGCAGGAACATATACCTATTCTGGGAGGTTTCACAGATATTGCAGGAGGTGAGCATTCAGAAGAGTCCATCCCAGTGCTGGGAGTGCATGGAGTACCTCAGGCTCCTGTACCAGAGGGTGAAGAACTTGTACATCACTCTGGAAGAGGTCCTTGTTCGTGTTCCTGCTATGATGAGCTGAACCAGGAGCTCTCCTGGCCTGAAAGTATTGAGTCTGAATTCAGTCATGGCCCTTTCCTTGGCCCCACCAGCTCACTGTATTGTGGAATGCTGCTGATGGGCAGGGCAAGAAGGCAGCATGGACTACAGAGAAATTTCTAGAGGAAACCCTGAGAGACCCAGAGGATTCCACATGTCTATCCAGCAGACCCGGTTGAAGAAGCCCCTTTGAGAAGCCTAAGGACCCTGGGCTGTGACACGAATGAGAATCCAAGACTGGTAAGTTGCAGTACACCACCAGACTCCCTAGAAATATCTCTCTTGCTCTGGTAATACATGCCTGAAGCTATTCCCCTTACTGAACCCATGTTCCACCCTGACATAGTCCCCAGTAAAGACATGGCTGTAAAGGGGGTGGGTGGGCAGGCTGTTCTTTGTGGTTCTCTGTTCCTCTTCCATGGGAGATCAGTCTGCCACCTTAGAATACAGTCAGTTTCGTCTTCAATTGCCCTCAAGTCCAGTAAGCCTAAATCAGCACATTTTTGTTGTAGCAAATGTTCAAGCTGGCTCTTCAGGTTTTTCAGCAGCACAAATGTGCTTGGTTTATCCTCATAGCTCACCAGATCCACTCATCAATATTTAGAGGGGTCACCAACAATCAGTAACCTCACTTGTGCTGATGGCTGGATGCTCTCCACTTTACTGGAAAGATATTTCTCTTTTCCATTTTGATAACTTCAGTATGGCTCTGTTGTCCATGTGATAGCCAATTTTAAAGAACAGAAAGGTTACTTAGTAATGTTACCCTTGGAGTAACCAAATCCCACCCCAAGTAGTCCATCTGTACACTGTAAACTTTACAACATCTGAATAAAAGTAATTCATGTATCTTACCATTTTTAACCTCAACTCCTTCCCTGTGGGCTGCAAAAGAACCCTGAAAGAAGGAGACTGTAACAGCTACATTCTTTGGATTCGAAGGAGTATCAATATTCTAGCCTTTGGCAGCACAATTGCGTTATATTGGGAGATTTACGTACCTTCCAAGGAAAAGAGAATTGTAATGCCACCCTTCTCTTTGGCATGTTAGGGACCGTTAGGATATTCTGAGACCCACAGAGAATTCATTCCACTGGGAGTGCAGAAGTGACACTACAGAGAGATTCCAAAGGACTCTGGAGGACCTGCTTGTTGGCATAGACAGAAGGAGCATCTGAACTTGCTTAGGGCAAGAGGGGGTTTGGTTCTAAGGCAGGATGAGGCATTACTGTAAATGAAGAGAGCGCAGGCAGTGGGAGCATGCACAGAGGGAATGGGATCAGACACTCAGACATTCCTTAATCCATCTTGTGGTCAAATGCTTTCAAGGCCTGTCTAGTGCCATTGCCCTTGCTCCTCTGCAGGAACAGATGCCACAAGCTCCTCCTCCAATGGCTGCCCAGTCTGCTGCTGAGATGGTAAATCCCAGCATCCTAGTCATGGAAAAGCATGCTGGATAGTTGGCATCAGATCCTCCTCAGTCATCTGAAACCCTTCTTGAGGGAAACCCCCCAGAATATTCAGGAGAGGAATAATGAGCCTTATGGAATTCTTGTTGCCCAGCCTGTGTTCAGCCCTCAAACCCCACTCAGGACATGTGTACATTTGTTCTCCCACACAATATTCCATGTCCATCCCTGCCCTTCTCAGGATGAGGGAGAAGTGAGGGGTGAGATGTCTCTTGTGGAAATTAACATTTTTTGTTAGTTTGTTCCTATTACAAACTTGTTCCGTGTATGTATGTAAATAAAAGACACTGTGCACTTCACTTGTGTCTGCATCTTGGTTTTGAGTATAATACTTGGTACTTCCCAGAGGTTGGTAATGAGATAACAGGATTCACAGCACATGACTTCATGATTTCTGTAAAAGTCTGGTGCCAAGGAAATGCTAACAATTCCATCCCTTCCCAAATCCTCCCCATGCCCCCTAGTCATTAAGAAAAAAAATAGAGTTCATGGATTCATGTCAATGATGTATGCTGTTGCTGTCTAAAACACCACAACGAAAAACAAAGGAGAATTTTATTGAAAAGCTTTTGCCTTTGATAATCATTAGGTGAGAATACAAACAAAGGAAACAAAACTAATCTAACAATGAAGATATCTGAAATTTAGCGGTACTTTAAGGAGGCCTTCCCTACCCCCACCAAACAATTTCCACTGGCAACAAATGCCATGGGAGCAATCATGTACATAACTTGATAAGAGCTACAGTATCAGAATTTGGGGAATGAATGTTTTAAATCCCTCCTAAAATTTTATGTAACTATGTTTAATCATTTTAAACAATGCATAAGAGCTCCTTGTAAACCAATCTGAAATAGAGCAGATAAAATTTAAGAAAACATTGCTCAGTTATGGCATTAAAGTGCACTAGCAGTCTTTACAGCATAAAACCACAACCAAAGGTCTTAACCTAGATAGTCCACCTACAATTGTCTGCTTTTAGTTAATACATTAACTAATGGGGCTCAAAATCCACAGAATTATTTTGCAACAGAATAATATGGCAGTTCTCTGTTGAGAACTTTCAAGAAGCACCATAACGTCACAAGTGTCAACACAGTCCCAAGTCGCCTTCTGATTCCCCACTGTTCCATTATATTTGAGCACACAGCATCACAAATTTTCCTGGCCTGTTGGGAACCAGGAGCTACATGTGTGCAGGGTGTGATTTGACTGCCTCTATAAGCTGTAAAAAACAGATCTGCCCTGTACTCACTCAGGCTATGTCTACACTTGTGTATGTAAGTCGACTTTAACTAAGTCGACTTAGTGTGTCTCCACTTAAAAATAAAGTCGACTTAAAGGGCAACTTAAAAAGTCAACCTAGACGTCCACACTGGACGCCTAGGTCGATTTTGTGGGGCTTAGAGGGACCTAGGGCAGGTCCACGGGGGGGGGCACCCCTTGCCCAATGCCAGGGGGCTCAGCCTTTGCCCCATTGTACCTAGGTACAATGGGGCAAATGGGGACAGGGACCCTGGCAGGGCATAGGGGCAGGGTGGGCAGACTCTGCCCTGCCCTGTGGGGGTGCATGCCAGGCTCCCCCTGTGCCCCCTCCCCCTGGCAGGGAGGGTATTGGTGTAGCCCTGGGGTAGCCCTAAGTCAACTAAGCTGTGGAAAACAAGTGAATAGTAACCTCTGCAGTTTACATATTCACTAACTCCTTTTGGAGGGCAAAATATAGGAACTTGCATTCCATCAGTGGCCCCTGCACAGTTTGGAAGAACCCATTCTCTGAAATCCTGCTATAGGTTCGGGGCTTGAGTTTTGGTAGCTGCCTTTGGATACATCACAGTATTAATAATGTGGCAAACTGTGCAAACACTGACCTGACAGTTGACTCCCCAGCCCTGAACTGGTTGGCAACTGACCAATAGCTGTGAGCTTGCCAGCTTACAAAGGCAATAGTCACCTGCTTCTACACTGGTTTGGGTTTTTAAAATCAAGTGGTCAGGGACTGGAATGTTGGCACAAACTGCTCTTACAACTTCATGATGGCCTGCTTTCTGATTCTGAAATTCTGCACTGTTCATTATCCAAGTTTTCCAAGACTGTGTTCCTATCACCCAATGCTGGTTCCCTGGGACCAGGTGTGGAAATCCATCAATGGCATTCCAACGTATCTGTTTCATGAGAGACAACTGGATTTTTATTTCTCCCCAGGCCAGCCATCTTTGCTATCTGAAATCTCTTTGGACTGATTCAGTACAGAATTGCACCACATGAATATTTCTCCTGTAAGCAGGAGCAGAACCACATCTTTATGGACTGACTTCATCTCTCAATGGAATTTGGCAGAAGGGAGTGATGTCAGAGAGATTCCATCAACAAATATATGGAGGTGACACACAGTTCTAACAAGATGCAGCAAGGCTATTCGTAGAGCATCTCCTGTGACATACAAGACTCTGGGATACTGCCCCTGAAATGTTAACACTAATGTCATATACTGAAAAGCAGCGCTGTTAATGAGGATATATCCTTGTGCATTGAGTGTATCCGTGCTCACCACAGTGTAGATGGACATCTGGTGCAGATATGGAGAACAATCTCTAGCAGTACATAGACAAGTTAACTGTACAGTTGCAAATATAGACATACCCTTTCAAAGGCTGTGGTTAAATTAAAAGAAAACCTGTTCTGTTTTGCATTATCAGGCTTTTAACCATCTTACTAAAGGTTTTTTGGCTAAAAATGTAAACATCAGACTGGCCTTATATATTGTACTCTTGTAAATCCTGAGGTATTTTTCTGCAGCCCAAGGACCGTCAAATCTCTGTCACTTGTAACTTCCATTCTTTAAGGCAACCTATTTGTTTTCTTGTAATTGGCAGAGGAAGGAGGCATTAGTGCCCACTGCCTCCACCACAGACTGGAACATTGTATCATTCTCCTTCAAGGAGTGTCCCTGTGGGTGCTCCACCTTGGGGATTCTGGCGCACTGCATATCTGGATCGGAGAATCTTCTAGTAGTGCTCATCATGGCCGCGTGGGTGCTGCACCTGCTTTGGTGCCCTTTTGGCGCACGCGCAACTTGACCCCCCCCCACAGTTCCTTCTCAACCACTTGCTGATTTGGACAGAGCTTCATTCTTTTCCTCAGCTCATCGACTTTTTCTCTCTTCAAGCTACTCACTTACCTTCCCGGAATGTCCTTTCCCCCTGCTTTCCTCACCATGTTTACCTGAATACTCTTAAAAAAAACAAAAAAACCCAAAAAACCTAACTTCTATCTCTCACCCTTCCCCAACTCTCCTCATGCCAGACTCTCTGGGATTCAAATGATGCAAACAATGCTGCGACGCCATTCCGGCATCAGATGGCTACAACTTGTGCATTAAATGCTTGGGTGAGGGGCATATTTCTCAAAAATGTCCCCACTGTAAAAATCTCAGCACAAGCGCATGCTGAGATAGAGACCTCTGCCTCAAATTATTACTAATGGAACGCTCACTTAGACCAGCCTCTGACCTGGGGCAGATGGAGAAAATCTCAACACTCCCTCATTCTCCAAAAAGGTACCTAACTCCTCCTCAGGCTACACCAAAGAGGACAAAATCAACTTCACCGCCTCAGAAAGCCACTGGTACCAAAGAGGCAGTAGGTTTCTCAGGTACGACAGCCACCAAGTCCCATGATAGATCTTCTTCTATTCTTTCAGACCAAAGGTCAATTCGTTTTGAGAACAGCTCTCCAAGCGGTCTTGGATGTAGCTGACACAGCAGCTCGCTTCATCGCCTCGGGCGTAGTGAGGCACAGAGCTTCCTGGCTCCATTCCATGGACCTCCCCAAGGAGCTCTAAGGAACAACTGAAGACCTCCCTTTTGATAAAAAGAAATTATTTTCAGAAAAAAACTGATGAGATAATGCACTCTTCTAAGGACTTGAGAGCAACTCTAAGGAATTTCAGCATTTATACACCCGCTACTAGACGCAGACCTTACCGTTACCAACCATACAACTTCAGGTATTCATTCCAATACCAATCTAGACCTCAGTATAGATGACAGGACCAACCACCATGCCCAAGACACGGAACACAAAGACAGAGACAACAATCCAATCAGGCACCAGCATCCTAACCATCACCCTCCAAATCACAATTTTGAGAGTCCGGTTGAGGACCGCCAGAACCTTCATGTAGATCTTGAGCCAAACCAGCTACCCATATTCTCAGAAAGACTATACCACTTCTACAATTCCTGGACATTAATAACCTCAGATAAATGTGTCCTTGATACAGTCAGGATAGGCTACAGTATTCCCTTTACATCCAAGCCACCTAACCTATACCCTTCCCTGTCCCTCTTTAGGGACACCACTCATGAACAACTACAACAAGAGTTTCTCACCTCCTTTGGGTAAGAGCAATAGAAAGGATCCCATTGCAATACCAGGGCAAAGAATTCTACTCCCCATATTTCTTGACCAAGAAGAAATCAGGCAGGTGGTGGCCTATCCTTGATCTAAGGAAACTAAACAAGTATATGAAACCCCCAAAATTTAAAATGGTCACTCTGTCTATCTTCCCGGCTCTAGGACACGGCGATATGTTTGGGACCTTTTACCTCTAGGTTGCTTATTTTCATATTTCGATCCATCCAGCCCACAGAAAGTACCTCCAATTCATTGCCAATAACAACAATTACCAATACAGTCTTACCTTTTGGTCTCTCCACAGTTTCATGAGTATTCTCGAAAACATTAGTTTTACTTATGCGTTATACTTATGCAGAAAAGGCGTCACTTTTTCCCCGTACCTAGATGACTGACAAATAAAAGTTCACTCATATCAGGAGGCGCTCGATGCAGTCAACCTCATGCTATCACTTTTCCAGTCCCTGGGCCATTTAATAAATTTCAACAAATCTATGCCATACCCACACAAATAATTGAACTCATCAGTGCTCGACTGGACTCCACAAGAGCAAGAGCCTTTCTTCCAGATCTGGAATTCAACACAATCTCAAACCTAACCAACCTGGTGTTGAATGCACCTACCATTTCCGTACATACATGCTTTCAGCTTCTCAGTCACATGGCTGCAACTACTGCAGTGGTGGCGAATGCCAGACTCCACATGCTACTATTGCAACTCTACCTAGCAAGAGTTTACAGACCATGTTACCATCCAATAAACAAGGTAATCTCCATACCAAACCCAGTAAAACAATCCATAAAATGGTGGATGGATGCCCAGAACTTAATGACGGGAGTACCATTCAAGCCTCAGCATCCCTCAATCTCTATATCAACAGGTGCATCCCTGGTAGGATGGGGAGCTCACCTTCGATCACATACTGTCCAGGGCAAATGGCCACTACCATGCAGCACCACATAAATGTGTTGGAGCGCTGTGTAGTGCGCTATGCCTGACAGCACTTCAGAGACTCCATAAGACACCAACACATAAAGATCATGACCGGCAACATAGCCTGCATATTTTATATAAACAAGCAAGGAGAGGCGCGATCAAAACCTCTTTGCATAGAGGCTATGTTACTCTGGAACTAGTGCCAGCAGAACGATGTTATAATTTCTGCCACATACCTGCCGGGTACTCAGAATATGATCACGTATTTCCTCAGCAGGTCTTTCATGCAGGACCACGAGTGGGGGATCCATCCATGAGTACTACAAAACATCTTTATACAGTGGGGTTTTCCTATTATGTATCTTTTTGCCATACAAAAGAATCACAAGTGCCCAAGATATTGCTCAAGAGTCGGGATTGGCCATGGATCCCTGACAGACGTCCTTCTACACCCCTGGAACAAGAGCCTATTATACGCATTCTCTAAATCTATCTAACACTACTGAAAATCTAACATGATTTGGCAACAGTCATCATGATAGCTCCTGCCTGGCCCAGACAACCATGGTATACTTACCTCATGGAGATATCCACAAAGCCACCCAGAGCACTTCCCATAATGAGGAACACACTGACACAACATGAGGACCATATGAATCATCCAGACCCCAAGAAATTACACCTAACAACCTGGTTCCTCAATGGTTCCCACAGGAGGAGCTTCAGTGTTCAGAAGAAGTAAAACATGTCCTATTGAACAGTTGAAAACCCTCTACCCACAAAACTTACTTCCAAAAGTGGTCCAGGTTTCATAAATGGTGTAATCATCAAAAGATTACTCTTACCTCCACACCCATTCCAATGATCCTTGAGTACTTACTGCCATAAAACAAACAGGATTCTCCCTCAGCTCTCTCAAGGTACACCTTGCTGCCATCGCAGCCTTCCATAATGAGCATTCACTCTTCTCACACCCAATTATTAAAAGGTTCCTAATGGGCATACAAAATCTATATCCCAATGTTTGTCCATATACTCCAATAAGGGATCTCAACCTAGTCCTCTGAATACTAACTAAACCACCATTCGAACCACTTGCAACCTGCTCTCTCACCCATATGTTCATGAACGTGGCCTTTCTCATAGTTTTTCATAAAGACAAAGTGACACTCAAACCTCATCCTAAATTCATTCCCAAAATATCCTCAGCCTTCCATGTTAATCAAACACTTCACCTACCTGTATTCATGCCAAAACCTCATTCCATGCTGCGCGATGTGATCCTCCATACCCTTGATGTGCGACGCACTCTAGCCTTTTACCTGGAAAGAACAAAGACTTTCAGGACAACTAATAGGCTATTTGTCTCCACAATAGAGAGATCCAAGGGTAATGCTATCTCAAATCAATGATTATCAAAATGGATCTCTAATTGTATTCACCTTTGCTACACCATCGCAGGGACTACCCCACCAGACCAGATGACCTCACATTCCACAAGGGCGATGTCCACCACAACCGCTTTCTACATAATGTGCCTCTTGTGGACATCTGCAAAACTGTTACTTGGGCTTCTACCCATACGCTCATTATGCTATTGATCAAGCATTGCGTTCTGACACCAGGGTTGGACTATCCGTCCTGTCTACCATACATAATGTGGACTCTGAAGTCCCTCCATCCTAACCTGGACACTGCTTGGGAGTCTCCCAAGGTGGAGCCACCCACAGGGACACTCCTCGAAGGAGAAAGGAAGATTGTCCACCTTGTGCGGTCACTGCGGTAACTGAAGTTCTTTGAGATGGGTGACCCTTTGGGTGCTCCATCACTTGCCCTCCTCCCCTCTCTGCTTCAGAGTGTATACTTTTTGCTCTGAGGAGAAGGAACTGAGGGGGTTTGAGCCATGTGTGCATGAGACAGCCTCTCGGCACCCATGCGGCCACAACAAGCACTACTAGACGACTCTCTCATCCAGACACTGGGTGTGCCAGAATCCCCAAAGTGGACTATCCACAGGGACACCCATCTCAAAGAACTCCAGTTACCACACAAGTTGGGCAACCTTCCTTTCCATTAATCATTATGCAGAATCCTCCTTTAAATTCTGTAGTTTTCTGAAAAAGAGATAGGATGATACAATCCACAGTATGGGCTTGGGGCCTGATTCAGCTTAATTCTGTTCACATGAATAGTCCCATTGCTTTCACATATGTGGATATCTATGCCACATGTGTGAAATCAGATACAACATTTATACATGAGATCACTATTGGCTTTGTAAGGTATATTGGGTTCAAACTGAATTTGGGTTTAACATCTAGACCTATGTAACTATGTAGAACTTTGGCCCTCAGTCTCAGAGCCAGTTACCACTGGAGTGCAGTGAAATCTCATTGTGGTCAAGGAACGCCTCCCATCATGGGCGAACCCAGCTGGCCGTCCCTCTTAGTGGTACTGATAGGCTCTATCCCATTTTCTTTCCTTCTCCATTCACCATCTCCTGTGCACTGAGCATGGATATTGTGTCAGAGGTCAAAGGAATCACCTCTAGTTTGGAAGGCTGGGCTCTGGACCACAGGGACAGAGAGAATTGCAGACTCTGGGTTCTGTTGTTTTAGCATTTTATGTAATATCTAAACAAAATAATTTAGTTGTTAAATCTAAGCTCTCACTGACAAGATACCAAGAGCTGTGAAAGGTGACCCCCTACACTCACAGAAGAGAACAGCATTCATGTGAAAAGCATCTTTTTTTTTAAAGAATATATAAAACCACAAATGAAACAGATGAATGGATTCTTCTCCCAGTTATAATAGAGTATGCATTAGTATGCCATAATATATCTGCTGTGATCAAATTAAACAGCAAATCCCATAGCATTCATTTTATGTCATTCAGTTTGATGCTGCTGCACATTTGATGAATATATAGGAAATGACAGTGAAGTTTAAAAGACTACATTTTAATTAGGTATTTTGCCAGTTCCTACAGTAACACATTTCAGCATTAACAAAGTTAACTGCTTAATACAGCAGAAGAGACAGGTCACATTAAAGTTGTATTCAAGCAGTATCAATTTCTATTGCAAGGATCTAGGAAGGGCCCAGTGAATGTAATGTGCACTCAGGCCAAAATAAGAGAGAAATAAATTCTAGTAATTTATTTCTCATTGAGTTTTAAATATATGGGTGATCACATTCTCTTACTGTTTGTGATGCTGAAGATAATTTCTTAGCAGATACTTATGTGGTTTTGGCAGAGAAGCTATCAGAGATGGGGGGAAGGATACAAGAATTGACAATGGTCCAAGCACAGTTTTAAGACAGGAAAAGGGAAAGCATGGCCCTTTGTGCCTTTGAAAACCCTCCCCTTTTATTGCAATGTTAACTTTTCTGTCATCACCATAATTTATAAAATTATGTTCTGCCATCATTTTAATTGCTGTACCTGGGAGTTTTTGTTAGAATTATCTGATTATTTCATGCAGATTCCATAATTATAGCACTTTATTCTAAATTCAAGTATAAACATTAATACCACAAATTATAGCATCAAAAGCAGTTGACACTTGAAATTACAGAACACTCTTAATGACTTCATCTTTTGTAATTTGAGTGTTAACATTTTTGTTTACCTCTCTGATTACAGAATAACTATGCTTAGCTTTCCCAATGTAAACCAAGTCCTGATTTATTAAATTGGTAAGATTAAGGTGGCAGTGTGATTGCTGAATTGTGGCTTGAGAGATTTCTTCTCGATGTTCATGACTGGGCACCTTCCAAAGCATGGCCTTGTGGATATATTTGGAATAAGTATGGGTTACCCACCATGACCCTGCTTCTGCTCCCATAAAATCCTGCCACCACTGAAATCGAGGCCAGTTTTGCCATTGCCCACATTTTATGTTAATGATTCAGGATCAGGTCCTATGGGAGCATCCCTCTCTATGGCTCTGGTCTTGCATCCTCCTATATCTTGTGGTGGTAAAGATAATGCTTTGTCAGATCACCTTCTGATTAGTTTTGGGAGCCACATGGTGAGGGTACTGTGTCTTTCATGTCCATAGAAATGGGAGGTCCTATAAAAGATACACTTACTTTGATAAGTGGAGAGGGACTTACTCAGATTACTGTGAGCCTTGCAGGACATATGATGGATAAAATATCCTTGGTACACAGCCACATACCAAGGTAAAAAGTACTATAGGGTGGGCTGGTTTATTAAGGTTGCCTGACTTTTCTTTCAATAAGATCCCATTTTAAATTGCATATAATTTTGCCAAACTTGAACCAAGTATGGGACTAAGACAAGAAGCAAGGCATGAGGAAGAGATGGGACAGGGACAGGTTGAAGGGCAGAAAGGATCAACTTGATGGAAATGTGTAGAAGAGTCTATGCCCAGTAGAGAACACTCCCCTCCTGAACTTGAAGTGGAAGCCAAGGCTATGTCTACACTTACCAAAGTTAGTTTGAATTAGTTAATTCAAACTAACTAATTTGAACTAATTTTAGTTAGTTCGAATTAACTTAATTCGAACTAGCATGGTCCCACTGGAATTTTAGTTTGAATTAAGCAAGTGCCATGCATGGCACTTGCTTAGTTTGAATTAGTCAGTTGCATTAAGTTCAATGTGCTGGTTAGTTTGAACTAAGCAGTTAGTTCGAACTAACATGGCCACTTTGACTTAATTCGAACTAACTAGTTCGAATTAAGGGTTAGTTCGAAACGTATAATCATATTTATTAGTTCGAATTAAGGAAGTCCTTAATTCAAACTAATGAAAGCCTAGTGTGGTCAAGGCTTAAGTTAGTTCGAATTAAGCTTCCTTAATTCGAACTAACTTGCCAGTGTAGACATAGCCCAAGATTCCTAAGTCTCATCATTTCTCTGCTGTCAACAGATATCTGTGAAATCCACTGGTAAATTGTGTGACAGGTAAATTACACTGGTAAATTGTGTGACAAGAGAAGACAAAATATTAAATAGATGCTCATTAATTGAAGCAGTGGTCCTGTGGAAAAATAAGAGGTGATTGTATACATAAAAACTATTATAATGCATATGCACCCGTAGGTTGAAAAGGATTAATTAATGCCTCAATTCTGACATTTCGTAACCTTTGAGTTCCTGGCTTTCCAAGTATAAAAATATTCTTGTAATTTAGTTTTTTTTTTTGTGTAGTCCAGACTGGATTGTCTAAACTGTAATTTACAAAGGTGGCACAAGCTCTCAGGGGTTGTCTACACTGAAATCCCTGTGTCGATCTTCATGGATTGATGCAGTGGGATCAATTGAATGGCCAGTGGAGACCCACTCAATTGATCCTGGAAGTGCTCTCCATTCAACGCAGTAAGTCCACCCCTCAGAAAAGAGTAATGTCAGTATAGACCAGACATGAATGACTGACAATAGGGTCTACTCTTGGCAGCATTAGGTCTGTTTATATTGTCTTTTGCATTCACCCTCCGCATCTGTACTGTTTCTCATTTTTCACCATATCTGAACTCTCCATTTTGCCTCTTTTTTTCCTCTCCCCATTCCCATTCCATCTCACTTCCTCATACCCTATCCTCTCAATTCCTAACTCCAGTTCTAATGAGTAAAGAAAATGTCCAGGTAAAAATAGGAAGATGGGAATGAGGAGAGGAAGGAAAAGGAAGAGGAGCCATGAAAATGCCATGTCTTATTTGCTTAAAGCTATATTGTTATAAAGAAAAGTACGATCTCAATTTATCAGAGACTTGTATAACACTGACCAAGATGCACTTAGATTTGAAGACATGGTCATAATGTTTTGGTAAAAAGTGTCTAATAGGTAAGACTTTCGAAGGAGGGTTCTTCCAAACCCCTTAAAGCAAGTGGTCTGAAATCCTGCATATATTCTGCAAGCCTGATTTGCCTATCATTTTCTGGCATCACCAACATCCAAAGCCCTGGAATTTTGTTGTCTGAATGACAAGGCAATCCCCCTTTCCCTGCATGTAAAGTATGATCCAGTGCTTTGATGACAAAGTATCAAACGACAAGGTGTCGCTGATGCTTCTCCAGCAACAGCCTCCACAGTGATTCCAGGAGGGCTTATACGGTGCTTCTCTTATTATCAGGAAGATGGTTAAGGAATTGGCTATACAATTTTGCCTCCCTGAAAGCAAAATTTCTTTTGACATATCTTTGCTGTGCTTAAGCCTTTGTGATAGTAAAGTACAAGTTCCTTGCACACCCCCAATGATATCCACAAGGCATTTTTACAGAATAATAATAAAAAGGGTTCCAGATGACAGCTTGTATATATGCATGTATATTTTGGCCCACTAGTGTTGTTTATTCAAAACCTTAGGCCCATTTGAACTGAATAGGAATTTTGCCACGCCAGGATTTTGCCATTAGAGGCTGCCTTTACTACATACTATGTAGATCTGCACATATTACAGTAGTTCAGATTACATTCACAATTTTTTCATTTGCTTAACATGGTTTGGAAGAGAGATGAAACTTGCTTAATTGGTAAGAATTGAGATGCGTGGAGATCAATGAGAGCTGAAGGTTTTTGGGCTCTGACTCACCAATTCATCTCTTTCCTGAAAAGCACTTGAACGTGTGCTTCAATCTAAGCACTTTTTTGAATAGGGATGGACTTAAACATGTGCTTAAATTCTTTGATGAATTGGGGCCTGAGTGCCATGTATTTTGAGTCCTTAGTGTACCAGTGCAGAGCCCTGATTTTGGATATGCCTTCAATTTTGCTAGACCTGTTCTTGTCAGATTTTGGCCTCAAAATAATCTGGAATCTCATGGAAGCAGTTGATTTTAAGAGCAAAATCTTTGAAATCTGCTGGTCCCACAAGATATTGGCCTTGATTGTTGAATATTACTGAGTCTGCCCCTCCAGATGAGCAGTGTTGTGAAACTTGAATCCTAGCCTTGATTTGGAACAACCCTAGTTTCATCTTAATCCAAAAATGAACCCTTTCTCCCCAGTCTATCTGAAATGTACATATATGATAATCAGTGCCTGGCATAATCGAGCTGCAGTCTCTAGGCATGACCGCAAGACAGATAACGTCTGCTTATTCTCTTTCAGCTATGTAAGTAACAGGACTTCATCTTTGGCCAAAGAAGACATTTCCTTATTGGGGTATCTAGTAACTTGCTCACTAAGTATTCTGCTGCTGCTTTCTGTAGCTGCCTCAAAGCAGTACAAGTGCATTGTAATGAAAATTTTTGTTGTATTCTGCAGGCTGTTCAAACACTCCTTGCAATTTTTTTTTTTTTTTTTTTTAGTGATCTTTATTTCTTCAAGAGTTTTTTATAATCCCAGCCCACGAATTGAGTCTTTTTGAATCTTTACATCCTAATAAAAATCCCAACAATCTAATTTTTTTGTACTAAATTCCATGACTTAACTGTAATATCTACACCCAATAACATCTGCATCTTTTTTGTATGTATAAGATCATAGGGCTTCAAAGTTGTGAAGAGGAGCAAGCCGTACAAATCTTGTTGTTTGAGAATGGGATTTTTTTCATGCTTTCCCTAACATCTTTTAAAGGCTAGATTGGTTATTTTACTTTATTATTATTTATAAGTATTAATAATTAAATAAATAAATTATTATTTATTATTTTCTTCAACATTATGATCTAGATTAGACAGTAATTAGTGTAGTATCTCCAATAAGCATTCTGTAACATGAGCCAGTCAGAGATCGTGTTGAAGCAACCAAGTAAATGCATCTGAGACAGTATCGCACCAACTGCAGATGGTAGCCATATGTTGCCTGCTGTATATTTATATACAGTATGGTCATAAATCATCCATTTTGTTGGTACTTTAAACTACTTTTCATTAACTTAAGGGAAGAGTCAGCACTGCTGGTTTTCTGGCAGGGAGTCTAAGTACAACTTGGTATGCTTTGTGTGTCTAGCTAATGGTGACTTAATGGAAAGTTTTAATTAAGCACATGTCTCTGCATGCAGAGAAGAAATCAAAGGCTCTTGGGAAAGCAAAGAAATTCTATTCCAGATTCACTGAAGGGTGATTTCATGAAAGCACCAAATGAATTTAAATTAATTGGAATATATTTTGTAAAATATTGCCAGAATAAGAGAGAGCCACTGCTGTGTAAAGGAGCATTTACAGATATTAGTCTGCAGACATTTTTCTTCCCATTTTCTTTCCACATTTGTTGGAAAATTTCATGAATGTAGCAGGATTATTCAAAGCAATGATGTTAGGCACAGGACCGTGGCTGACTTCTACTAGTTTGTATTTCATTATCCTTCTAAATTTTAACTAGTTTGAGAACACTGGTAGCTGATATATTACGTGCTGACATTTCTGATTTGCCATTCTTGGAGCAGTTCCAAAGCTATTAAATATCCAAGTGTTGCTATTTTATTGCAATCCACATGATACAGCTTTTTTTAAAAGACCAAGCTCTTGGACTCAGGTGGTTTACAGGTCAGTTTTTATTTTAAAAAAGTGAGTTTCTAATCCTCAATATTGCAAAGGAAAGTTTGAAAACAGGAGTAGAGTGTAACCTGCAGGCACCAGAAAATAAATATCTTTTAAGAAAAAAAAAGATTTTTCAGCTGCTCATTTTTGGAGGCCGGAGTGATGATTTTTGAATGGTGGGGGTTGGCAGTGCTGAGTATAGGTTGATCTTGCCTTCCTCTTTCAAAGAGAGGACAGTTCTAAAGAATATAGTTTTAATATGGGGTACAGCACCATTGTGCTAGGCACTGTGCATACATGTAATATGAAACAAAATTTATTTCAGTCGATTACCATAATCTATTCGTATACTCTTTTGGTTCTGAGAGTAGTGAGACACAGCATTTACGTCTTTCTGTGGGCCAATACCAATATGCTGTCTTAATGCTCATAGAGCTTTCTCAAGGTCTAGCCCATGGCTGTGGGACAAACTCTCACAGGAACTAAAGACCATTACAGACTCACCACCTTCCAATTCAAGAGCAAGGTGCACTTCTATGACCTGCCTTCTCTAATGTAAAAACAGAACATGTACATTAAAAAGAAAAAAAACCCACCAAAAACTTTACCAGAACAAAACAGGATGCTGTACATGCTATTTTTTCCCCTTGGAACAGGATGAGAGAGGGAATGAGTTGTATGTGACAGATGTTAGTCATGTTGCTCAATGCTTGTCTGGAATGCACTCAATACTACAATAATACTACAAGGATGATATGAGAACCTAGACAGAATGACACTTACTCCGCTGACAGCCATTGAGTATATATATGGAAGCAAAATGCACTTCTTGCTTCTATTGTATTGGATGATGATGGAGGAGTCAAAGTTTGCTTTTAAATGCAGATACTTTGTGATTTGCACTGGCAGCCGAACCATCAGCCTGGTCAGGAAATTACCCTATTTTCTTTTTGTTTCTTGGCATTATAGACAGAATAGTTTTGTGAGCCTGCCCTTTTTGAACTACATGACAAAACATTCAAAATCAGATTTGTCTTCCTGAGCATATGAAATTTATAAAAGCTCTTAAAGCATTTTCTCAATATCCTTTACCAATCCCATAGATATTTATGTAAAGGTTAATTTGATTACATGGATGGGTAAGATAGGGATATTTTTTACAATGACCAGTCAATCACGATTTAAATTGTATGAAGCAGAGTCTCATGGGAATAACAAAAAGCATACTCTTTTATGTTTCATAAGAACAAAAGCAATTAATAATTTAAAGGCTTGCTTATAAGACTAAAAGAAGATATCATCAAGGGTTATAAAAGTTAATATTAGTTCTGTGGCATAAGCACAGCTGTGGAAAAACAGAAGGGAATGTGATTTGAGAGAAGATGGGAAGAGCCTGAAGTTTACTATTATAAGCTATAGCTGAAAAGGAAAGGGAGTGTTCTTGACATTTTTCATACTGTTCTCAGCACTGATGTTTCCCACCCCATATCTAGGCAAAATCTCCCTTATCCCTAAAAAAACCATACAATACAAAACAAAACAACTCCCCAACACAGAAAGTCATGTGCTCCTTTTTATGGTGTCTGAAGGTCTGAAAGCAACATTGCCCCAGCACCCTGGTTTTTCCTGTTTTAACAATAATATTCAGGTTCTGCCTGCCCTGGTTGATTTTGTAGTGATCAGAGATCTAGCAAAATTATGATGCCACAGGAGTCAAGAAACTGAAAGTTGAGCATGTGAGTGGAAGGGCGTTTTAGGTAGACAGTTTAAAGCTGTTTGATTTTTTTTTTTTTGATAGCACTCATTTAATTTCAATGTGTAATAGACATTTTTGCAAATAAATAACTTTGTTAAGGGTTCTACATCTTACCTCTTTAATTAAAGTACAAGAGCTCACAATACACATCCCAGGTTTTCCTGGAGGAACACCTCTGGATTTAGAGGAAGACCAAATCTAACAGTCTTTATATTTCTAATGTCAATCAAACAAAATACCCAAACCTCTTTCATTTCTTCTTTAAAGAAGCTAAAGAAGACACTATAAAGAAGCAAAGAAAGGCACAATGCCAATTATTTTAAAACACATAACTGACCATTTATAACAACTTGACCTTTTTATATCATTATATTTCAACAAATCTAAGGCAATGATCTTGGGGGGAAATACGACTTTAATCAACTACAAGTCTTGTCTCCCTTTGGTACGTTACCTTACTTGCTTTGCCTGTCATTCTCTAGGAATCCTCCTGGCTGGGTGGCAGTTGTTATGCTTTTTACTTGGCTCATGCCAGTCAGGAATGCAGTGCCCATTTTGTTCCTTATATGCCATTGAGTATTGCTCTATAATGATGTTCCTAAAATTAAGCAGTAAGTACTTCTTGAGTAGGTGATCATACCATGTCATACAGTAGTCATAAGCTATGATGAAGGGGTTGTGAAACACCTTTTGTGCACTGTTGAATACCGGCATCTACCATAGAGCAGCATAAAGAATGCACAATTGGAACGGTACATCTGAATGATTAAAAATGAAAATGGCATGACTTGTTAACATTTGCCCCATTAACAATTACAAAAAAAACCTAACAGTGAATCTGTGATGTAGGATTTTCTAGTCAATAGAGCCTCCTTACCAGGGAGGCCAAAAACTTTACAACAATAAAGATTACATTAGTAATTTCTCTAGAGCTTGAATATTCCACCCTATTTTCATACCTTTTAAAAAATAAACACACTTCAGGCAAGGAACTTGGCTGGTGCTCTGGTCTCTGGGGAAAAAGTGCCTTGAATGTGTAGGAGTAGGATATCAGGCTGGAGTAATAGATAACTTTGGAACACCATATTGATAGACAATATTTTAGCCTCCTGAATAAAGAGATACAGAGGGTTGGAAGACGGAAAAGATCATCTTTTCACAAGCTGTTTCTACTTCAGCACAGTTCTTCTCAGGGGGGCACCAATGGAACCTAATGAATAGCTCAGCTGAATTTTCAGAAATCAAACCACAATTGGGTAGAGAGTCAAGGACC
The DNA here is from genome assembly GCA_007922175.1 of Pelusios castaneus. Lineage (NCBI taxonomy): Eukaryota > Metazoa > Chordata > Testudines > Pelomedusidae > Pelusios > Pelusios castaneus. Next base: position 2,191,909 of record ML685784.1, read on the forward strand.
TTGCCAAAGTATTATATGTCAATATTCATAATGAAAATGCTGCTTTGTATATTGTTGCTTGATAGAATGATGTGTGTGTATTTATTACAAGAAGGCACCACAAATACAAATATAGTTCCATTTCTATCTCTCGGAAATTATTACGATGTGGAAAGGGAGGGATTTAGTTCTGTTTTTCTTGATGATCATAGTATATGAAGTTTGTGTGCCCTCTTCACTAACATTGTCTATTTTGAAAACAATTTGACCTGACAAGTAAAATGTTGTTTCCTCTTCATTGTTGCTTAGGGGTAGATGGCTGCAGTTAGTAAGTAATGTTGTTTAGGCAGAAAGCAATTAATCTACCAACAAGTCTGAAAACTGATCAAAGTTACTCTTATGTAGAAAATGATTCTTAAAAACATCATAGACTCCAAGGTTTTTTGTGTGTGTTTTGAAGAAGAAATTTTAAAAAACGGAGTAATTTGCTTACCCCCATGTTCTCCCCAAAATTCATCATAACGATTTGGACAAGAGGTGGTAAGGGAAAGTCTCCTGTGTAGGCTTTTCCTGATCTTATGCAGTAGGCTAGCTTTGGATTAATTTGTGTGTACATGGTATTTCCCAGGACCTGTGGTGAAAATCCACCCCTTGAGAATTAACTTTCATAGACCGTAAAGATTAGATTCTCTTATCAGCTTAAGTCACTTGGAACCACATGGCTTAAAACAGCTGGGGGTGGTCAGTGGTGAAGCCATCCTGTGTGGGGGAACTCTCTGCTCGTGCAAACTGGTGAATACAACTCTGCAGCCTATTCCAAAATCACCACCCAGTCTAAGGGGAGGGTGGAATATGTTAGGGTTGTTCTGGGAGTGGGATGGGCCAAAATAGGGAGGGAAAAAGCGTGTCAAAGTATGGCTCTCCAATGGCATATATCAGAGCTCCTCTGTGCAACTCCTAGCTTGCAGTGGGGCTCGTCAGTTCATAATCAGCAATACCCATCTCCCTGTAGGGTCTTTGAGAGACACTTGGGGCCCTATTACATCATGTGCACTCAGGCCAACCCCCTTACCAATTCACTTTATTTACACAGACTTTATAGATGTTTTGGGAGCCCCCATGAGCCTTGGTACAGTTGTCCTTATTTCTCCCCTTCTGTCGCCTTGCCTCCCTGTGACTGACTGCTTCTTTTCACTGCATCCAGGCCCAGTTCAGACAGAGTAGAGAATCAGGACCTATATATCTAGAAGAATAATCTTTCTCCGTGTCAATATTTATTACTGCAAAAACAATGCACCCTTAATATGAACTCAGTGTGTAATTATCTAATCTAAAGCTAGCCCTGGAAGCATCATACCATGAACATCTGAAACACCTTTCAGTGTCTTCAGCAGAGTTATTCCAAATTTCATGACTTGCAATAGTGAGCAGCATGTGGTCCAGGACCTGCCTTTCAAGGTGGAGTAACTTAAAAAAAATCATTAGCTCTTGCTGCTGGGTTGCTCTTTAGCAGGATAAAGAAATGGAGAGTTCAAACACACTTTGAACTACCTGTGTAGGCTTGTTTCAGTGACAGAAGGGAGCAGGTGAGCTATGATAGTTTAATTACAATCCATTGAGCTACTGAAATAAATATTCTTATAAAATATTATTAGTAAGAAATATACAGTGTTCCACTCTAACAAGTGGCACAACTAATGAGATTTGTCTCACTAGAGTTTTAAATATGATGCCCTCAGTGCCCACCACCTATTCAAAATTTGTTTATTTGAGCTTTGTATAATTTCTAAGTGACACGAAAGTTGGATGCATCACAGAATATGTGGGAATAGATACCACTTCAGGCATTCATTTGTTCATCTGTATATGTCATGTTAGTGCTTAGAGGCACCAGCCAAGATTAGGGCCCACTGGCTAGACATTATGGGTATGTCTACACTTGTAATTTTAAGTCAACTTTAACTAAATTGACTTAGTGAGTCTACACTTAGAATTAAAGTCGACTTAAAGGGGAACTTACAAAGTCGACCTAGAGTGTCCACACTGGATGCCTAGGTCGACTTCTAGGGGCTAGGGGGACCTTGGGCAGGTCCATGGTGGCACGGGGGGCACCCCTTGTGTACAATGGGGCAAAGGGGGACAGGGACCCTGGCAGGGCATGTGGGCAGGGTGTGATGCTGTCTGGATTTAGGGAACCATTTATGATATTATTTTCTATTAATATCTCATAAATGCTATAATCCATAGGAATTATGTCATGTTTGGTATCAATAGAAAGGTAGTAATTTGCTGGGAATTATTATATAGTTTATGTATAGGAATTGTATTTGTATTGGAAGTTAGGAATATGGTTGTTATATCTATACTTTAACTTGTGTGATTCTGGGGAAACACCCCGGACAGACTGTCTACAACCATTGTGTCCTTAATGTTAAGGAAGCTCCCAGGTACAATGGGCCCAGAGAGAAACCTGATTGATGAGCCCGGCAGGGAGGGCATTGGTGTAGTCTTGGGGTAGCCCTAAGTCGACCTAGAGCTATCCCACGTCTACACTGGCTTAATTCGACTTTAAAAAGTCGAATTAAACCTTAAGTCAAATTAAATCTAGGTTTAATAAAGTTGACTTAATTTTCATTAAATCGACTTAATTTTCCTTAAGTCGACTTAAGCAAGTGTTTAAGTCGACTTAAGAAAACTGTAGTGTAGACGCAGGGTAAATTAAGTCGACTTAAGCAAGCTTAAATCGACTTAATTTACAAGTGTAGACACATCCTATATGAGTGAGAAAGAGTATCAGTCCCACTTCACTTTGCTCTGACTCAAAGGGTATCATTCACTTCCCTTGTACAAAACCAGAGCAGGAAGAATTTCTGTTAGGGACCAGTGTTTTGCAGGGAGGAGTTGTGTACCCTGCTCCATGCCCTCTATATGGGGCATGTAGCCGGTATCTAGAGGTTGAGGATCCACTAAGGATAATTTCACTACCCTTGGCCTCTTCACAAATCCATCTCTACCTTCCCATAAAGAAAGCCTGCACAGAACTCACCTCTGGCAAGCAACAGGATAAGGAGCATCCTCTTTCTCTTTCTGCTTCCTGACCTTTAGTTGCAATGGAACAATGGTGATTCCATTGAAGTTTCTTCTTAATAAAGCTGCACAGGAAACCAGAATATTTCACCCTGATGTGCTTGGAATGTTAAAAGAGAGTAGTTAGTGAAACATATAATATGGGGGGATTTAATTCTTCCTTTAGATAAGGGCCAAGTTCCCTAGGTTTCGTATGTAAGGCTTGCAATGACTTCCTATTGAAGATGTTCATACAGTTGAGAACATGAATCACTCTCTTACACTCTGAAAAATAACTGAAGAACCCAATGTCCTAACAGCTTCCTTTTCATTTGCCAGAATGCCACTTCAAATGGATTAAGATTTCAGAGTTTCTTTCAATTTCATAATTCCTGCTGTGAAATTTTCTTGTAGAAAATAATCTCTGGTGTACATGAATAGTCAGTATAATAGTTTTTGCAAGCCTTACAGATGGAGATGGTTGTGATGCAGCAGGCTTTAATCTCATATTAGAAAAAAATAATCACTCCCTTTCCAAAATGGATGAGATTGTTTGAGGCTGAGTTTCTTATCTATTTAAAAATAACGTCTTTTTCCCCCCCTCTCCCCCCCCCCCAGTTTTAAAGCACCAGGATGCCTGATCACTAATTTATATGCAGGACTTGCTCTTGTCTTCAGACACAGACATAAACCCATACATTATGTATATAAAGTAACATTTGTGCTCGAGTCTGATTTAATTATCCTGGTATTTTCAGTGTTTTCATACTGATGATTACCTTGAAATCATTAGCTCTTGCTGCTGGGTTATCTCGTGTCTATTCAAGGACATACCTTGTCCAATAACTGACCATTTGGGAGGGGGGGGAGGGAGAATGGAGTTGTTTTAATAATTTAAAACATTTTAATATGTTTTACAGATTTTAGAAATTGGCTGATAATACAATAAGTTGTATACTTTTAATAATGAGGGTATTTAACCACTGGAACAGCTAAACTAACACTGCTGAACTTGAAATCTTTAAATCAAGGTTAGAGATCTTAAAGATTTATTGTAGTTATACCACAAATTAGTGAGTTTAAATCAGGAATAACTGGATGAAATTCTATGCCCTTTGTTATCAGAATTATCCTTTTGAATTTAAAATCTGTGAAAATATGAATTTAGAAATAAAACATGATTTTGGCCAATTATAGACAGTGTCTGTAAACATATTAGCTGCTTTACACAACACTCTATGATGGATGATTTCTTCATCGAGCGATGTCCCTGTGGGTGCTCCACTTTAGGTGTCGCATCCCGCAGTGCCCAGGATCGGACACTTTACAGCAATTCAAGTAGTAGGGCCACGCATGCGCCGACGATGTCACTGGAGCTGTTGATATGCTGAGTCGTGCACGTGCGCAGTGAAAAGCCCGCCATTCCTTCTCAACTGCCAGTCTGAGATGGAGCGCCTCAGCAGGTTCTCCTCAGCACTCTACTCCCTCAAGCTCTTCTTCCTTCCTTAAATCGAAAAAAAAAATTATTATTAGTTCATTTTTACAATTCTTCTTCCCTGTTAACACCTCTCTTCTTGAGTTTTGGTGTTGGCACTTTCCCCTTCCCCCTTAAAAAAAAAACAACCAAATACACAGCAAAAAGAAGAAGAGTAAAAAGATAACAGGACAAGACAAGTTAAACAGCTGTATCCTTCCAAAATGCCGGTTTCACCGGGCTTCAAACGTTGCGCCGATTGTAAGGATGCCATGCCGACCTCAGATGGCCACTCCACCTGTGTGCACTGCTTAGGTGAGTCACATATCCCGCTTAAATGCACTCACTGCAAGAACCTGAGTGCTAAAACTCATAGGGATCGAGATATAAGACTTAACTTTTTCTTGCTGGAGAGCAGCCTAAGACCAGCCTCTGATCCAGGGCCACCCAAGCAGCCCTCCAAGAGTTCTTCTAGGAAATGAACAAGGTCGCCGGTCTCTACCCCAAAGAGAAGAAAACCATCACTGGTCAGATCATCCTCTGCTCCACGTACCAAAGAGGCTAGAGGTTCCTCAGGTACGAGCCAGCCGCATAAGGCCAAAACATCTGAAGGCCGCGGCAAAGACTTGGGAACTCACCACCATAGATCTTCCCACTCATGTTGTAATCAGAGAAGCAATTCAAAGTGTACGGCACTGAGTTCTACGGTGCTGTCAACATCTCCGGCACTAGGCATGGGCTCCGCACTGATCACGGCACAACGTCATGGCTCGGCACCACCCGCACTGACGCCCTTATCAATGGCACCAACATCGGCACCGTCACCCAGGACCTCCTCGGCACCCTTACCCTCGGAACCAAAAGGCCCTGCGGTTCTGCCGGATTCAGTCCAGGCACCACTTTCGGAACTACACCAGACCACATCAGCACTGACTGCCACTACCTCTGAGACTCATTCAAGGAAGAAAAAATCTAAAGAAAAACATATTGATTGTTCACCTGTATCTCCTCATGGCTGTTCTTCTCCAGACCTGTCACCTTTACCAGAAGATGCCTGTTTTCCTTTGGGGCATTTTTCTCTCTTCAGACCGCTCACGCCTCCTGGCGACTTGTTCCACCACAACAGACACTCACCTCATCAACATTATGTTCCACGATCCTGGTACCCTCATCCACCACGATGGTACAGAGACTGGAATCCTCATTTCCCCTATTACAATCCTTACCAGCCCCCACCACCGTCAGTTCCACCTTCTTCTCCATCTCTGAGAAGGACAACTCCAAGAGCCACTTCTCTCGCCCCATCACACTCCCGGGGTGATGCTCCCTCCACATATTGAGAACCGTCTCCGGAAGTGCATGAGTCTTCTTTGTCCCCGGATGACGTCATACCATCTACAAGTGCCTCCATCGATGACTCTAAGTCCTTTAATGATCTCTTCAAAAGGATAGCCCGAGATCTAGATATCCCATTGGAAGAGGTTAAAGAATCCCATCATAAAATGTTGAGGATCCTTCATACGTCCAGTCCCTCAAAGATTGCCATTCCCATGGACTCAGCCCTCATGGAACCAGCGGACTCAATATGGGCTACACCGGCCTCAGGACCACCAACCAACAAGTGCAATGACAGGAAGTACTTCATCTCCCCCAAGGATATGGAATTACTATTCACACACCCCAGCCCAAATTCACTTTTGATAGATGCGATAACGCACAAGGCGAGACAAACAATTTAGAGGTCATCGCCATATGTTAAGAACTGGAAAAGGTTGGATCTATTGAGCAGAAAAATTTACTCTTCAGCAACCCTAATGCTTAGAGTATCAAATTATGGAATACTCCTTTCGAACTATGACCACAGAATCTATGAAAAACTGTCATTGTTTGCCGACGATTTCCCTGATTCCAAAAAGAAGCCATATGAGAAATTGCTCTCTGAGGGCCAACTTGTAGCACACACGTCCTTGCAGGCCTTCTTGGATATCGCAGACACAGTGGTGAGAGCAGTGGCCACAGCGGTTGTGATGCATAGGTCCTCTTGGCTAAACAGTGCAGGTCTCCCTAGGGACCTGCAAACAAAGATTGAGGATCTACCTTTCAACAAGGTACATCTTTTCGCTGAAAAGACCAATGAGATCCTTCATTCTATGAAAGACTCAAGGGCCACTCTGTGCATCTTAGGAATTTACACCTCTACATCAAGACGTAATACATTCCAATACAGGTTCCAGCCTTACCAACGGAGGTATCCTCCACAAAATCGGTTCAGACAGAATGATAATCAGAGACCAAGACAATGCCCTCAGAGCTGGAGACAGCATCAACAACAGCCAACGACTGCCTCCCATCCATCCCAAAATAAGACTCAGTTTTGAAGTCTTGGTTGGGGGTTCGAGACCTCCCCCTGTTCTTGCAGCGATTTTACAAGACCAGTACGAATTTATTCTCAGACCGTTCCTCAGTACCTGGTGCTCCAATACAACGGACAAGTGGGTCTTACAGATCATTGAGTATGGCCACGTGATAATGTTTTCAGCCGTGCCTCTCCCATACTACCCTACCCCATCCCTTTTAAGGGATCCCACTCACGTACAGATTCTGTTACAAGAAGTGGACCATCACCTCTACGTAGGAGCCATAGAACATGTTCCTCTACCTCATGTGGGACAAGGGTTTTATTCCCGTTATTTCCTCATACAGAAAAAGTCCAGTGGCTGGAGACCAACCTTGGATCTAAGATCTCTAAACAAATACATAAAAAAAGAACGGTTCAAAATGGTAACACTAACCACTATAATTCCGTCGCTGCAACAGGGGGACTGGTTTTCGTCCCTCGACCTCCAAGATGCCTATTTCCATGTTACAATTCATCCTGCACACCAGTGCTTTTGACGTTTCACAATCACAAATCAGCATTTCCAGTACAAGGTCCTCCCCTTCAGGCTCACAACTGCCCCGAGAGTTTTTTCAAAGATCCTGGCAGTGGTTACAGCTTATCTCCAAGCAAGGGGTAATAATTTTTCCATATTTAGACAACTGCCTTATACGAGCCCCCGACCTCTCTCAAGCAGTCAATATGACACTCCTTACGGTACGAACGTTGCGTGCCCTTGGTCTCAAAATAAACAAAGAAAACTCTTGTCTACAACCATCCTAGTGCAGCCACTTTATCGGTGCAGAAATAAATTCGATACTAGCCAAGGCCTTCCTCCCCCAGGACAGGTTTGTGGCTATCCAGAATCTTATAAAAGACATCTCTGCAGCACAGTCAGTCACTGCCCATACTGTCGTTCGGTTATTAGGGCACATGGCGGCGTCAACATATGTAGTTCCGCACACACGACTTCGCATGCGCCCTCTTCAAATGTGGTTTTCCTTGGTATACAAGCCAACCAGACACTCCCTCCAAAGACGTCTTACCATTCCACCGTCGCTCAAACACACCCTCTTGTGGTGGACAGTTTATAGAAATTTACGGAAAGGCGTTCCATTTTATCACAAAACCCCTTCTATGGTACTGATGACGGATGCCTCCTTGCTGGGCTGGGGAGCACATCTGGATCACCACACAACACAAGGTCGCTGGTCAGAGCTGGAATCCCTTCTGCACATAAACTTACTCGAGCTTCGAGCTGTACGAAATGCTTGCAAGTTCTTCCTTCCCTAGATAAAGAACAGCTCAGTCAAGATCATGACAGACAATATTGCCTGTGTGTATTCTATAAATCGACAGGGCGGAGCCAGATCCCGATCCCTCTCTGTGGAATCAAGAAGTTATGGAATTGGTGCATCCGCCAGGGAATAAAGATATCAGCTGCCTATCTCCTGGGTATATACAACACCACAGAAGACGCCTTGAGCAGAACCTTTCCCGACACACACGAGTGGCAAATGGACACCAGTATGCTCAACGAGATTTTTCGCTTATGGGGCAAACCAATAATCGATCTATTTGCAACGGAGGAGAATCGCAAATGCCATCGTTACTGCTTGAGAGCAGGGAAAGGCAAGCAATCTATGGGCGATGCTTTTCTGATAAGCTGGACCAGCAGCCTTCTTTATGCCTTTCCCTCAATACCATTATTGAACAAAGTAATCCAAAAAATCAAACTCGACAATGCACTGGTTATCTTAATAGCTCCAGCCTGGCCGAGACAGACTTCGTTCTTGGATCTACTCCATTTCTCAATCTGACGGCCAATCAAGCTACCTTGTCACCACAACCTTCTCTTCCAGCACCACAACCCATTCTTGCGTCCAAACATTCAAAGGCTACATCTGACAGCCTGGATGATAGATGGCTCTCATTCGAGGAATCACAGTGCTCAGCGGATGTCAAACGCATATTAATTAATAGCAGGAAGCCTTCTGTGAGGAGGACATACCTCCATAAATGGACTAGATTCCTGTCTTGGTGCTGCGCATCGCAGCTAGGTGCCCTTTCTTGCCCTATCTCTTCCATTTTAGAATACATCTTACATCTAAAAAGTGTGGGACTCTCTATCGCTTCCCTGAAGGTTCATCTATCTGCGATTTCTGCCTTTTGCAACAGCATTCAAAAATTTACATTACTGTTGCGTCTGATAATCAAAAGATTTCTCAAAGGCTTAAGCAAACTCTATCCACCATTACATCCCCCGGCCTCTTACTGGGACTTAAGCCTCATACTCAGAGCCTTAACAAAACCACCATTTGAACCGCTGGTCACATGCCCTCTCCTCCATCTGTCAATGAAGGTCACCTTTCTCATCGCTTTCACCTCCACAAGACGAGTTAGTGAAATAAGCACACTAATGGCAGACCCTCCATTCACAATCTTTTATCACGACAAGGTGATACTCAGACCCCACCCTAAGTTTCTGCCACAGATTGTCTCAAGTTCTCACATCAACCAGTCTGTTCCAAACTGTTACCTGTTTTTTACTCGAAACCTCACAACTTGATGGAAGAGTCGATCCTCCACACCCTCGATGTCAGACGGGCTCTCACCTTTTACCTGCAAAGAACAAAACCATTTAGAAAATCTATTAGGCTGTTTGTCTCACTGGCTCCACACTGCAAAGGAAAACCCCTTTAAAGCCAAAGAATTGCTAAGTGGATATCCTCTTGTATCCAGCTATGTTACAGACAAAGACAGATACAATTGTCCTCAAAGACCAATGCTCATTCAGTTCAAGCTGTAGCAACGTGTACTGCTTTTCTCAAGAATGTGCCAATTGTTGATATATGCAAGGTGACCACATGGGCCTCCCCCGAAATCTTCATCAGCCATTACGCTATAGATAATCTTTCTACTAACGATACCAACTTCGGTACCTCTATATTATCTACAGTCCACGAGACCAAAGCAGCCGAAGTCCCTCCTCCTCTTCAGGTTACTGCTACATAGTCACCTAAAGTGGAGCACCCACAGGGCCATCACTCGATGAAGAAGAGGAGGTTACTCACCTGTGCAGTAACTAGACTTCTTCGAGATGTGTGTCCCTGTGGGTGCTCCACAACCTACCCGCCTCCCCTCTACTTTGATGTATCTCTTGTTTTTCTGTTTCGCAGAGTTCTTCGCGGTAGAGAAGGAATGGTGGGCTTTTCGCCGCTCACGTGCACGACCCAGCACATCAATGGCTCCAATGACATTGTCGGCGCGTGCGCGGCCCTACTACTTGAACTGCTGTAAAGTCTCCGATCCTGGGTGCCGTGGGATGCAACACCTAAAGTAGAGCATCCACAGGAGGACACATCTCGAAGAAGTCCAGTTACTGCACAGGTGAGTAACCTCCTCATTCTAATGGAAAATCTTATATTTAATCTGGTTACCTGAAATTAACTGTGAATTGGAAAACTATGAATGTAATCTATTCTTCCTTGGTCATTTGCTCATTGGAGGTACATCTGGCTAGTTACAAATGTTGTAAAGCTCATCACTGTGGAATGATTTCCATTTGATATAGTTTGAATACTACTTTAAAATTTTCATATCATCTTCAAATCTGAAAGCAAAGACTGTGTTCTGAAATGTGGGATGAATTTTGGCCTTGCTGAAGACAGAGTTTTACCATTGACTTCACTCTCCTTGACTTCAGTGTGGTGAGGATTTTACTCATTAATTGACACATTCTTGCAAGAACACTATGAAGTTTTGAAACATTTTGTAAGCCTCTGAGTACAAATTGAAGTATACAGTAAATTAATTTATAGAAAAAGATAACATTTTGTTTGAACACCTGAGCACAAAAATGTATTTACTGACTTCCCCCAGTCACCGGTGATTTTATTGGGACACTTAAACCACCACAGATATTGTCATAAATATAATTTTCTTGTTTGTGTGATATAAGGAATTATTATGAGTTTGAGCATAATTCTAATAATTCTAGAGTTGAAAGCTTCGATCTTGTTCTAGACCAGAGGTCAGCAACCCCCGGCATGCATGCCAAAGGTGGCATGTGGGATCATTCTGAGTGGTCAGTGGGGGATGGTGGCTTGGGAGCCTGGGCGTGGGGACGGAAGTCCATGGCCGAGAGGCTAGCAGCAGGGCTGGGAGCTCACCAGTGGGACCGGGAACCTAGCCCAATGCGGGGAGCATGGCTCAGGGCTGGAAGCCTGCAGTCCAGGGCCTGGGGGTGGGGGAGGACAACAGTTCTGGCGGCTTGGTGGTGGGCATGGTGGCAGCAGCTGGGGAGCTGAGTGAGGAGCTGGAGGGAAGGTGAATTAGCAGTGGTCTTGGCAGCACTGCTTCCCATACTCTCCTGGCATCCTTGCCACGCCACCTCTACCCTCCCTTGCCACCACTGCCCCACTATATTCCCCTGCCCCTTGCACTAGGTACCCCTGCCCTTCCAGGCTCCTCTGCCTCCCCATCCCTGTCCTCCTTTGCCACTCCTACCCTGCCATGCTCTCCTGCTAACCCCTCTTCCCCCACTCCATCCCAGGCCACTCAGCTGCAACCACTAGCACTGGGAGAGGGTCAAGGAACAGAGTTTGGCATGGCCCTTTGAAAAGGTGGCTTATCTCTGTTCTAGGCACACAGATATTTACTATCTGTCATGCATATAAAAGTTAATTACTTCACAACTATGGAAATATCAGTGAGAATCTGTTTGGCTAATTTAGGTCAGCCAGGCTAATTGTCTACGTTTGGTTTCTTACCCGGACAAGGTAGTTAGCATGTGGTTATATGAATTCTTTACAGTGTTCATGGCCCTGTTTCAGGAAAGCATCCCAGTTGTGGAAAAACTCTTGGGCAAGTGCTTAACATAAATATAGAATATGAAACTTTAGAACATGAACTATCCTAATAAACTAATTTTAAATGATTTTGAAGCGGTGTAAATTTCAATTAAACATGACCACAATGTAATAGCCATAGCACTATAATCTTTTCTAACTTGACAAAAACAAGATGGTGCAATAACTGGGGCTATCTTAACATGGATTCTAAACAAAAGTGTTTACTGCAATGAAAATAAAAATAATTTTGAATGATTGAGGATGTATTTGGTGTTTGCTATATTGATCTGTTCTGCAAACATGTAACTTCAGATATTTGTGTACTTGCAGTGGGAGTAGGGATTGCGACTATGCAAATAAGCCAACACTATATTGCTAAACGTTCTTGTGTTCTAAGGAGAAATGGAGATGAATTTAGTATGCTGCACAAGAGAATTGCTTAAGGAAGATTTGTTTCTTGTAACATGCACAAATATCCCCCTGATGCAGAAGATACATTTTTTTATGGTGGCATTTGAAAGAGGATTGTGACACTGAAGCAAATTGTGTTTCACTGTCATTGGTGTACAGCTTTTTTATAAAATGTATTTGTTCATTATGGGGTGGTTCAGGCATATTTACTAGAAAAAGTTTTCATGGAAGAACTACAGTTCTTCTTCGAGAAGTGTCCCCGTGGTGCTCCATTGTAGGTGCGTCTGCGCACCTCGCATCACAGATCGGAGATTTTTCAGCAGTCCTGGGGGGGGGGCACATGCACAGTTGGTGTCCTGCATTCTATTGACCGTTATCCACTGCGTGCGCAGCCCCACACCCCCTCAGTTCCTTCTCAACTGCCTTTGATCTAGGACGGACCACTCAGCAGCTCTCGTCAGTTACCTAAAAAAAAAAAAAAACAACACATCTGTTAGCAGTTAGTAATTGTAGTCAGAGCTTTGGTAGGAATTATTTCCTCAAATTCCCTTTTTTCCTATTAGTTAGTCAGTTGGTTAGTTAGTTAAAAAAAAAAAAAAGAAAGAAAGAAAATGCCCACTTCACCGGGCTTTAAATGCTGTGCTAAATGTAGAGAGGCAATACTGGCATCGGACGGACACGCAGAGGGTGTCCGATGCCTGGGTGAGGAGCATATACCATCAAAATGCTTAGCCTGCAAAAACCTGATGTCAAGAGCTGACAAGATAGAGATCTCAGGCTCAAAATGATTCTCATGCAGAGATCAATGAAGCCTGCCTCAGACCCAGGGACAATCTCTCTAACTGCAGAAAAGTCCCGTAAAGGGCACTCACATTCCTCATCGCCAGCAGGAATTGAGAAGAAAAAGAAAAGGCGATTGGAAACAGGAGCTGGTACCAATAAGGCTGTGGATCCTTGCGGTACACAAATATCTAAGGATGCGAAGAGCTCTCTTGACTCTAGGAAAGAGCGGAGAGGCAATCAGAAACAGCTCCTATTAATGCGATTAACGGAATGCTCCACGGTACTGGCAATGGCCGCAACGGACATTCCTGCGGCACCGGCAGTAAGCGGGGTGCAGGCACTTATAGAACCTTCGGCGGGCACCACAGCTGGCACCAGCAGGGGCATTGACACTATTTCCACAGGTGGCACCAACAGCGGCAGTGTTCCAAGTGCCGCAGCCAACACCAGCAGCAGTACAGACACAGGCACCATAGCCAGTAAAGCCAGCAGCGTCCAAACAACCGCTGCAGCTGGCACCAACAGCGGTACCATCAAAAGCACCGCAGCCGGCACTGAGCCCGATAATAGACCAAGGCTCACAACAGTTCCAAGCACAAGCCGCGGCACCGAAGCAGCCGTGAAAGTGCAAACCAAAAATGCGGCATGGGGGAAGGGAAGAGGAGTTTGCTACATCCTCACCCATTTCACTCCTATATGGGACAGACTCCTCCCCAGATCTGAACAGCCCAGAAGGAGTTTTTTCCCCTGATTCTTTCTCCTCGGAGGAGGAGACAGAAGGGGAAGCAGTTAACTACTCCCCCGTACAAGGGTTACCTACAGCATACAAAAGGCACTGTAGATACTACGAAGTGCCTGAATACATATGGCTCCCACATCCATGGTATACACCAGCACATCACAGTGTGCCATGGCCAGTATGGGATGCCTATTCCAGATACTATAGAACAAGGGATGGACCATCCACATCTAAAGTTGACTTGGCTATGTCATCCCCTGGGGAAACGAGAAGCCAAACACGAAAAATAGAAAAAAATAATAGAAATAATAATACTAATCAGAACTCCATGGAGCAGGAAAATGTCTGTCCAGCGTATGACCTGTCCTTGTCACCAGAAGACAACAGAATGACTAAACAGCAAAATAATGCGGACGATATAAAACAATTTCCGGAACTGTTTAAAAGGGGCAGACTCTATGGATGTATCACTACGAGAGGTACCTACATCTAATCATAAGCTGCTAAGAATATTACAATCTTCATCAAACAAAATAGCATTACCTATGGACGATGCAATTATGGACCCAGCAAACCAGCTCTGGCAGAGCCCGGCAACAGTAAGACCAACTTCAAAGCGGGTGGACAAGAAATATTTCGAAGCAGCCAGAAATAACGAATTTTTGTTCACCCACCTGCAGCCTAATTCACTTGGAATAGAGGCAGCACAACAGAGATCCAAACAAAACCAGACAAAATTGACTCCTCATGATAAAGAGGATAAAAAACAAGGAGTCCTGTGGCACTTCTTAAAGTGACTAACAAATTAATTTATCGCATGATCTTCGACATGTCAGATGAAGTGGGATTTTCTCCCATAAAAGCTCAAAATAGAAGATATTGAATATATTTGTAATGGCCTTACATTCCCAAACTTAGCTCCAGTAATTTTTACTTTCTTTTAAATGTGGTTTCAAACCAAACCTCAGGAAAAGGACAGCTGTGAATTTTGAAGGTGTTCTGTATCTACACTTAAGTCCAGTTAAGAAAGGATTTGTTAATTATTTCATCTAATAACCAAACCTTGCAGTGGGACAGTTTCCACTAACCTTGTGTTAGGATACCAATAATGCAAATACCACACTTACACTTATGTCGTGTCTATCAATAGGTTACTCTCAAGGGATTTTTACAGAAATTAATTAATGAAAGTTTATAATGCCCCAGCAATATAAGTAGCCACAAAATCTTCCCTCAAAAGACAAGGTTCAAGAGATGCCTATTAATTTTACTTTGCAGTGGTGTTGTACTCATGTGGAACCAAGGATATTGGTCCAATAGAAGACATTACTTTACCCATCTGGTCTCTCTCTTAATTTTAATATAATTAGATTACATTGTTGAGCATTAACACAGACTGTCAGTTTAACACAAAGCCATGAAGAAGTCTGAATTAGAAGTTAATTTAATTAGCAGACTATGCCAAAAGATCACATGTAGCCTTTATAGAATTAAGGGACCTCTTGACTTTCATATGTTCTTTATTCACAATTAAACAGTGGAATATCATCAAGCTGTAGTTACATCCATCTCCTTAATCCCAGGTATTGAATTGTGGATCAATCTGGCAGATTAGTCTTTAACATTTACCTCAGTGGGCCTGTTTCTATTAACTCATACATCACAATACACCATCAAAGTTAACATTTGGTAAAATATGCAACAATATAATTTAACTTAACTTTTAAAGGCTTGTAGGATAAATGTTTAAAGTGCCATACTTCTTTTCTGTGTCATGCACCTCTAATACTGGTTCCGTTTGACCATTAGGGTGCTCCAAAGTGAACATGAATTGGTTTTTCTAGAACAAGATGAAAACACATATTCCCTATAAGATAGTGCCCTTGTGGCATGTCATGCATTTGTTGTAAAGCAACAAGTAAAATGAAATGGTGAGGAAAAAGGAAAATTGCTTTAACAATATTTATTTAGCTTCCTGCCAAAGAACAAAAAATCTCCCGGCATGTTTTTTTCACCTGTACAAGATACAAAATGTATAGTACCTAATGATCTAATAGTGTAGTTGAAATAAAATGGTAGAGCAGATGCTCGGCAAACAGAGTAGCTTTATTAGATGAAGATAATATTCCCTACACTGTTAATGTTGCAACCAAGTTCCATGATAGTCCTGATTGTAATTTTATTCATTAAATTTTGCTTTGCTTGGGAAAGTCACTTTACTCTGAAGGCTAAACTTTTCTGCAAAGTTTAAAGAAAACTGGTTGACCTTTTTTCTGAGCTATTGGATGTTGAAACAACAGAGTCCTGTGGCACTTTTAAAGACTAACAGATTTATTTATCGCATGAGCTTTTGTGGGAGAAAATCCTACTTCAAAACATCTGATGAAGTGGGATTTTCTCCCACAAAAGCTCATGCGATAAATAAATTGGTTAGTCTTTAAAAGTGCCACAGGACTCTGTTGTTTTTCTGCAATAGACTAACACGGCTACCCCTTTGGAACGTGGATATTGAAACATTACTTCAATTTGAAATGTATGTTAATGTTACCTTCAGTCCCGTTAGCTGTCAGATATATCATTACTATTCTTCTAATAGTTAAATCTCCTTGAAATCTTTTGCATAGATTGTATTATAAGAATTAATATAATTAAGCACATTAATGATTATTGTTTGTAAGCCAAACATTGTAAGATTTGTTTTTTTAGAGGTACTGAGCATCTGTGGTTTACTGACTGCATTTGGAGTTGTGGTTGCTTGATACTGCTGAAAATCAGGCCCATAAATAAACTATTGTCAAGTTTTAGATGTTTTTGTGAAGAGCTTCTCTAGTAACTAAATGGTTCTCAGAGGAACTCAGCAAAAGAAAGGGCTCTGTTAAATAGGAGAGCAAGAAAGAGGAATAGAAAGTCCAATTTGAAGAAGTTGATGGAGAGCTGTTTTTGGGTATAGTCCTCCCTCAGGATTATGTTGTTCTTGTGTTGACTTTCTAAAGCCACAGAATAAAGGCAAATCCCAGGAGGATTTGAGATTTGGACCAAGATTATCTCATGTGTTTTGTGCACAAACAAGATAACTCAAATGTTATGCCAAGCCATACAATGAAAAGCTCTTATTGGTACAGGATGTAGCAGACTAAATGTTGGATGACATGCTCCCATGTGCATACCACTTGGC
This sequence comes from Pelusios castaneus, assembly GCA_007922175.1. Taxonomy (NCBI): domain Eukaryota; kingdom Metazoa; phylum Chordata; order Testudines; family Pelomedusidae; genus Pelusios; species Pelusios castaneus. The sequence goes on from ML685784.1 coordinate 2,208,766, forward strand.
TGGCTTTTCAGTGGCCTGGCTAGGTTTTTTATGGATTTGCCAGTTGCCAGAAAAATAATTTAATCTACCAGGTTTTTTTTTCTTTTTACATGGGTCTAAAGATTTGCATTATTATCACACTACACTGGGATATCTAATGTTAAAAGTTTGTTTGTTCAGCTAATGATGCTGCAGATCAAAACAGTTGAAAATAGAGCAGCTGTCTGCCCACCAACAGGCATTATGTGAGATGGGGCTTGCGTCATGCGAGAATGAGGAGACATGTGACATGTGAGACATGGTATAGAGCCCTGCATGGATAAAAAATGTATATCTGCATCCAGTCCGTGATACTCAAATATAGTCCATGGATGCAAAGCGGTATCAGCAGATTTGAAAGGCTCTATTTCTCTTCATATGTTATCTCTCGAGATATTATAAATGGCTGTAGAAGGGAGGAGTTGCATAGATGCCTTGTGTTGAGATTCGGGCAGACTTGCCTAGTGGGGGACAATGGATGGTGGATTTTTTGCATTACAATGTAGTAACTGTTGTAGGGGAACTGGGGTCCAACATGTATTAAAGGCCAGCGAAGAAAGGGTTAAAAAGTGGAGCTTTATTAGGCTGCAATTTAATTTTTTTGGGGGGATAGGGGTTGTAGCAGTTCCTTGCACGTGACATCACTGTAGGCCGCCTCCTGGTGATGGTTTTGGGGAATTCCCCTTACAGATTGTCAGTGCTCTGCTGGCTCCACACGCCGGACTCACTCCTCTGGTCTGGTTCTGGAATCTTGGTCCTTCGTCTGAGTCCCTTCAATCCACCCCTTCTGGGGTACAACTAGGTCCCCCCGGCCCACTTTGCGGCAGCGGCTGGATCTAGTCCTTTTACCACCTCGGTGCGGTTTAGTTCAGCTCACCATGTTCCAGCCCACTACATTAAAATAGTCAATGGGCCAGTGAGCCTGTGCCACTCCTGGCATGCTGGGGGAGCGGAGAGGGACCTGGGCCTGCCCGCTTCTCCAGGCCCCAACCCAGGGACCCTATGTGCCTCCAGTGAGGTCTTCCACCTCCCTCCAGTCTCTCCACTATGTGTAAGGTGTCAATTCCCTGGGCCACTTTCCCCACAGACCCCAGTCGCACACCACTCCTCATCAGCCTGGAGTCCAGCCGCCATCTGCTCCTGGCTCCCTGATCTCAGACTGCTGCTCCAGCCGCTTGCCGCTGTCCGCTCCCTTCAGGAGCTCTGGATCTGCCTGACTCCCGTTGCTGCACTGTACTCGGAGCTCTCCGTGGTCCCGATCCTGCAGCCTGTCGGCCAGGGAAAGACCTTCCCCCTTCCAGCTCCCTGAGCAGACTGACCAGCTAGCTCTAAGACTCCCCTTATTATACCGTCTGCCTGCCCTCTGATTGGCTCAGCAGCACAGCCACCCTATTGGCTTCTACTTCCAGGGCCAGTTAACCCCCTGGGTACCATAGCGGGACAACTGCACTGCTACAGGGGCATTCACATTGGTTCACTCATACCTTAACCAAAAAATTATTGCCTGCAACCATCTCAGTGCATTCAATTCATCGGAGCAGATCTGGATTCTCATCTAGCCAAAGCCTTCCTTCCGCGGGACAGATGCACATCCATTCAAAACTTAATAGACCATGTGTTGGCACTTCAGTTAGTCCTCGCCCAAACAGTTCTCCAGTTACTAGGGCATATGGCAGCCTCAGCTTTTGTAGTGCCTCATGTGCGGCTTCGAATGCGCCCACTTCAGATGTGGCTTTCCACCGGTTACAAACCAGCGAGGCACTCATTGCAGAAGCTTCTTGCGATGCCTGCGGCATTCAAACATTCCCTCCTTTGGTGGACCTCTCAAAAATTTATGGAAGGGCGTTCCTTTCCATCGAGGAAGCCCCTCTGCCATATTGCCCACCGATGCTTCCCTGCTTGGCTGGGGGGCGCATTTTGGTCACCGAATGACCCAAGGTTGATGGACGAATCAGGAATCCTTTCTACATATAAATGTACTAGAGCTAAGAGCGGTCCGATACGCATGCAAATATTTTCTCCCCTTCATAAGAAATACCTCTCTTAAGATCAAGACGGACAACATTGCCTGTATGTTTTATAAAAACCGTCAAGGAGGTGCCAGATTTTCTCCCACGAAAGCTCATGTGATAAATAAATCTGTTAGTCTTTAAAAGTGCCTCTGTTGTCTTTCTACAATAGACTAACATGGCTACCCCTTTGGAATTTTTTCATACAGAATAAGACAGTTAAGTGCTGTTCCACAATAAAATCCATTGCTATGAATCAAAGGTTTACCACTCGTTGTCTACAGATCCATCTCTAAGGTGTCTGCAACAAGTTGTCATTACCATAGAACAGTGGTTTTCAACCGGGATCCACAGACCATGACTAAAACTTCCAAAGGGGCCTCACTGACATTTGAAATTCTTAGCGGTCCGCAAAAGAAAAAAGGTGGAATAAATAACCCAATAACTAAAATGAACAATTCAATGCTACTGAGCTGGGACTCGAAATCTGCTTCTAAAGCTCCGAAATCATAGCCCTCTATATAACTTCTTGAGTTTAAGGAAACTGTCAGTTAACTACAGAAGGAAAGGAAGGTTGCTCACATTGGTGTAGTAACTGGAGTTCTCCGAGATGTATGTCCCCATGGCTGCTCCACTGTTGGTGTGTGTGCGCGTGCGCCGCACCACGGATCAGAGATCTGGTTAGTCATAGTCGTTGGGGTCGTGCAGCCGGAGGCACCTGTCTCGCAACAGGTTTGAAGCCCCTCAACGGCTGCGCGACCCAACCCCCCCTTCCTCGGTTCCCTCTCTATCCGTGAGCGAGTTAGGTAACTTCTGAAGAAGAGAGGGGAAGAGGGAGGGTAGTGGAGCAGCCATGGGGACACAAATCTCGGAGAACTCCAGTTACTACACCAAGGTGAGCAACCTTCCTTTCTCCTACGAGTAGTGTCCCCGTGGGTGCTCCACTGTTGGTGACACTTCAAGCTGTACCCTTAGTTGGTAGGGGGAACTTCTGAGGATAGACCAGTAAAACAACCCTGAAAAACTTTTTTCCTTGAAAAGACAGAATTTTCCATGTAATTGGTGGAAGATATCATTTAGATTAAAAAAAGTTAAAATTTTCTGTTGAAAAACAGTTTGGATGGAAAATTTTGACAAACTAATTAGTACAGTGTCTAGCACAATGAGACTTTGATCTTGGCTGGGATTTCAAAGTGTTACTGTAATACCTATAACGAACTAATAGAAATTCATTTAATTTTCATGTTTAGTGTCTCCATGTCAAAACTCTGTTGCCATTTTTTTATAATGAAGATTTTTCAGACAAAGGAATCTTTAGGAAATGATCAAATAACATCTTTTATGTTTGCGGCATAATTAAGGTCCTACTTCAGTTGTGGGATGATTATCAAAAACTTGGGGCTAATTTGTGGACAAGCCATGGAAAATTGCAGAAAAGTAATAAAGGATCTTATTATATGCGGTACTAAAGTCTATTGTTATTTTTCCATTGTCGGTCTCCCGGGACTGAGAGCAGTGGCTCCCGCTTTTGGATACCTGGGGTTTCTACTGTCAAAATTATGGTGGAAGCATAAGACCTTAGGCATAATGATTTTTCTCCCCACTTGCAGAAACCTTGCAAACCTTGCTGAAAGGTATCCTTGGTTACTTCTATCTTTCTATTCTCACTTCTAAAAAAGTCTATAACCATTTATATTTAACCTCCATGGTTTTCACTTAGCAGCGTTGCTTTCAATTCAGCCTCTGATGTCAGTGCAAATAACAATTTTGTTAATTATTTTCCTTTTCAATGTAAGAGAAAGTAAAAGGTTAAAATAGAAAGACAAGTAGAAGTGCCTAGGTGCTGGCCCAGGGCCTAACAAAGTAATCCAAAACAGTGGGCCTGAACTGAATGTACTGCAGACCTAAACTGAAGGTACTAACAAGAGACAGGTTGTGAAAGTCTGGCTTCACTGAAATTGGCAAACTCTGTTTCAGTGTATAAAGCAAATTAACTCTGTGACTTTAAGATCTGTATGGAATTTCATGTCATTTATAGTGGATCTTGGACTGTAGGCAGATCTGGCTTAGCATGATTGCATTCAGCGATAGAAACAGAAAGTAGAATCTCATTATGGTAGGCTATGAATATAAGCTACAAGATCTACTGTATCTTTTGTATTTGGGAGGCAGTATATTCCTTTCATCTCTTGAAATTGACACCTACTATCAGATGTTTATGAATTTAAGCAGTTATCACAGAACTCCTAACTCCCCACTCTGCGATAGCTGCATAATTATTATTGCCCTTAATGACTGATGTATTCTAAGTTTAAAAGGCACTTTTATATTGCTCACATTTTCACTTTGTGAGAGTTAAATTTGCCCATGTTAGTCAATAAAATAAGTTCTAATATACTTTGCTTCTGTTAACTTCTGATCTATCAGCTACAGGATAGCGAACTAGATTTTTTTTCTTCAGCATCATGCGGAATTATTTAGTGAATTCCAGATGCAGGGCCAGAAACTGTCCTAAATTATACATATGTAACACCAGTGAACAAAATTAGTTATATATGTATAGTTATAAATAAGGGTGTAATAAGTATTAATAAAGTGGTTTCACAGCTAGAACTGAGGGCAGAGTTTGACCTACAAAATCCTTATTACTAATACATAGGTAATAAAGAACCCAGCTTGACTTTCAACTCCCAGCTTGAGATTTTACAGTTGGCTGCAAGTGGGGGAGGAACCCCTTTTATACTAATAGACAGGGAACATTTGATTGGTAATCATTGATACGCAACAAACATGGAACCACAGAGCAGAACCTCACTTTACAGCCAACTTTAAACTGTTCATTTCATTTTTAATCTTTAAGTTAAAAATACTCAGACTATCACAGATTTGATTGTGTATGTATAGCATAGTAAGTATCTTATTATTCTAATAAGGAATACTGTGCAAAGCAGAGAACTCAAAAGAGCCAATGAGCTGACAAAATGTTGCAGCTTTGTGGTAATTTGTTCTCATTGAAAGCATCAGATGGCATTCAATTCACTCAATTTCCAGCTTTGTGATAACACTAGTTTTGGATTTCATTTTATCACTTGATACGAATTGGAGGCCATATCCTCTCCTGTATATGGTTGGAGATTGACACAATGTAAAAGCACTGCAGCTGTAAAGAATTTACTAGGTCCTGGTTTCTCACATGACCACACAAGGCAGAGTGCAAAAGGAAGAAGGGGAGGCTGAGCTAAACGGTAACTAAAAAAAGAATACGTTTTCTGAGCTGTCTAAAGTAGGGAAAACATAGAGTCAGACTCTAAGGTCAGAAGGGACCAATATGATCATCTAGTTCTAGTCTGATCTCCCGCATAATGCAGGCCAGGTGGATTGTTAATCCTGTTTTTCCAGTTGATTTTACTTTATGATGTTTGGCAGTTATAATACACAAGTCCTGAAGAAGGATTGAGGTTGGAACTCTGTTTCCATTTCCCTGGCTATTTCCAGTTCAGAAATTCTACCTCAGGTGGTACTGGGTCATCAGCATGAAGTATCATCTCTTTCCTATGAATTCTCACCTCTTTCCCTTTAGGCCAGGTCTGTGGTTGTGCAGCTATAGTCTCTCTGGGATGCAGTTGCATGCTCTTATCTTTTCTCCAGAATATGGAGGCAACAGACTAGTTAACATAACAGCAGTATTTTCCAGTTCAAGTTGCACAGGTCTATTTGCAGCAGAAGAGTGTGCTGCCTTTGGTAACTGGGGAGAAGCTGCTGTTAGTATAACAAGATAGGCTATGACTGCAGAGATCAAAAGCTGGGGTTTGGTTCAGAGTGCAGTCAACACCAGGCAGTGTTATGTATAATTACGCTTGGCAGAATTCAATTATTTATTGTTTTTAACAACTTTGGAGAAAACTGATGTTTGTTTAATCACTTTTTTCAATTTTATCAATTTAAATTTTTACAAGTTGGGAAAATTATGGAGGATGGAAGGTCAAATAGGCCTTTAATGACAGTAGATACTGAGATTTAAAAAGCTAAAGCTTCATAATTGTTAAAGCACCCTTTGGTGACATACAAATTAAGTATCTTTAAACCAAATTCTAAGAAGTAGCAAGTAGCATTTTTTTTTAATTTTATCTACCTGTACATCTTTATTATTATTGATGGAAATATTTTTTCTCATTTTGCATGAGTATGGTGAAATTCAATCGCAGCTAATGTGTGCATTCCCACTGATAACCCTTCTCCCACGAGTAATAAACAAGATTCAACAGGACCAGGCCAAAGTCATCCTAATAGCCCCAGCTTGGCCATTCTGTAAATTTCCCATCTTCAAAGTGTCTGACGAAGTGGGATTTTCTCCCAGAAAAGTTCATTTGATAAATAAATCTGTTAGTCTTTAAAAATGCCACACTTTTAAAAGGACTCTGTTTCTTCCTATGAAGAAGTAGCTGAAGACCCAATATTCAATCTTTAAGGGACTCACAGCAAAGGTTGCTCAGTTACCCACCCACATTAAAATACGACTTAAGAACAAACCTAATGAACTTTATTAACTATTAACTTAATAAATCTTATCATAAGAAAACAAAATGAATTTAAACAGAACGGTCCCCACAGAAACACTGTGAGGAAGATACCCGAGAGTCCCAAAGTTTAAGTGGAGTTCACCCAAATCTCAGATACAGTCTCTGTTCAACTCCTAAGGCTTGAGTTGAAAGAAGTAGTTCCTTCTTCCTTGATTGCAGGAATCTTTAATAAAAATTCCTGCAGGCTTTTCTTTCTCTTCCGGAACCAGCACCATTCAGTCAGCTTACTGGTTAACCAGCACTCAGTCACATATACATGTGCATAAACTCTGTTACAAAATGCTCCAGAGTGGAGAGAAAACATCTTGTCTGCTCCTGGCTCAGCTTCTCCCACTCACACACTGAGCATGTGGGCTCTTCTCATTGCAACTCTTACCTCATGTCTTCTGCTCTCATGGAGTCTGACCATACCAGCAGGAAACCTTGTGGAGCATGCTCAAATGCTCCCTGTTCCAGAAATTTCTGGCCCTGGGTAGCTAAATCTGCCCAGCAACAACAACCTGCCGTAAGAGATCTCTTAAAAAGACATTCTCATTTAGGCACATGGGTTACACTTGGAGACTCCATTAACTAAATTCTCTGGTTTCAAATTATGCTTAGGCTCACATACTGTAAAATGTGAATTTAATTGTCTTCCGGGAAGGCTATCCAGTATACCAGTGCTACAGCCATTGAGGAATGGTCATGTTCACTTATGGACAGAATGCCAATTACCAAATTAATCAATCATTAGATAAAAAGCAAATATATGAGTTAAAATAATTTGCAAATGAATCAGAACTGAAACACAGATATAGCATTTTCAAAGTCATATGGCTAATTGAAGCAGTTCTCTGAGCTATATCTTACTTGGGAGCAGCCACAGCAGAATGTATGTTTTCCTGACTATCACATGCCAATAGAGGTATTTCACTGTATTGTTAGCTGTATTAGCTATGTATTATGTTGCTCATTTCCTATATATATTGTCAAGAGAAAAGGCTGCTTTCCTCCCTTTCTCCTTGTGTTTGAAATGTGTGTTGAGTACATCTGCAACTGCTTACACAGTCTAGAGTTCTATTGTACATGAGCAGGCACAACACTGTTGTGGATCCAATTTATGGATAATAGTATGGAGATTACACACCTATATATCCCTCATAGAAGCATCACATATACCCTCAGGGCGGTAACCTCTCTGTAGATGTGTAAAAGAGCTCTTATACAAGAACATAACTGTAGCTGTAAAACACTCTTTTCTGTTGTATTCCCTGGATGCATTTCTGGCAAGGGAATACCATGGCAACATTCCACAATCTTACTGTAGTAGTAGCTTGTTCTGTATTGTAAAGAAACCTACATTTTTGTTCCAAGAGATGCATACCAACTGTGGCAATGCCAGGTCACTGACCATACCATAATAGTGTATAAGAAAACTTCCCCATTTCTATTACTATGCCCAGAGCATTAAATATGACATGTAAGACTTCTTTGGATGGTGGCCAAAGGAATAGGACACAAACTCAAAGTATTTGCAGCTCTTATTGAAAATATGCAACTGTACTGTTAGTGAGTTGATTTCAAATTGTTTTGATTTTCACCTTGTTTGGGGCTAATGCAAAACCTATAAATGTGTATATTGTCAATTGTACAGTATAGTGTGTGATAAGCTATAGAATATGTTATGAACTATGTGTCCCAGCTTCAAAGGGAGTTGTGCATTCAGGCAATCTTAAAATATTTTGTTAAACCTAAGCTAAGTTGATTCCCCATGACAGCAATTTTAATGAGGCTCAATAAATAGTACAGTCTATAACCTCAGGCCAACTGCTGAGCAGAAGCCAAGAGCTGTGCTACAGAATTAGTGAGCCCATTACTGTGAAAGATGCTAGATCCTAGAGCAGCCTGAGTCACTCATTGCACTAGAGATGAAGTGCATTTAGAAATCTAAATGAACATCCAAGGTGACAGGTGACAACCTAGTGCAGAACTAACTTTCTTTGATTTGACAGTGCCTTAATATGGTCTTAAGGCATTCAACTGACTAGTAACCATTTAGGTTTTAAGCTATTAAAGCTTCTGTTTCTTTGCAAACATTAACAGTGCTGTTTTGTGATTTCATATATGCATAAAAATTACGTTCTCTCTTCTTGCTTTTTATGAACCTGAATTGGAGAAGTACTTAGTACCCACAACTCTCATTGTGAACAATGGGGTATGCAGGTGTTCAGCCCTTCTCAGACCAGACCCTATGTTTTTACTATCATATTGTTAAAATCAAATTGTTTTGGTAGGGCGGCGTTAGAAGTGTCATTGACTGCATTTTGACTTACCGCCTACATGAAGATCCCACTGCCATTGATTGCAACTTCCTTCACTACTCTATTTGTTTTTTAACCTTTAAACATGATAATGAGCAAATTACTTAAATCCAATTTGTCATTAGATCTAATCTGTAATTTTTCCTGTCCAGTTTCTAGTTATAGTATCCTTTGTTTACAAATCTCTCTCCCTCTTTTTAATTTGGCTAGTGCTCCTCAGAGATTTTGTTTTCTCATCTACCACTTAACTTCTTGGTGGTCCAGGTGGCTACAGAGCAGTCCTGGCAACAACTCACAAAGGCTCCTTTCTTTGGTAAGAGACACCAGTGGTTTGACATTCAGGGAAGGAAGATCTTCTTTCCACTTCCCTGATCTCAGACTATCAGGCTCTTCTGGTCATATACAGTTTTACCAATTATGCTAAGTTCATGGATTTTGAGGGCAACATCCCTTTGAGGACAGAAACAGATTCCAAATCTTAATGAATGAGAGAAGATTTTTGATCAAAACTTCTCTTCAGACTGTGGTGTAAACAGAAGATACTGCATTTAGGGGGATGACTACAGCCATTGCTATAAGGAGAGATGTATGATTGCAGTCTTAAGGTTTCCCTTGAGAGGGTTAGAGTACAATCCAAGATCTGCCCTGAGATACAATCAGCCTATTCCATGAGAAGACAGATGAGTCTCTCCATTCCCTTTTGAGACCTCTAAAACTGCCACTATACAGTCAATAGTAGCTTATCAACATTCTATGGGGAGAGACAACTTTGACCCCATTTTTTTAGCACCCAAATTTCAGAATATATAATAATGCCACAGTTTGAATTTGTAATGCTGGTACAGGTCAGTCTTGATCTCTCAATACCTGTACCTTTTGTGGCCCAGATCCAGGATTTTTTTGGGCACCCAAAATTTGTAATTAGATCAGCATTAATTCGCCAAAGCATGATATTTGACTTCTTGTTTATTAACCTTTTTTCTGCCCCCTTGTCACTCACTTTTGCTGCCATGATATTTCTCTATCCTAGATGGCAGCCATTTTATTTGAACACCTGCTGGGTGACAGAGCAGGCCACATCCTCTTTCTCTCTGAGAAAAGTACCTCACATTCTTTTATTTATGAGGAACTTTTCTGAAGTGTTGTATGTTGAAGGATGGAAAGCAGGGGATGAATATGATGAAATTCTCTCACTCAGCACTAACTAGGTGTTTGTCTAGGATTGTTTAGAGAAGAGAAAAAGAAAACATAATGACATCAGTTAGCATCACCATTAATGATAATGTTATCTTAAGGAAAATAGGAAGAATTTCTCTGATGAGATAATTCCATGGCTGCTATAGGACCTCCATAACCAGAGTGGCTCTTAGTTTTCAATTTTGGGTATCTGAGATTTTTATTTTATTTTTTGATCTTTCTTGGTTATGTCTAATCTGAATATTGTGCATTTGTTGAAGTCGGCCAGCAAATCCTGTGACAGTGACAGCATGTCACAATTGTGCATTTTCTCTGTGCACTGAGAAGGAATTCTTCATATCATGCATACATCATTTACAGTTTTTTAATGACTCCATAAAGCCAGCATAAGTGTAATGGAGAAGGAAAATAAATTTTTGTACTTGCTTCATAATTCATGAGTGAATCTGACAGTAACAGCAAGCAGCACCTAGTGACAGTAGTGCTTCAGAATCCACAAGTGATTCTGCAAATATTTAGTTCCTAGATATAGCAGTGAGAGAGACAACAACAGAAGATGCAGTTGCGGAACATTGCAGGGTAGATAATCCAGGGGATAATAATGAAATACTGCTTCAGGTAGCGCCATAAGAGCTCTCGAGACTTCTGTCAATTTAAGGGAGAGAGAAGTAAGGGAGGAAATAAAGACAGATGTGACCATGAAATTAGAAATGGAAAGAAAGGCAGAATACTGCAGTTGAAGATGTAGCAGCTGAACCAGCACAGGATGATGCAGGACAGCAAATTGCAACAACAGTTCTCTTTCCTCCACTTCTCAATAAATAGACAATTAGTCCTTTCTTTTCCCTCAGTACCAAGATTCTTTCTAATAGCAACTACAAAAAGCCACAGCTGCCTCATTCCTCTACAGATGGATCCTTTGAAATATGATGGGTGTGTTGCAAGAAAAGCGTTAACCATCCAGTAAGATCATCAGTATTGGTGGCATCTGCTTAGACTATAGGACATAGCCTACTGATGTCAATGGTTCTGAGTGGGACATCTGTGCAGACACATAATATTAAAGGAGATTTTATTGTTGTCTGCATAGATGGGTAGACTTGGATTTTGAAAGCCAAAAACAAGCAGAGGTACAGAAGCATCTCTTGCAGCAGGAGGAAATTTAAGTGGTTTGTATTTTAACTTGTATATCTTAATAAAGTATTTGGGGAATTTTCACCAATGAATATTCTGGTCATAGCTACTATAGCAGATACTCTTACCAAAGAAACCCCCAATCCCAGTGTAAATCTTAAACTAGTGTACCTCTCAACCTGATGAGTAGATCGGGTTTAAAAATTGTGAAATTATGAAATATTCCAGTAGAAAAAGGGAGAAATTTTTCTTTAAAAATAGATTTTTTTATTTTTAATCTTCTCTACTGCTGAGATTTAAACACTGTTCTACTTGATATAGTTTTTTGCCATCTTCTCCATCATATCAGAATACCTGCCAGTAGTGCATTAAGCAATGTGACTCAACATTTGACATGCATAATTCATTCTTTTTCTCCTTAGGGGGGAAACTGATTGTGCAGTGCAGTGGGTTTTTTTTGGTAGGATGCTGTTTGTTTTTGTTTTAATATACAGTCTGTTGCTTCTTAGAGAAACCTAGCTTGAGGAAATGCCACTTGCACTTGGTGTGAAAGGTGGTGAGGTTTGTGAAAGTCTTTGATTCGTTGGTAGTCCACAGTCTCATACTGGCCTAGAGAAATCCCTGTCTTCTGAACAGAAGAGCTTTTACCCTTATGGTACAACGTTCTGTTGTGCCTGAGGAGAGCAGCTGACCATAGTCTTAATCTCAGAGCCTTAAACAATCTTTTAGATATGCTGGCTCTTGATCACCTTGAAGATAAGGACCAAGACCTTGAACTTAACTTGATATACTATGGGAAGCCTGTGTCAAGACTAGAGAACAGGTTTGATAGGAAAGATTCAAAATGAAAGAGATCAAAAAATTATTCCTGCAGAAAACATGAAATGCTGTCAGAATTAATTCCTTTAGTGTGAGTAACTTTCCTTAACGTCAGTTTCATGATTCTTAATTTCTGATGTAAATAAAAGGAGTGAAAAGTCACTTCAAATTTGTGCAGTGAATAGGAGACTTAGCAATTAAATTTAGTGACATCCTTCTGAATGAGAAAAAAGTAAGATCTGTATATTGGCTATTTTAAAGTATATCCATTTTTAATGGCGAGTGTCACTATAAATAATATGGGTACAAATATATATGCCATTTATGCTTTGAGGTGTTAATATACTATGCACTTCAGTTTGTTTCACTTCCAATTTGTGTAAATAGCTGTTCTGTTGCAGCAGTATCCTAAAAGTATGGCGAACTGAACATAGTTTATGTGCCACATAAAGATACCTATAGTGTTATAAGTTCCAAAGGGTTAACCATGTTAGTCTAGTTCAGCAAAACAAACAAGGAGTCCTGTGGCACTTTTAAAGACTAACAGCATCTGACAAAGAGGGGTTTTCTCCCACGAAAGCTCATGCAATAAATAAATTTGTTAGTCTTTAAAAGTGTCACAGGACTCCTTGTTTGTTTTTCTAATGTGTTATAGGAACTTTCAGGTGAAAGAGCCCTACATACATTCCAACAGGAAAAGGATTACAATACTTCCTGAAAGACCAGGGGCTCCTGAACACTGCTAATTGTTCTGTGGATTCTCCCAATAAAAATCTTATTAAGTCTCGTTGAAAACAACTCCAGATCCCATTGACAGCTGATTGCTAAGGGGATAGGATAGTATAGAGCAGTGGGAGCCATTCCACACCTTTCACTAATAAGTCTAGTTTTAAATACTCTCTCAAATTTTGCAGAAGCGAAATGATCCCCTGGAAACTGCATAACCCCTCATGCCAGGGTAGAATTATATTAGAAGTTTGGGAAGAGGAGGAGGGAAGCAAAGCCATTCTGAAGCTGTGGCCACTGGATTTCCAAAAAAATCCCAACATTTTTTGGTCTTGCCTACAAATCCCAGGTTTTTATTGTTTTGTGGGCATTGCTGAGAGTAGGTGCCCTTTTTAGCTGTCTGTTGGGAGAATTAGATAATATATGCAACTTATCACACAGTGTATATATTTTTCACTAAAGTGGACTGGGACTATGGGTCTCCAGTGAAGGGATACAAAGAGGAGGCAAAACAAAGCAAAACGAAGAAGGAGTCTAGTGGCACTTTTCAAGACTAGCGAATTTATTTATCACATGAGCTTTCATGGGAGAAAATCCCATTTCAACAGATGGTTGAAGATGGAGAAGCACAGATGAATTGTAGGAAAATAAATGCAGAGAAGTATCAGTCATAGGATCAGGTCAGACTGTTACAGAAAATCAATGCAGTTGTTTAGATTCAAGCAGTGGACAACAGCATATAGGAGGGAGTTGAGGGAAAAAGGAAAGCAATATTATCTGTTGTAATGAGGAAAAAAGCATAGTCTCTATTTAAACCTAAGTTGAAAGTGTTAAATCTGCATATGAATTCCAATTCTGCAGTTTCTCTTTGAAGCTTTGATTTGTTATCCATTTGCTTAAATACACCTATTAACAGATGATTGATGGAGTGATCAGGAAGATTGAAGTGTTCCCAGATTGGTTTTTGAACGTTATTTCTGATGTCAGTTTTGTGTCCATTTATTCTTTTGCGCAGAGACTATCCTGTTTGTCCAATGTATAAGGCAGGGGGAGCGAGGGGATTTCTGGTACATGATGGCATAAATCACATTGGTGATGAGCAAGTGAATGAGTCCTTGATGGAGTAGCTGGCTTGCTTAGGTCCTAGGATGGTGTCTTTTGTTCAGATATGTGGGCAAAGTTGGCAACCTGGTTTGTTGCAGAAATAGGTGCCTGCTTTAATGTTTCTGTTGTTAAGTCTGTAGTTGCTGTTGAGTATCTGTTTAAGGTTGGGGGGGCTGTCTATAAGCAAGGAGAGGTCTGCCTTCCAAGGCCTGAGAATGAGGGGTCATCTTGTATACTAGGCTGTAGGTCTATGTTCCCTCTAAGCTGTCCGCGTGTGCGTGTGCACACAGTTCCTGAACCCAGTGCACAGAGGAAAAAATAGCATGCACCAAAAGCCGGGACAGCGCTTGGACAGGACTACAATTCAGTTATGAAAGGGCAAGACTGGTCCTAGGGCACCAAACTTTGAGGGGCACCAGGGGCCGCCGGGCTGGGTAGGCTCACATGGGCGCACAGCCCCCGTTGCACCCGCGCAGGGAACACTGCCGGCCGCCACAGCCCCTGCCTGGCCGGAAGACACAGTGTTCTGGCCAGCAGGGAGCTGTCCCAGACAAGGAGGGTGGGGGTTAGGGAGAGGGTTGGGGTGACTCGGGGGAGCGGGGAGATGGTGGCAGGGCGGGGAGGGTTAGGGAGTGGGTTGGGGTATCCTTTAAAAGTGCCACAAGACTCCTTGTTGTTTTGCTACACTTTGCATTTCTGATTGGGATTTATTTCATTTCCACAATTGTGCTGTATTGCCTAAATAGTCTGGGGAGTTCTACAAGGCACACATCATCATTTCTTGTGCTCAAGCTCTAAATGGGTAGCCATGTTAGTTTAGTTCAGAAGAACAAACAAGGAGTCCTGTGGCACTTTTAAAGACTAACAAATTTATTTATCGCATGAGAAGTGCCACGGGACTCCTTGTTTATTCCTTGTGCTGTTTAACTTTTTTAACTGTGCCAGTTGATATGTTAGTTACTAGCTCACAATCTTTTAAGTCACTATGCATAGCTGAGAATGAAGCACAAGGGCACTTAATATATTTGTTTAATATCCATTGCGCTTATTCCTGGAGAGCCAGGGCAGTGAGTTTTTTGTTTATTCTGCCACAGTCTGTGTTTATGACAGCAGGTTTTAATAGTGTGTGTGTGAGAGAGAGATTTGTGTCCTGTGTGTCTCTTTAAGCTGCAGTGAAAGATACACAGATGTATTTATGTCCCAGGGGCTAGATCTTGCTGAAAACGGTCTTGTTTGTTTTAACAGCACCCTAATAATTGTGTATGGGGAGCGGGGGTGGTTTTCTTTTGTGATGGGTGGGTGGGGGAATTTATTGCGGCAAGATTTGTTGTACAGGTGGCTAGACTGGTCACTAATTTCTTTGATTTTTTAATGTACCAGAGAGATTCAACACAGCTATAATTCTTTAATTATATTCTGTATATCAAGTACCTTGAGATGTAGTAATTTAGCCAAGGGATTTTTTTCTTCAAGAAAAATACAGCTTTATTTGACAAAACAGATCCCTGTTTTAACTTGATGCAGATGTGGAGTAAAGGATATTAGAAGAACCTTAATACTGCTTTCTTTCTGAAGAAAAAAATATCAAGTAAGAAGAATATTTTAATACTATGCCAGTACAAAATTAGATAAGTAAACGTTATGTAGAGAACACACAAGTTGTAGATACATTAGCAAAAATATTGGAAATTATGGGAATATTGAAGTGACTAAATTTCAACCACTCATTGTAACACTGTGTATATCAGAATTATCTCTTTGATTGGAATTGGTATAGACATCTTTTTAAACACCAAAACTATATCTTTTTTGAAAGAGGTCCTTAACAATTTAGATTCGCAAGGCTTAAAAACTGTAGCTCAAACTTTTTTACATAAAACACTAAAAATCATATCTAATTTACAAGTGTTTTCTATTGATTGTCCATCCACTATTGTTTACTCTTGAGATGCATATGATACTGGAAGGAGCCACTGGAGTCTGTGTACACTATGAATTATATATCTAGTACTGTAAATATACTGGTCTGGAGGGCCTCTGTAATAACCAGACACTCCAGTTATGTAGCCAAATACTTGGTTCTCTCTCATTTAATTTGCAGTCCTGTACTTTCCAAGTACAGATTTGTACTTTCCAAGTGCATAGATTTATTCCAGTGCAAATCTGACAGCAATCTTTGAGGCATCACAAGTTATCATGAATGGATGGGAGATCTGGGAATTTAGGAACAGAACGGTTTAGATCAGTGGTTTTCTATCTTTTTTCCTTGAGACCGAGCTGAAAAAAATCATTCATGCCTACTGCTACACTCCCCTGCCAGGGTACTGAGAAGTGGTTGCAAACGCCTACCTAGGCTGGGGCCTGCACATGCATGAAGGGGGCTCGTACAATACGGGAAGGGGGCCCAGAAATTAGGAGGGTTCCAGGCCCATCAAATTATACTTTAACCACTGCTCATACTCGCATCACAGCACACACATTTGAACTCTGGGTCAAAAAAGTTGCACAGAAGAAATTTTTTGAGGACACAGCCTACCAAAAATTAGAGGGAACATTGCTGTAGGTCCTTAATGATGTTTTATGGAAGAGGCAGTGGAAGAGGAAGCTCTTTCTGTTTCCTCTCAGGTGGAGTAGACACAAAGGCAAGAAGTTCCCAACTCAGGTTTAGGAAGCAAGGAACAACTGGTAAAGTGACTGGTGAGGCAGCTGACAGACTCTCCCTTGTGGCTGTGCTGCAGGAATGCAGAGTGATATCAGAGATAACACAATTTAAACTACAAGTCTCTTTGGCTACATCTACACTTGAAAAGTTAAGTTGACTCTGTTAAGTCGACTTAACAAGTCGACTTAACTTTTCAAGTACAGACACAGCTTTGTGGCTCCCTGCTGAGAAGGGATCCAGGGGTCCCCTCCCCAGGAAGCTAGCATCCTGGCAAAGAGGGAGCCACGGCTCCTTTCTTGACGGGACCCGCGGCTTCCTGGCAGAAGGGAGCTGCAGGTTGGAACTGGGGCTCCATTCTTGCCAGGCCCTGCACACGGGTCCTGGGGAGAAAGGAGCATAGGCTCCCTTCTCCCCGGGTCCCCATGGGTCTGGGCAAAAAGTAAGCTGCCGGCGCTCCAGCTGACAGGGGAACCTTCAGGGATCCCCTGTCCAGGGAGCTCTGCTCTCTTCTGGCCGGGACCACGCAGGTCCTGGGAAGAAGGGAGCCCCATGGTTCATTCTGGCCGGGACCGCTCGGGTCCTGGGGTGGCCAGGACCGCTCAGGTCCCGGGGAGAAGGGAGCCCAGTGCTCCATTCTGGCCGGGACCGCTCGGGTCCCAGGGAGAAGGGAGCCCCGTGCTCCATTCTGGCCAGGACCGCTCGGCTCCCGGGGAGAAGGGAGCCTCGTGCTCCATTCTGGCTGGGATCGCTCGGGTCCCAGGGAGTAAGGAGCCCCGCGGCTCCTTTCAACCCGGGACCGCTCGGGTCCATGCCAGAAGGGAGCCCCGCGACTCCTTTCTGCCTGGGACTTGAGCGGTCTTGGCCAGAAGGGAGCCCCGCGGCTTCCCTCTGCCCGCGACCCCCGCGGGTCCTGGCAAAAAGGGAGCCGCGGCTTCCCTCTGCCTGCGCCCCCTGCAGGTCCTGGGTAGAGGGAAGCCGCGGCTCCCTTCTTGCTGGGACCCACGGGGTCCTGGGCACAGGGAAGCCGCAGCTCCCTTTTTGCTGGGATGATGCGGGTCCTGGGCACAGGGAAGCCGCAGTGCTCCCTTCTGTAAATTAAATACAGTTTGTTTGTTTCTCTTCCTTAAAGGAAGGCTTGCTTAGTGACCGCCTGTTCTGACTCTTCATACATTCTTTCAGGTGAGAGGAATGCAATGCACTGGAGCACATCTGTCCTAAAATCTCAGAACTCAGTAATTTCCAGACTCCTTTTTTGTTAGTTTTAACTATGGCCCAAGCCCAGGGTTTCCTCTTGCTCATTCAGCCTGTAGTTTGTTTCCCCCCCCCCACCCACCCCCCACCTTCTTTGAGAAGCTATGGTTAAGCCACACCATTTAGTGTTGTTTGGGCCATAAAAGGACACGGTGTTTTCTTGTAATTTCTTTTCCTTTTAAAATAAATTGCACTGCATAAGAATATAAACTCATCACAGACATGCAGTATCCCTTGCTTCTATCTTTACTACTGCTCTCAGGAGGACAAGGCTTTCTAAGCAAGAAAACATGGAAAGAGGGAAAAAATGGTTAGCTTTACCTACTATTACTGTTAGTGGCTTGCCTAAGTGTGCAGACACCCAAACGCATTATGTTCTCTGTGGAATAATTATGCAAGCACATCTATTGTAATTGACATGGCAAGAGCAGAAAGATTGAATGTTGTGACATCACTAAAGATAGATGGACTGCACAATGTTTGCATCTGTATTGCTAAAACAAACACATGCTTTTTGCAGTCTTTGGTGCCAGTAATCAAATATTCAATCATTAGGTGCCTGATAATCAGAATTACTATACCATAAAAATGTGCAAAATGGCAGAAAGGTTATGACAACGGCGATAGCATCTCCTAACACAGTGGTTTCCAAACCATGGGTTGGGACCCAATACTGAATTGCAGACCCTCAGGTACTTGGTCACAGTGCCCCTGCTGCTGCTGCCGAAAGACTGGAATGCATTGCTTGGAGATGTAACTGTTGGGTTGCAAGCATAAATGATTTTTTTCAACTGGGTCCTGAGGAAAAATGTTTGAAAACCACTGTCCTAATAATTTTAAAACATGCATGATGCAAAGTTAAGAACTATTATGATGTATTAGTGCTGAATTTGTAGTGACATGCACAGTTCATATGTGGGTGGCTATAAAAAAAATCAATATTTTTTTTCCATGCAGCTAATTGCATTGGGAACAAGATGTTTATTCTTCAAATGAGATTTTAAAAGTAACATGGCATCCCTGTTAAGGGTTTTTGTTTTTCCTACAGTTGCAATTTGAATATATTTTGGCTTTTTTTTTAAAAAAAAAAGGAATGAAAATACATAAAAAGTCAATAACATATTTTTGTGTCTGATTAACTCAACCATTGTTTTCAGGAAATTTCTGTTTGAATTTTTGGACTTTAAAAGCAGGGTAAGATGCAAATTGCTGTGCCTGCTGCATTTAATAACTTTATTACATCATGATTTTCATCATAAAGTATTCTATTTTGGGGGGCAGGAAGTCTGTTTTAAACCATTCAAAAGAATGATTTTACTGCATACTTCAAAGAAAAACAGAGGATGTAGCTGAGTGAGGCCATATGAAAAGGGAGATTGAACTGAATGGCAGTAGCTGTTGTCCAGAAAAACTAGGATAGTCACTAGCAGAATGGAAGATTTCAAAACAAATGCACACAAATCAAATTAAATGAGATATTCATCCAAATAACATGGTTGTAAATAGAAAGCAGTCTGGAGTTCAGAGTGCTTGAACAGTAAGTAACAGGTTCCAAGAAAGGATTCATCCCTCATTAAAAATATCCTCTGGACTATAGAATGTACGCTGAAGAAAATAAGTCAAAATAATGTGTAATATTCCTTTATCTGAATGCAGAGAGAAGGGGCACACCCACCCACCCACCCATCCTCTGAAATTACTAGGCAAAACTAGGGAAACCACAATGTATAGCATATTTTAAAAAAAGGCATCACAATTTGAGCACATAGATGGGATAGTTATGGAAGAATGTGAAAGCTAAAGAAGAGGGAAAAGAATAGAGGGGAAATGTCTGAGTCATGTATCTAGTAAGGACAATAGCTGTTATGCCCTTTATTAATATTGACCTTCAGGCTTCTGTACCTCATGCCTGGACTAGGCCAATGTAGAAAGAAGCCCATAAAATTAGGGCAGGTTCTGTGATGCCCTGGCTCTCCTATGCTCCGCTGATCTTGGATGATGGAGAGAATCAGACCTAGCATTTATTTAAAGTGAGTGTATACAAATGTAAGAAAACTAGTATTATTAAATGACAGTGCATATGGCCTAGTATACATAAGTTACAATGTGGTGTATGGTTCTCATAAATTGAATAGATTTCTATTGATGAGTTCATTGCCAGAATTATCACAAATACTGAACAAGATTAAAAAAGGGTTATGTGGATAACAGTTAATGCATAACACATTTGGAAGGGATATTAATCCTCTTGCTTCAGTATTTAAGCCAGTCACTAACTACTGGGGATTATGATGAGCCCTAATGGGAGAGGCCTAGGTGGTCTTAGCGGGTGGGCAGGAGGGGCATTTGCTCAGGGCTTCGTGGGGGGAAGAGCCCCCCACGACACTGCTATTTTAAATCTCCCAGTGGGGGGCCAGCTAGGAGAGCCGGGGGGCCTTGGTGGAGGGAGGCTGGAGGAGGACTGTCAGGGGCCTGTAGTGGTGCAGTGGCTCCACTATGGTTAACAAAGGGTTAACTAGGCAGGAAAGGGTTAAAGGGGGGTCTGGCTGCAGCAGCCAATCCACTGCCAAGGCTGCTGGGCCAATCAGAGGGCAGGCTGGTAGTATATAAAGGGAGCACTGGAGTTATCTAGTCAGCCTGCCTGGGGAGTTGGAAGGGAGAAGGTCTCTCCCTGGTTGCAGGCTGCAGGGGCCAGGACCATGGAAAGCTCACAGTGAGGTCAGTGAAGGCTGACCCGAAGCTGGAGTCCAGTGGCAGGAGTTTCTGAAAGGGGTGGACAGTTGCAACGACTGGAGAAGTGGTCCGAGGACGAGGAGCCTGGATCAGAAGGTGGCTGGCAGATGGTGAGAGCCTGCGTGTAACTGGGGCTGTGGGGACAGCAGCCCAGGGAACAGTTGAACTGTGGTAAAGGACTGGAGGGAGGTGGAAGGCCTCACTAGAGGTGCATAGGGTCCCTGGGCCAGGGCCCAGAGAAATGAGTGGGCCCAGGTCCCTCCCTGCTCCTCCCAGAGTGCCAGGAGTGGCACAAGCTTGCTGGCCCATTGACTCTTTTAACATAGTGGGCTGAACTGGGAGCGAGCTGGACTAGACTGCACAGAGACGCTCGGAGGACTAGGTGCGGCCACTGCTGTAAAGTGGGCCAGGGTGACATAGTTGTACCCTGGAAGGGGTGGACTAAGGGACTCGGCCAGAGGACTGAGGTCTCAGAAGAGGACTCGGGTACTGAGTCCGGCATGGAGAAAGGTAGAACACTGACCAACCTGTTGGGAGACCATTTGAGCATTCCCCAGAGTCATCACCAGGAGGCGCCCTACAGGTGGGTCATGTGTGGACACTGCTACAGGGCCTCACTGAGGCTGGGGGGCAGAAGTCAAGGATGCCCCCCACACTGCATGTGGGGGCATCCTTGACTTTTGCTCAGGGCCCTGGAATCCTTAAGAGTTCCTCTCGGGGGAGGGCATGGGCACATCTGTCTAAAATGGGTTCAATCTTATCTGTCATCTTCCTTCAAGATGATGAAGGAAGTCTCAGCTGCTTCCATGCCACCATTTCCCCTCCCTGGCTACGTCCTTGCAGTTTGTGACCACCGCTGTTCCAGGCATAATGCTTGTGATGGTAACACAAGTTACACTAAGAATACATCCACACTCCTTATCACTATTTTTTTTCTCACCGGGAAGCTCACCTGCAACGTCCCAGACATCAGCTTCTGCTCTACAGAAGGGTGATACTAATAACTAAGATACCATATAGCATGTTGTTAGTGTTTTCTCCTCCCCCCCATTTCTCTTCCCATTCTCCATGTGTCTTGTATGTAATTAAATGTATGTTTTCTTTATTTTTTAAGGCCTGCAGTTTTCCTTTCAGTTGACTTTTCTATAATTTTCATCTTTGTAATCACTTAAAGATTTACTGTGAATCTGTGATCTCAATATTGTGATGTATAAACAAACATATTTTCTTGGTTAGTATTGTGGGCAAAGAAAAAGAGTAGAAAAAGGGAATTAGTACATAGTTATTTGGGACTAAGAAAGAAAAAGATTAATACTGCACTGCTTATAGTGGACTGTGTCCAATGAGGTCATCTCAATAGATTATATACTGATGCCAGTCTCAGCTCATCAGTGGTGCAAGATAACGCAAAGTTGAATACTTTGGCCAGGATCATCCTGTGTGTAAGGAAAAACCTGCTAAAGGTCTAGAAGCTTCCCCCCAGTAAAACTTCTTCTGTATCATCAGGTCATGGGGCATTATCCTGTTCCTCCTTATCTCTCCACAAACACAATAGGTTGAAGACTTCCTAGCCCTGAAAATCCGTAGCTATTTGGAGGACTGAAATCCAGGACTATGTGGAGGCCTTGTGACTCCACACCTAAGGCTATGTCTACACTTGTAAATTTAGATCGACTTTAGCTAAGTAGACTTAACAAAGTCAACTTTAAGTAGACTTTGTAAAGTCGACTTAGCATGTCCACACTTAAATTTTAAGTCGACTTAGGGGGGAACTTACAAAATCGACCTAAAGCATCCACAAGCCCAAGCCTAGGTCTACTTCTAGGGGCTAGGTGGACCTGGGAGAGGTCCACGGTGGCAGGGGGGGGACCCCTTGCCAAGTGCTGGGGGGCTCATTCTTTGCCTCATTGTACCTGGGTACTCGGCAGGGAGGGCAGTGGGGGAGTTCTGGAGAGCCCTAAGTCTACTTATTTAGGGCTACTCTGCATCCACACGGGCTTAAGTCGACTTTAGAAAGTCAACTTAAGCCTTAAAGTCGACTTTAAACTAGGTTTAACAAAGTTGACTTAATTTTCCTTAAGTCGACTTAATCAGCTTGCTTAAGTCAACTTAAGGAAAGTGTAGTGTAGACGCAGAGTAAATTAAGTCGACTTAAGCAAGCTTACGTTGACTTAATTTACAAGTACAGATGCACTCTAAATGTTTTCTGCCCTTCCCTTCTTGGACCACACTGCTAAGACCTCTTCTACTGAACTTCGGTTGTATGTGCAAAATTCAGTAATGGCTCAGTAAGTGTTCATTATTTGTGAGGAATCTCAGGAAAGTTGACAGTGCTTGACACATCTCCCCTCTTTCATGCCTGGGCCCTTAGTTGTGGTACATCAGCAGTTTGGCTGGAGACCAAGAGGCAGCACTTTTGTAACTCTTACATAGGATCTATCAGATTTTTCCCCTGTTACCACAGAGGCAGAAGGAGCAATGTGGCTGCTTCTGTATATGCTGAGATGCATCTTTTTGCAGTTTCCTGGGGATAGTCTCTGGAGGATGGTTTCGCAATAGCTTTAATAGTCCATACAAATACACATTTAATAGTAAAGTAGTTCACACTGGCATTGGTTTTCAGTTAATGTTGCTTGTCCTAAAATGTGCATGAAATAACTATTATATGGGGGTAAAAAAAAATGCAGTGTTGCAGCTGAGACTCTAACAGACTCTGATTTAAATAGAACAAATCTAGATATTCTTGGAATAAATGAAGAGATGCTCTGCTATTCTGTAGTTGCAGGCCATAGTCTATTGCAGGGAAGCTATAGTCATTTGCCATAGTTCATGCTAATGATGTCCAGGGTCAGAAACTGCAGCCGTAATTGTCCTGAGGCCCTGTTTTGTGGCTGCAAAGTCTCTACTTCTGCCTTTAGAGAACTTAAATTGCTAATAAAGGAAGACAAATACCAGTCTTGAAATAAACCAATAAATACATTTTACAGTAGGAATGGTGTGACTCTGTAAAGACAATAGCATGAATGGGAGTAGCATGAATATGCCATAGCATAGCTAAAAATTAAACTATTTCCCATTCTTCTGTCTGAATGTAAGGTTACTGGAAAAATCTAAACTGCACAGTGCAGCATTCTGACTTTGAGGGGGGAGCAGAAAAGCATGTAGACAGGTGGCTGTCTCTTACAGATTCTTAACCAGAACCATGAAACCTAGATAAGCTTTCTACATTTATTTTATTTGCTCTTGAATGTAACTGCTCATTTGTCATGCTTTACTGGCAACTCACTGTGGAGCTGACCACAGTTTCCACCCTAAGTAACATTTTCTGTATCAAATTTATATTGCTAACCAGCATGCTTTTTCCATGATGTATACAAGGTGCTAAGGGAGGGGTGGGCAAACTTTTTGGCCCATGAGCCACATCCCCTGTACGGTGAGCCATAAGCAGTAGCAGAGGGGCAACAATGAGAAAGTGGTGGGGGGCTTATAAAATACATAAATAACAAAAAATAAGTTATAAATAAAATATTTTACTTATAAAAATAAAATTTCAGTGCAGCTGAGCTCTGGGGGAAGTGGCTGCTATGTTCCAGCCAGGGCATTGCAAGGCATGTGGGAGGAAGGAGTGGAACTGGGAGAGGAGAGCATAGCGTTGGCCAGTATGCAGCTGAACTCGGGGGTTGGAGGGAAGTGGCTGCCGCATTCCAGCCTAGATGCCACTGAGCTCACAGGAGAAGGGGCAGGCTGGGGGGGATCAGCAGCTGTATTCTGGGCTGCCAGCTGGTGGGCCTGATGAAAGGCTCAGGCAGACTATATCTCATGTCTGGGCCGTAGTTTGCCCAACCCTGTGCTAAGGGATAAACCTGCATCTCCACTAAGTGCACTCAGAATTCTAGGAGGAAGATCTCTTCATGTTTTCTCAAATGTCTCTGCTATGGAACTTTGTTCTTTCCAAAATGTTGGTTCCATAGCACCTTCCCAAACTAATGCTGCAATATTACTACAACGTCTTAAACTGTTGCCACTACTTCTGTCCAGGAAAAATTCTGCCTCTGTAGAGGACTCCAAGTAAAAGAATGCTTCCAAGCATTGAAATTAGCAATATGCTATAGAAGATCATTAGGACTAGAACTAGTATATAGAGCCAGCCCTACTCTCTTGACTCAGTTGGAAGCAGGATCCGGCCCTGGATCACCACCATCTATGAAAGCCAGCTGCTCAGTCCTCTGCTTGTGGGGCTCTTCTGTTTAATTGCTGGGTCTTTTCTTCATTAGAAAATACATATATTTTAAAAATACAAAACTATGTATGAGAGATTCTAAGATGGGGAGGAACAGATATGGGATTCAGATCCAGATTCTAAGAAGGAAAAGGATACAGAACTGAGAGTGGCTTCCATACTTACTGCCTAGGAATGTGAGTGTAACCCACTTGGGCAGTGTGGTACTCTAATTAATGGACACATAGATGTTGATGAATCATCTACAGCTGCAAAACCTGGATCTCTTAGAAGTGGCTTAACATGCTCTTTGTAGTATTGTATCAACTTAAAAACTGGTATAGTACAACTTCCTAGTTTGGTTACAATTTCTGTTAGTGCAAAAGTGATTCTGGCTGTATGTATGTATCTCTCTATCAACAAGTACCTTTATACTGATGTAGCACTAGTGGGTTTTATCACTTCAACTTTATCAGTTTCTAAACTGACATAGTTATATCAGTAGGAAAACCGGCAGCATCTGAGCTCATAGGTCAGACATAGGCTCTTATCCAGCAGTCTTAGACCGAGCTTTCTGGAGGATGACAACTTATTTTGTGATAACTTTGAGATTTTGAAGTTTGTTTTTGTTCAAAACTAAAATCTTGGGTACATTTTCATAGAACAGAGATGCTTTGAAATGTCTGTTTTCAAGCAGAAAAAAGTCAGGTTTTTGACTCAGTTCCATCTCTGAAATTGACTAGACAAGTCCACTCTTAGCTTCACAAACCTTCCTGCTGGAAAATTCATTGAAATAGATATGTCTCTGCAAAACATTTAATTTTTCACATTTCTACATCATATTCTAGCAACAATAAAAAATGGTCAAAATGTTATCAGCATTAGTCCTCGCTGCAGAACCATGGTGGGAGTCACATCTCAAAAACATTCTTCCAATTTGCAATCTTAATATTTTAAAACAATTTATTTTCCCTTTGTTCATATGCTTCTGAAACAGGTACATGCAAGAACAAGCACAGTTAAGTATAATCAGTTCAGGTGTATTCTGCACAATGATGTATGACCCATAAATGGATATGGTAGGAGATTAGTCTGCACTCTACAACTTGTTCAGCTCCTACTTGAAGGGTTAGAATTTAGTATGCAAATGAAGAAGTGCAAGACATTTAGCCTTCAAAGTGCATAAGAAGGGGAAATTTGCAGAGAAAAAAGTAACAGCTTTTGATACAGATGGTGCTTCCCAACATGAAGCATTTTTATGGGGTTTCTGTTAAGCTCTGACTGTCTGGGCCACCTGTCTGGTAGTAGGTGCTATTGGTTTTGAAACAGTATTATATCAGTCATAATCTTCAGTAAAGAAAGCTTTTTCTTTAACACCAGCCAAATGGGAGAAACGTTTATGACTCTTAATAGCAGTCGAACTAATACATCAGTTGGACCGCTGTAAAGGGTTGCAGACACCAGCTATAACAAGAGGCTGTCATATAGAATGCCTGCTGTTTCCCCATAATCAAACAATTGCTGTCTGGCCAGGATCACACACTCATGAAAAGTTCTGGCTCGTGGTGTCAGCAGCAACAGAGACCATGTTCAGATAGGTGAGAGGTCCCTTTTCAAACTAAAAATGCCACTGACTTGAGTCCCCAACCAGGATTTCTGGGGTCACTAAATATCTTTCCTGGGTGCCCTTAACAGGAAATAATTCTTCACTTGTAAGTGCTGAGGAAAGGGAACACTTTGTCACCTTGCTGAAAACTGAATAACTGTATTTAAATGAAAAGTAAAACTCAGCCACAGTAACCTTGATAGTGGTCTGTTAACTCTGTTCACCACCTACCAGTGTAAATGTCTGAGACACAAATGCCCCATTACCACAACAGTCCCCATTTGCTGAATCCCACAATTGGATGTCAGTAGGTAGCACAGTCTCAGGTGCATGTGGGTAGAGCTGTTTCTCACTTGCTTGGGTAGTGCTGACTCTGCATCATCTCCTGCCAACAGCAACAGGCTCTCAGTGGAGGGAAAGCAGTAATCTCTAGGTTCCTTGGGCCAGTTCCTTCTATGAGGTAGGACCCCTTTCCCTCCTCTTTCTGTTTCATTCTCACTACCCACCAATTTAGTTCCTATTCAGTTATGGAGGCTCTCAACGTTTCACTTGAGGAATTCTGAATACAAATCTTATGCAAATAAAACCCTCTATAGCCATACTTCCTTCTGCTCACCAATAGATTGTGGCAAAGAGCTCCTTTCCCTCTGCAACATCTAACCATCCCCAGTTCTGAGTAAATAGCTTATGCAGATAAATTCCAGAGGGGTAGCTGTGTTAGTCTGTGTACAGTAAAGTGTGCATCTGACGAAGTGGGTTGGAGCCCACAAAAGCTTACACCTGAAGAAATTTGTTAGTCTTTAAGGTGCCACAGGACTCTCATTGTTTATGCAGATAAAGCAATTCTGGATGTTCTTCCTGTTTACTAGCAGGTGGCAGCAAACAGCTACTTACCCTCTAAAGCAGTGGTTTCAAACTTTTTTCTTGGGACCCTGTTGAAAAAAATCATTTATGCCTGCGACCCAACAGTTACATCTTTGAGCAATGCATTCCAGTCTTTCAGTGGTGGCAGCAGGGGGCACCATGACCCAGAACCTCAGGGTCTGCAACCCAGTACTGGATCCGGACCCATGATTTGAAAACTACTCACGGTTCTAGAGCAGTGCTTTGTGACCTCTGTGGGCTGCATATGCAGCTCTCTATGTTAAGTGGGCTTCATTCACACACTATATATAATACCTGTATGGCCCTAAGGATGTCACATGGGCTGCAGCCCTGTGCTGATTGGGCTAAAACTGGGCCACTGCTCTGTATTTTCAGGCCAAAGTGCTTGCAAATCTGTAGGTATAGCAGAATTCAGTTTTAAATTTTTTTAAAGTATTATTGATATAAATTTTCACAGTTGTGGGAGGGGTTTGGACAATATTTTGGGAGGGGTTTGGACAATATTTATTTAATGAAATTGTTGATATTTAAAAGGCTGATGTTTCATGACTGTTAAAACACAGATTATCAGAATGGCATATCCAAATATCCTTAACTAAAACACCAGTAAGTTTTCAAGCATCGTTTTGCTCACTTTGCATATCTGTAAATTTTAATAATTGTAGATGGGAACAGTTTTTCACCACTTTGCATCTGGATGGTTAAATTGACACTGACAGACACATTTAAAAAACAAATCCTTCCAGGACTACACAGTCAGAATAAACAGATAACAGAGACATCTGAAGGCTGCCAATTAGCCTGTGGATATGGATGGAATTTCCTGAGTTTATTTTCTTAACGAATGTCTTAGGTAAATTTTTGCTATTTGTAAGGCAAGGTTATTCATCCACACAGATAAACAGATATTAAAGAATTCTTTTTGGATATTTTGGCTTCTGCGCAGTGAGGTTCAGTTAGTCTTTAAGCTGTTGCTGATGTTTTTGGTGGATGAAACTCAAATCTGCAGCCTGCT
Source organism: Pelusios castaneus (assembly GCA_007922175.1). Taxonomy (NCBI): domain Eukaryota; kingdom Metazoa; phylum Chordata; order Testudines; family Pelomedusidae; genus Pelusios; species Pelusios castaneus. The sequence goes on from ML685784.1 coordinate 2,237,024, forward strand.
GAACACATTACAATCAGAAATCCTCTTAGCCACAGTGATTGTTCACATGCTGACAGGAACTCCATCTATCCGGAAGTACACTAAGATCTTGGTGTAGAAGTTTCTTCAAGTATGTGAATGCCTCCCTGGTATGGAAGGGAAAAAATGGTTTTAAAGTACTGTTACAGTACTATTCATGGTCCTGCTTTGACGTATTAGCTAATGCATGGGAAAAAATATTTTGTTCTGTTTTTTTTTTTCCCACGTAAAGAGCATGACTATAATGATATGTTGTGTTGTAAAACAAAAACTGAGTCTTGTTTAGCCAACTTCTAAAGGATTGGATGTACTTTTAAAAAGTGGAGATCTGCATATCCATGCATGTTAAGATCTGCATATCTATGCATGTTAAGATATTTGGCTTTAGTCAGTAGTACAAAGTAAAGGTGCAAAATATAAATTATTATACCAAAAAGAGAAACTTGGTAGGAATGCATGACTACATGCGGAGATGATCAGACTTGATGGGTCTTCTGTATTGAGCAATATATCCTGCACACAATGTTGACAGTGCAACATCAAAACAAACAAGGAGTCTTATGGCACTTTTAAAGACTAACAAATGTATTTATCACATGAGCTTTTGTGGGAGAAAATCAAATGTCTGACCAAATGGGATTTTCTCCCACAAAATCTCATGTGATAAATGTTAGTCTTTAGGGGTGCATCTACACTTACAAGTTATGTTGATTTAAGGAGCCTTAAGTTGACCTAAGCTACTCCGCGTCCACACTGGGCTTTCCTTAAGTCAACGTAAGCATTACTAAGGAAAAGTTAAGTCGACTTAATAACACCTTGTTTTAGGTCAACTTAACGCTTAAGTCGACCTTATTAGGTCGTCTTAAGACAATGTGGACAGGGATTAGCGCCTAAATCGGCCTTATTAAGTCGACTTAATAAGGTTGAAAAGGGGCTATGTCTACACTAGAAAAGTAAGTTGACTTTTGTTAAGTTGACTTAACTTATCTAGTGTAGACATAGCCTGGAAGTGCCACAGCACTCCTTGTTTGCTTTGCTAAACTAGACTAACATGGCTACCCCTTTGGAACTAGTCATCAATGCAACATCAGACTCCTGAAACTTGCTCACCTGAACCCAAGTTCTGTGAATGAAGTGTGATTGGCAAAAGCTTTACTGGAAAAATAACTTGCCTTGTCTTTCCTTCTGCTTTGTATGAAAAGGCGGCTAACTTGTGGGCCTTTGACTTACTGCTTTTACATATTGCCTCCTCTTTCCTGATACCTTTTCTTCATGGATGTGTTATCAGAAGGTGATCTCTTCTGAGCTGATGATATTCTTGCATAATTCATCATATGATGTATTCTCATTGTTGTGAGTCCAAGTTTAAGAAAGCTGCACTCAAACTAGTGATGTTTGGATTGAGTTTTGGTAAACTGGAATTTTTTTTCTGATTTGTTCATCCAGTTTTAATACAAGCAGAATGGTTATTAGGTAATTGCACACATGTGGCTTGGGGGATAGAATTCAGCAGCTTCTCCTCCAAAATATAACATCTGTGCTTTTCCTTGGTAGATCTCAAGTCATTTTAGTCAGGTAGGTAGTCATTACTCTCACTGTCCTATAGATATGGTAACTGAGGTACAGAGAAGTGATGTGACTTTTCCGAGGTCAGAAAGTAAATCAGTGGTAGACTAATAGAGTTCAAATGGAAACTTGTCTCCTGAAACCAGACGACTAGCACATAGCTGCCCCTTACAAGCCCGTGTTGCTGAAGTCCCTTAGCTTTCATTGACAATAGGTCTAATAGTCTGTTTTTCTGCTGAGACAAACACAAATTCCCAAAGGACTGAGACCATCCAGTAGATGGCAGTCTTATAGTGCTTTATGCTTTTATATTAAGCACCATTCAGAGATTCATTTAGCTAAAGTAATATCCAAAATTCCCATCAGTGTTCAGTATTTATTGCTAAGTGTTGCACCAAATTTGTTCTAGAACCCCAAAATGAACAAACTAAAGCTACTGTAACTTGTCTGTAATATCACTTTATAAATTTTCTTTTCCAATTTGTAATTTTCAGAAATTGCTGCAGGCTTTCTTCAAAGCTCATTTTTGGGTAAAAAAAATGCTTGGAGAACTGTGGATAACCCTAATGAGCTTTGAAGAAAGTCTAATGCAGTTTTTACTGTATGCGGTTTCCTTGAAACAGAGTTGTTAACAGTGCTTAAAGGGATAGAGGAAAATGTTAATCAAATAATTTTAAAATGAAAAGACATTTTAAAAAGCTAAATTATAGCCACAAATGCTTTTTGTCCTTTCTACCTATTCCTATGAAGCCTTAGGAGCCCACATTTTCATAGGAGCTCTAGAGAGAGGCAAAGCAGCAAAATCAGAGTGTGACATAATAGTGCTATAAAATGGTATTGACCACCAGTACTTTTCTATACAAAATTACCTTGATTTAGGGAAGCCAAATCATGATGTTTGATCCTTGGTTGTTGTGGAGCAATGTTATGCATGCCACAAAACACTGTTAGGTATTTGTTTATAATTTTTATTACTTGAATCAGCTCAGAGTAAACAGGCAATGTAAGATCTACATTGCATTTTGAGGGCACTATTACAGGCATTGCTGTTGATAATGAGACGTGGGTGAGGGAATGTTTTTTTATTGGACCAATTTTTGTAGGAGAAAGAGACAAGCTTACATGATCTATAGAATCTCTGATTCTACATGGAGCTGCTCTTCAGGTTTGGGGAAAGTACTCCGTGTCACAAGGTGGAACAGATAAGGAATGACCACATGTTGCAAGACACCACTCGAGGTAAAGTGGGAAGCTAACTTGTCTACCATCATAGGACAAAGTATGGTTAGATTGTGGTAATAAGCCATGAATCCAGTGTCTTGACTGAGGGCTTGTCTAGACAATGAGCTTAAGTAGACTTACAGCCGCTGCATTAATTGAAGTGGTGATTCACATCCAGTCTTGCTCCTTCTGTCGGTGCTGCACATACAAACCAGGAGCGCTTCCACTGACAGAAGTAGGGCATTGTGGAACACTGACAGCTGGAGCCTGGGGCTGTCAACCCATGGTGGGGTGCATAGCTGGGCCCCCCTTTTGCTGACAATGCTGATTGCTTGAGCTGTCAGCTGGGCGTGGGGTCCACAGCTGCCCCGTCCTTGTGCTGACAGCCTGAGTTGTCCCTGTCAGTTGGGTTCTTGCTGTCAGTCTTGCTTGGGGCTGACAGCCACCAGGCGATGTAAGTAACGTACTGTCTATAAAGATGCTACCTCACCCGATGAACATGGCCATAAACTGTGTGCCTCTCATGGAGGTGAAGTTACTGTCAGTGTAGCGGGGGACTGACTTAAGCAGAAGCAGCATTCTAGTGTAGACACTGACACAATTAGGTCACTGTAAGCCCCTTGCATTGACCTAACTATGTAGCGTAGACCAGGCCCAAGTTCTTGAGTTTTGGTGTCTATCACCAAATTTAAATTCCTAGACCCCCTTTTTGAAGGTGTTATGAGGTTTCCTTTGAAGATGAAAACTGAGAGATAAGATACAAAGAGATCATTTTATGAAAAGTGTTAGCCTATGGGTGATATGGTATTTTTGTATGTGAATCTCTTTGGGTGCGTCTTCACTTGTAAATTAAGTCGACTTAAGCAGGCTTAAGTCAATTTAATTTACTGTGTCTACACTTGAGTTTCCTTAATTCGACTTAAGCAGTTCCTTAAGTCGAATTAAGGAAAAGTTAGTTTGAATTAGTAAAACCTCATTTTACTTTAAACTAACCCTTAATCCAAAATAGTTAGTTGGAATTAAGTCAATGTTAGTTCGAACTAACCGGCACATCGAGCTTAATGCAACTGACTAATTCAAACTAAGCAAGTGCCATGCATGACACTTGCTTAGTTTGAACTAGCATTCTAGTGGGGCCATGCTAGTTAGAAATTAAGTAAATTTGAATTAATTAAAATTAGTTCGAATTAACTAATTTGAATTAATTTTAGTAAGTGTAGACATAGCCTTTGAGAGCAGAAGGTTTGGGTGGTTTTACCCACATAATTGTTATGGGTACATTTAGTGCCCTAAATGAGGTACAGCACATGTTGTCATAGGCACATGTAGGAGTCATGGATCTTGAAAAATGTTTTGTGTGGGGTATTAATAATCATAGCAGTGGAGCTATGTTTTCAGGTTTTCCATGTGTTGTTATGGCAGGGTCTTGTGCTGCTCTGAGTATGTGTTTCTTGGTCTGTAAAGAGCTTGCTTCTGATAATGAATTTGGAGGGTTGTTGTAGGCCAGAAGAGGGATTTGAGGAAGATTTCTTTCAGGATATGGTCCCCATTGAGTGTGAATTATAATTATTTACGATATCCTGTATAGGTTCCAGAGTGAGGTGCTAGGTGATAACTAGAGATGTGTGGTTGGAGGGCTTGAAGCAGGTTCTCTCAGGGTGTTCATTTGCGTGGCTCATTCCATGATGCAAACTACTTTTCTGACAGTGTCTTTGTTTACTGATGGTGGTTTTAAGTGTATACCTTGGATTTTCTCCTTGAAACATGTTCTGTGGTTTCTGAATGCCTGGCTATAGGCCTGGTCTATACTCGCTGCCATTTTTGGCAGCAGTCGAAGGGAGATGCACAAGTTATTTTATGTAGTTTGCGTATCTCCCTTCGACTCTCAAGAAGTAATTCTTCCTCTTTATTCTGAACTGATTAGACTTCAGCTGGAGTATTGTGTCCAGTTCTGGGTGCCTCATTTCAGAAAAGAGGTGGACAAATTGGCGAAAGTCCAGAGAAGAGCAACAAAAATAATTAAAGGTCTGGAATGCTTGACTTATGAGGAAAGAGAGAGAGAACTAGGCTTGTTTAGTCTGTAAAAGAGCAGAGCAGACTGAGAGGGGACATAAGTTTTCTAGTACCTAAAAGGTTGTTACAAGGAGGCAAGAGAGAAATTATTCTCCTTAACTGCTGATGATAGGACTAGAAGCAATGGGCTTAAATTACAGCATGGGAGGTTTAGGTGGGACATTAGGGGAAAAATTCCTAACTGTCAGGGTGACTAACCATCGCAATAAGTTGCCGAGGGAGCATACTGTGGAATCTCCATCATTGGAAATTTTTAAGAGCAAGTTAGACAAACACCTGTCAGGGATGGTTTAAGATGGTATTTGATCCTGCCATGAGTGCAGGGGACTGGAGTTGATGACCTCTCATGGTCCCTTCCAGTTCTATGATCTCTGACTCCCACTTACTTCCATGGCTCCACTGCGCTGAGTCAAAGGGAAATGCCATCTCTCACACTCAGCAGTACTCTTCTTACGGGGGGTGGAATTGCTGAGTTGAACTCTGGATCAATTGAGCAGGTCTTCACTGACTGCTCAGTTGAACCAGAGTTCAAACTAATGGTAGCAAATTTGCTGCTGTTAGTATAGACTTGGCCTTACTGGTGTGTTTTGGATGGATTCTGGGTCTTTAATAGGTAACAGATTTAAAAAGAACAAAAGGAAATATTTCTTTGCATAATGCACAGTCAACCTGTCGGACTCCTCACCAGAGGATGTTGTAAAGGCCAAGACTGTAACAGGTTCAAAAAAGAACTGGATAAATTCATTGAAGATAGGTCCATCGGTGGCTATTAGCATAGCATATTTTGAGTACTTTCCCAGATCTGAAAAAGAGCTATATGGATGCTCAAAAACTCATCTTTCACCATAGAAGTTACTCCTTTAAAGGATATTATCTTACCCATCTTGTCTTTTTAATATCCTTGGACCAATATAGCTATGGCAACACTGAAACAATAGTGACAATCAGTTTATTGAGAATAAGGAGTTGAATTTGCACACTGACGCATTTTACTGCAAGTACTGCCCCTTTTAATGACTTGTAAGGAATGCCAAACTTTGATTAGTGTATCCTATGTTAATAGTGCAAATGTGATAAAATCTTTGTAGTCTCCTCTCTGGAGTTAGTACTGTAACTTGCTAGTTGAATGACAATGCAGCCAATGAAATTGCAGTATGTTTGTGTTGCCCTGTTGGAAGTGTATATGATCCACGTGTTTTATTAAAATTAAAACATAGAATGAAAGTTGAATGTCTTGGAGAGCCTTATTCTCTGAAGAACAGCTGCCTCAATAGCTATCTCATAGACTCTATGGCCAGAAAGGACCAATATAATCATCTAGTCTGACCTTCTGCACAACACAGGTTACAGAATCTCACCCACCCACTCCTGCAATAAACTTCTAACCTATGACTGAGTTATTAAAGTAATCAAATCAAAGAGAATTCACCAGCAATTGTCATGCTCCATGCTACAGAAGTGGGTGAAAACCCCCTGAGCCTTTGCCAATCTGCCCTGGGGGAAAATTCCTTCGGAGCCGCAATGAGGTAATCAGTTAAACCCGGAGCATGTGGGCAAGACTCATCAGTCAGGCATCCCAGAAAGAATTTTCTGTAATAACTCAGAACCCACCCCTCAATCGTCCCATCTACCACCAGGAGCCAAAAATCAGTCAATTGCCAAACTCCTTTTGAACCCTGGCTTCCAGACAGAGGTACACTCCACCCCACTGACCTTCCAGTTGGGAGTGCTGCTATCTGCAAAGTTTCAGCTTTTTAAATCAGCAACCCAGAGCACTCTGGGACCAGACTGCACTCTTAGGGAAATCCTGGCACATGCTATATATTCTGTCAATGTACAAAGTGCATGTATGCTGTTTGTGTATTTCTTCAGTGAGGCCTGGTTGACACGACAGTGTTTAGTCTACATAAATCAGCTTATGTCGACAAAACAATCCTGGTGCACACACTGCAACCACCCTTTTGTAAACAAAATTGCCCTGACAGATACCACCCTGACCAAAGGCATAGGACTTTTGTTGGCAGAGGCAGTGAGACACAGTGTCAATGTAGACACTGTGTCCTCTTAGAGCGGTTGAGTCGCTATTAAGGGGGATGGTTGGAGCCTAGCTCCATAAGCTGCTGGTCTCCCAGAAATAGTATGCAGTGTAATTGCCACACATATGTTACCACACAACTCTTTTTAAGCAAGCATAGTTTATTCTTCAGGTAAAAGCATAACAAAGAAAACATGGTTTTTTGTTTTTTTGTTTTTTTAGAAAAGGATCTACACTAATTGGCTAACAAGAGATCAACCCAACCCTAACATGTTCTAGCAAGTGAGCAGTCCTCCTACGCACTAGTTAGGGGGCTTCCACTGGTTTTAAGTTCTTAACACTTCTTGCCCAGAACAAGGATCCTCATGAGTTTGGGGGGAATTTTTTGATCCAGTTTGGGCCTTGGGTCATGAATAGGTAAACAGCCACAATGGATTTCTCCTCAGTGGATAGCTTCAGAATTATGGACTCAAAGGTGGGGTATTTGTTCTCCCCTCACCACAAGTATTTCCAAGGACATCCACTTCATGCATATTGCCCCCCAAAGTCCTTTGAAGTTCCTAATACTTCAAGAGATTTCATTAAACACCTGTGCAACTATGTTGCTGTAGTACTTAGTGTAGACACTACCTATGCCAATGGGAGAGCTTCTTCCTGGTAGCTATGTTGATGGGAGAAGCGCTCCCATCGACATAATGCTCTCTACACCAGGGTGTTTGTCAGTGTAACTACGTTGCTCAGAGGTGTGGATTTGTTGTATATATCAAGGGTTAGTCACGTTTCCTAGAGAAGTTGTATACAATTCCACAATAACACATAAACAATTGCATGGACCCCAAAGGTATTAAACTTAATTCAATAAGGGTTAATTTAATTCAGCAAAGTGTATCTTAATTCCATAATGTTTGTGCAAGGTATCGTCACATCTGTCATAATTTTCACTTCTCTCAGAAAATTTCATTTTTATTTGTATGTGTTTCTTAACTATTTTTCTTCAAAGGTCTGTGTCTTGTAATGCCATGGGTGTTTTTGTTTGTTTGTTTGGTTGATTGTTTTGGTTCTCTTGGCAATAATGTTCTCTTGCACTTCATGGTCCATTGCCTCACTGACCCCAGATACTGATAACTATGTTGGTGGAAGCTGGCATCATCTCCAATGCAAATATAACTTGTCAGGACAGTGTAGCAGAGCTGATCTTCAGTGAAGCAAAGAAGGAGCACAGCAAGTCTGCACTTATCATAGATGAACAGAAAACCTTACCCATTGCATTCAGTTTGACTATTCTGAGGTAATGTGACTCATTAAAATCACTCTAATATATTTCATCATCATCCTTGTTTTTCAAGAAGAAATATCAAGTTAATGAACTAAAATAACATTTCTGCTGTTGTTCATTTCATGTTGCTTTAGAAACTGGAAGGGACCATGACAGGTCATCGAGTCCAGTTCCCTGCACTCATGGCAGGACCAAGTACCCCCATTAAACCATCCCTGACAGGTATTGTCTAACCTGCTCTTAAAAACCTCCAATGTAGGAGATTCCACAACCTGCTGAGGCAACTTATTCTAGTGTTTAATCACTCTGACAGTTAAGAATCTTTTCCTAATGTCCAACCTAAACCTGCCTTGCTGTAATTTAAGCCCATTGCTTCTTGTCCTATCATCTGTGATTAAGGAGAATAATTTTTCTCCTTCTTCCTCGTAATAACCTTCTAGGTATTTGAAAACTGTTATCATATTCCCTCTCAGTCTCCTTTTTTTCTAGACTTAACCAACCCAGCTCTTTCAGTCTTCCCTCATAGGTCAAATATTCTAGAGCTCTAATCATTTTTGTTGCCCTTCCCTGGACTTTCTCCAGGTTCTCCACCTCCTTTTTGAAATGAGGTGCCCAAAACTGGACACAGTACTCAAGTTGAGGCCTAATCAGTGCAGACTAGAGTGGAAGAATCCTTTCTCGTGTCTTAATCACAATACTCCTGTTAATACACCCCAGAATGGCATTTGCTTTTTTTTTTTTTTTTTTTGCAACAGTATTACACTGCTGACTCGTATTTAGCTTGTGGTCCATTATTACACCCAGATCCCTTTCTGCAGTACTCCTTCCTAGGCAGTGATTGGCAATTTTGTATGTGTTCAATGGGTTGTTCAACCCTAAGTGGAGTACTTGGCACTTATCTTTATTGAATTTCATTCTATTTATCACAGACCATTTCACCAGTTTGTCCAAATCATTTTGAATTGTGATCCTATCCTTCAAAGCACTCACAACCCCTCCCAGCTTGGTATCATCTGCAAACTTTATAAGTTTGCTCTCTATGCTATCATCTAAGTCATGGATAAAAATGTTGAACAAAACTGGACCCAGGACAAATCCCTGCAGCACCATGCTCGTTATGTCCTTCCAGCCTGAATATGAACCATTGATAACTAGTCTCTAGGAGTGGTTAACCAGCCAGTTTTTCACCCATCTTATAGTAGTTCCATCTAGTTTGTACCTCCCCAGTTTATTCATGAGAATGTGATGTGAGACGGTATCATACGCCTTACTAAATTCTAGATATACCACATCTACCACTTCCCCTCTGACCCCAAGGCTTGTTGCCACATCATAGAAAGCTATCAATTTGGTTTGACATGATTTGTTTTTGACTAATCCATGCTGACTAGCCCTAAACACCTTATTCTTTTCTAGATGTTTGCAAATTGACTCCTTAGTTATCTGTTCCATTATTTTTCCCGGGACAGAGGTTAAACTGACTAGACTATAATTCCCTGGATTGCTCTTATTTCCCTTTTTGTAGATGGGCACTATATTTGCCCTTTATTTTCTTTCACTTCAATGTTTAAAATAGATGCCTAAAATGGGTATCCAGGAGACTAAATAGTGATTTTGACACTTAAATTACTAACTTGATGCAGGACTAAATATTATCTAGGCCTTCCCTGATTGGAAGTTTTTAAAAACAGGTTGGACAAACACCTATCATGGAGATTCTACAACCTCCTTAGATAGTTTATTGGGGAGTTTAACTACCCTTACAATTAGGAAGTTTTTACTAGTACTACCCTAAATCTCCCTTGCTTACTATTTGTCCTATCCTCAGTGATTTAAGGAAAGCGATTTATCGCCCCCCTTTTTATAACAACTTGTAGACTATTAGCACATCCCCCTTCAATTTTATCTTCTCCAGTCTAAACAAATCCAATTTTTTAAATCGTTCCTCATAATTCATAGTCTATACCTTTAATCATTTTTGTTGCTTTCCTTTGGACTTTTTTGATTTGTGCACATATTTCTTGAAGTGTGTTACACAGTACTAGACTGAATAGTCCAGGTGAGGCCTTATCAGTGCTGAGTAGAGCAAAAGAATTACTTTTTATGTCATGCTTACAACACTCCTGCCCATATATCCCAGAGTGCTTGTGATCCACTATAAACCTGAACTTTTTTCTGCAGTATTTGTGCCGAGGCAGTCATTTCTCCTTTTAAATTTGTGAAATTGATTATTCTTTCCTAAGAAGAGTACTTTGCATTTCTCCTTATTGAATTTCACTCAGTTTATTTCAGACCATTTCTCCAGCTTGCCAAGATCATTTTGAATTCTAATCTTGTCTTCCAAAGCTCTTGCACCACATTTAGTATCATCTGCAGACTTTATAAATGTACCCTCTATGCCATTATACAAATAATTTATGAAGATTTTGACTAGGAATATGACCCAGAACAGTTTCCTATGGGATCCCACTCAATGTGCCCTTCCAGCTCAGTTATGAACCATTAATATCTACTGAGTATGTTTTCTAGACAATTGTGCGAACGCCTTATAATAGCTATATTTCTGTATTATTTTAATGCATTTTCCTGCCTGTTACTTTAAAGGACGTTACTCCATAAGATACTGAATATTTGACAATAGATAAGTTCTGTATAAAGTTATGTCATCTTGCTAATTAGAATTCAAATTCAGAAAGTTTTCTTACTTCACCACCTTGTGCATTAAATACATTTATTAGTCTTTAAAAGTGCCACAGGATTCCATGTTTGTTTTTGCTGAACTACACTAACTCAGCTACTCCTCTGGAGCATAAAACAGAGGACCAAGAAAAGAGAGAAAAATAATTATATGAGATACTTGAAATATTTCAGAGACTGGTACCAAATATGCATTTACAAATAACACTGGATTAAATATTATCAATGAAGGGACACTGTCAGGAATTTAAGGACACACATTTTTAATTGCCATAAAATTATTAAAATCTAATGGGATGTTTATCTAGAGCTATCATGAACTTTTTAAAAATACAATCTTGTGTTGCATTTAGTATCGTGACAAGAAATTTAGATACCACATTTTGGAAACCTTAGCAACATATTTATCCGATTGTGTTTTTTACCTGAGGTTTGCAAGCTAGCATATCTTTTATAGTACTTCACATCCTTCTGGTTAATATATTTTAAATTCAATAGCTTTTGTCAACCTCAAGATTTGCAACATAAGCCTTGTTATTCCAAGTGTTCTGTACAAGGTGTACCACCATGCTATCTTGTTTGTAAAGCATGGTATATGGCTTCTGATGATAAATCTGCTCTTAACTTCTCAGCTAAGTAACAGAGCTGGCTGAAAAATGTTAACAAAACTTTTTCCGGTATTAAAAAAAAAGTTTTTTGTCAAAACCAGAATGTTTTGTGGAAATATATTGGTTTCAGCCAAAATTTCAGTTGAGAGCACCCCAATGCCAGATAGCATAGAGCTCGCTGGTATGTAGCAGGGAAGCTCAAAGTGGCCTGACCAACTTGTAAACCTCCCACGCTGCTCTCATGAAATTTATCCAAAAGGCAGCATGTCATATATTTGGAAAACCAATAACTTACTAATCATTAATAGTCTTGTGACATATGTATGACTAGCCTACAAAGAATTATACAGATATGCTGGAAATTGTGACTAAAATATGTTTAAATCAGTCATGTTAGAGGAAGTTGATAAGTAGTTTTTTTTCCAGATAAAGGAAAACAGCTGATACTTCAAGCCAGGTTAGCCGACAACAGTGGCATATTCATTTGAATCTGAGATTGCAGGATGATCATTTGCATTGTTAAAATTACAAGCAGGAGAGAAGCCAGAATACTGGACTCCCTTTGAAAACTAGCATTTCACTCAGTGTTGATCTGTCCTGAATTTGAACAGGTGACCTACATGTAAAATGCTCAATAACCTATTGTCCATTCACAAGCTGTCTGGTCTCCTCCATGACATGATTATTACAATTTGACTTTAACAGCACTATTTTCTTTCCAAAATATTATAATGAAACCAGTGCACTTCGAAATTGAGCTCATGATTATTGTGCTTTGTTAGGGTGCTAGGTGGGGAGCACACTTTTTCTCCATGTACTGCTCCTTACTTCAAGCAACTTCAGTAACAGAATCCTAATTCTCATGTTTCCAGCTGAGGGATTCAAAGTGGCCCTTGTACTAAAGACAACTGAAAAGTAATTCCCATTCACCATCACTTCTGCTCATTAACCTACTCTTTTAAAATACACATTTTAATTTTGAGGTAGGTGAAATATCTTGAACCACAAGACTACTGAGTATTTTCAAAAGTGATTTGATTTTTAGATACTGAACTTAAAGAAGGCTGATTTAAAAAAATTTTTTTTTTTTTTTTTTTTTTTTTTAAAGAAAGTGCTGAGTGCTCACTCTCTGCAGGTATGTCTACATAGCAATTAAACATCTTTGGCTCATCTGCATCAGCTAGTTGGTGTTGCAGGACTCGGGCTATGAATCTGTAAATTTTTGTGTTGATTTTCGTGTTCAGGCTGGAGCCACGATTCTGGAATCCTCCCCTCCCACAGGATACCAGCGTCTCCACTTCAGTTTTATAGTCCCACAGCCCAAGCCCCACAAGCCTGAGTCAGCTGATATGGACAAGCTGTGGCTGTTTAATTGTAGTGTAAACACAAAATATAAATTTGATCCTAGGTTTCTCATGTTGGGCACCAAAATATTAAGGCATTCAGAATCACTAGCCATTTAAAAAAATATTCACTAAGTCTGTTCTAAGAGCTGGACACTTTACTGAAGCGCACAGTGCTTTCCTGACTCACGGTGTGAAAATGACTGAATCCTTTCTGAACTATCTGCAGTTACTGAGGAGAGTTGCATATCCCTCTGATCATTATATTCCTAATTTCATTATTGGGATCTGTCATTTTGAATTTGTCAGACCCTTCTGTCCAATTAGTGAAGATCAATTCAGTAGAATTATTTCTTTGGAGTCATTCATTGGAAAAATTAGATTAATCACTGCACATGTATATATGTGTGTGGCTGTTTGTCATATCCAATTATGATGTCATGGGATCTCAGGTTCCCTTGTGTAGACCAATCTGCAAGGAGCAAGGCTGGGAACAGATGTCACATGGGAATGCGTAGACTTTCACTGAAACTTTCCCTTTTTTCAATCAATTTTTTGCATCTGTCTTTCTCAAAACTGTTCTTGATAGTTGTTCTCCATTCAGGTCTGTCCTTGCCTATGTCTTCAAAGAGATCAATATTTATGCTATGTGAGCAGAGATTATTTGACATTACATTGTTAATCTTAGTTAAGGTTTGTTGGGTTTTTTTTGCATGGTTTTTCAGAAGGGACAAACCTAATGAAATTCAAATGAGGAGAATACTCAGAGCACTTCAGTTCAGCAGCTCAGGCAGTGTGTGTTTGGGCTTCTCTTTTTATTTTATTTTATTCAATTTTCATCTCTTAATTGCAGTTTACAAGCCAAAAGTTTCTCCTCTGTGAGCATTTCTGACAATAACGTCCTCGATTGTCAACTGTGTACAATTCCTGCTATGGTGTATTTAAGCTCTTTGCATATGTAAAGATGCTAAGCACATATTCTAAACAAATACAGGGTGTTCAGAGTGTTGCCCTCTTTGGGTTAGAAAAATGTACCACCACTGAATGGCTGCGTCTACACTTGTAAATTAAGTCGACTTAAGCTTGCTTAAGTTGACTTAATTTACCCTGCGTCTACACTACTGTTTCCTTAAGTCGACTAAAGCAGTTTATCTATGTGTAATGAAAATTAAGTCGACTTTATTAAACCACCTTTTCATTAGACTTAAGGCTTAATTTGACTTTTTAAAGTCGAATTAAGCCAGTGTAGCCGTGGGGTAGCCCTAAGTCGACTTAGGGCTACCCCAGGACTACACCAATGCCCTCCCTGCTGGGGGGGGGCCACAAGGGGAGCCTGGCATGCTTCCCAAAGGGCAGAGCAGAGCCCTGTGTGATGCTGTCTGGATTTAGGGAAGCATTTATGATATTATTTTCTATACATATATCATAAATGCTATAATCCATAGGAACTATGTCATGTTTGGTATCCATAGAAAGGTAGTAATTTGCAGGGAATGATTATATAGTTTATGTATAGCAATTGTCTTTGGATTAGAAGTTAGTTTAGTTAGGAATTTGGTGTTATATCTATACTTTAACTTATGTGATTTTATGGAAATGTCTGAGACAGGCGGCTGTGTAAAACCATTGTCTCCTCATTGTTAAGGAATCTGCCAGGTGATATGGGCCCAGGGAGTAACCTGATGAGCCATTAAGAACACAATGGTTGTATTCCTTATGTCCTTCTTCTCAGTGACTAAAACAAACATAGCTACACTGTATCCTGGAAAATCATGTGTTTCATAGTGACAGAGAAAGCCCTTCATGTAGGCTTTGGGTACTTTTACTGGACATAACCTCATCTACAATAAGTCAATTAGCATACTATTCTTTCTGTGTTAATACTGGAGAAAATACAAAAAGTCATAATCATTACAATACACAAACCCAAAACATCTGTTCTTAATGGATTCCCTTTTTTACAGTTCAGTCCAGCTTTCTTATTCCAAATGTAATTTAATGTTTTAAGCAAATGTGTTCTCACTTCTGTGTTTTTGCATATTTGCACATTTTAAAGATCGACCATCTAAAACTGAGTTTCTCTAATTTAAAAAATAAATAGCTGAGAGCATTGTTTTCTTACATATTCAATGTATAGTAAAGAGTCAACAAAGAAATCTGTTAGGCTGCCTGTGGAATCATGAAGGACTCATGTCCTCCTTTTCATGTTTGTTTTGCATGGTGGTTGTCTTTCTAGATGAACAGTGGCTGTACACAGCCAACTTTTTGAAATCTATTGAAGATTTCAAGTTCTATTTGTTTATCTATTGTGTATGGCAAGAACATAGTCCATAGGTGAAGTAGTAATAATAATAAAAATCTCACCAACTGAAAATGTACGTTCTGTGATTGCTATTCTAAACTTGTCTGCCTGGCCTGTCTGTATTTAAGAGCCTCTTTATAACTTTCTGCACGGCAATTAGAGGGAAGTCTCTATAATGTGGCTGAAACTGCACATCCACAGTGATTAAAAGCCACAAGAGCTGCTGGCTGTTTCTAACACAATGATTTATAATGAAATGTTAGAGAATAATATTGGAATGTTTGTAGCTATTATAAATACAGTTGGATTTTTATCTACTCAGCTGCAAAAGCTTGATCAAAATATAAACACAATTTATAAATAGCTTTTTACATGCTGCTGCTGTGTAGAATAGCAATCTGGCAATTGTAGGACTGTTTAACGTTTTTTGAATACCAGCTGTGTTGAGCACTTTACGGTCTGAGTTCTTCTTGCTTTTCTCTTGTAGCAGTGTGTATGCTATCTATCACAGACTTTTTCATAATTCATGTGAACAAGGTGTATAACTCAACGGTGTCAAGTGTCACGGGGTACACTTCCGTGCACCCCTGGGCTATGATCTATATGATTTTTCTGTTCACTTTTGAATTGAGATTGTATGATTTGATGACGGTTAGGCCATGCAAGGTTCCCTTTTAAATGCTCCGCTGTATGGTTATGTTATGTTTCCTATAGCATCATGTATGCATGCCCTGGTGAGGCATGTTACATAGCTCAGACTGTCTCTAGCACGGAGGCTGGAGAGTTACATGACAAAGGCAATGTAAATTGACCTCCCTGACTCAGGTAGGAGGAGGGAGGGGCTGAGGGGGATTGGAAGCAGAGAGACACTTGGGGAGGCTTGGGTCTTTGGCCTAAGAAAATTCCATCTTAAAACATCATCAAGAAGGATTGGGCCCTGCCTTGAAAGAGGTAGAGACGGCTGCAAACCATCATAGCCAGACTTAGGGTAAGATGAGAATGAACTAAAGTGTGATCCTACTTAGTGTTATAGTGTAGTATGCGTGCTTTATCTTTTATTTTCTCATGGTAATGCCTGACTCCTTTATAAATTGATTGTGCATTGATTTGCTCTATTCTCACTTGAAATCATACTCCAATCAATAAACTAGTATCTGTTTTATTTAAAGCTGTGTGGACTTTAGAGGATGTGAGTGAGGAAGGCGGGGCATGATCCATTTCAGTGTTAAATGGATGAACTTATGTCCATAATGATTGCAGGGGCGTCCCAATCCCTGTAAGACAGAAGCTCCCACAGTGGAATCTGGGGCCGGAGATGCTCACTTGGGGACTGCCCCATAGGTGCTTAGTGGGTACACCCACACTGTCTGGGACTGATTACATGCTGTAGGCTGGTGTGGGCTGACTCAGGAGTAAGTGGTCATCTGACTGAGTAGGGTGAATTGGGGTTTAGGAGTGGAGTTTTGGGGGTCACAGCAGCATACCAGACTGGATCTGGGGAGCAGCCTGTCACTTCATGAAATTTGCATAAAAAGTAGGATGATGTTATTCAGCAAATTTGGAGGGAGGGGGGGGAGATGGGGTGCTGAGATTCCCAAAGCTTTTAGATGTAGTTGTATTATATTAGTTTGAAGTCAATTATTGGCATAGGCCATTTTAATTGAGTTACCATAGTTTTAACATTTTGGCTAATTGCTTAACTGTAGTATCCTTACCAGCAGGATTACCAACTGTTCAGATATCTCTAAAATGTCAAAAGTCTAATTTGTTCTTCATCCTTCCTGTTACTTATGAATTTTTAACTAGTTTTTAGAGAAAAATATGTCTCCGAGATGGAAGTAATAAAGCCATTTCAAAGTGTTCTGTAAATGTCTGAAATTAACAGCACTCTGTATTCATAATATCTTTGATACCTTAAGAGTCAACATAATTGCTCTTTCAAAAGTTACTAGTGCCATTTAGCCTTCCAGGCTAAACATCCAAAACAATTTTGCTTGAGAGTGGGTGGGTAGGGCATTCTTTTTAAAATTTTCATATGTATATTTTTATAACTATTTGCCAATTGGTGGGTGCCCCCCCCTCCCCCATATAGGTGAATGTCTCCAAGTAATCAAAGTAAATGCAGTTTCAGGACATAAATAGCTTCAATCTTACCTCTTCATTTGTTTCTTCAGTCCCTTGACTTTCATTATGCAACGCACTATGATAAGATAGATAGATAGAAATCATTCTCTTTTTCCAAATTGTGACTCAGTCAGGATTTAAATGACAGAAACGTAAATACAATGAAGTTTTTTGCAGCACCTCTCATAATTTAAACTTCAGTAAAATAGTTACAGCCACTTTCCTTATCCTAAAGGCCATCTCCAGTAGGATTTTGTAAATGAAGTAGTCTTGTCTTCATAGTACTGGCTAGTGTGCCACTTAGAGCCAAATTTTTGCTCTCAGTCTCTGATTCATATATACTCCATGAATCTCAAACCCTGATTCACAAGGCACTGAAGCACATGCTTAAATTTAAGCATGTGAGAATATGCCCATCAGGGCACTGGCACCAATGTAAATTGCTTAGTATCTGGAATGGAAACAGTGATCCATCTTAAGCACAACTGGGTATCATGGGACTGGAATTAAAAAATTTAAATGACTATTGAGAGGTTGGTGGTAAATTCTCAGATGACGGTTGCTTTGTGCACTGATTCAGTAATAAAGGAAGGTCAGTGGATGCAGAAATTATGCCTGTCTGGAACTCGCCATTGTATACACCATGGCCATTTTCTGTATGATATCATTTGCATGAAATCTGTTCTAATGTCATCTTGTAAAGAAATTGAAAACTTCATGAGGGGACTGTTAATCAGCATGCTAAAGGGATCAGTTCCCTCTATATAGAACCATGGAGAGACAAGATGGCTCATGTAATATCTTTTATTGGACAAACTTTTTATTGGAGGTTTGTCCAATAAAAGATATTACCTCACCCATCTTGTCTCTGCTATCCCAGGACCAACACTGCAAAGAGCTATCAAGGAAGTCATGATGACCTTTAAAACCTCAACAGGAGTCTAAACAGAAGTCTAAGGAAAAATGCTTTGAAATGATCAAATATATAGAAACAAAGCTTAGTTACGAAGATTAAATATTTGTAGTGCTGACAACCAAACTCTCTTCTCCATATCATACAAGTTAGAAAATCTATTAATCCTCTGCCCTAAAAGTACTTAGTTTATGTATCATCTTAGCTCAAGACAAGGTACCAGGACAGAATCTTGTGTGATCAGTCCCTCTCCATAGTTATTTCTGCAACCAGATATCAAGTCTTCATTCACATGTGTAGATATTAAGTCAGCTGTTCATCAAAGATGTTGATGTACAAATAACATAGCCTTACATATAAAAACAATTCTATTAAAAATGTTTTTTATTATAATTTCTCTTAATTCATAACCTGTAGTAGCATGGCTTTTCATTACTAGCTTTCACATTTTTGTTCCTTCATTCAGTTGCTTTTGTTTAAATGCAACCACAATGTGAAATGAAAAATAATTCGCATCAGATAAAATATATATTCTATTATTATTGTTTATAGATGTCTGAATAACTTGTTTATAGTTGAGGGACACTTTACATTCCTCTTCTTGGCAGTTAGAAAGTCATATATAATTTTCCTGAAACTGCATATTTGTTTAATTTCTTTAAAAAGTGCCTGAATGAGAGACTAGGTAATGTACAAGTCTTATAAAATTTTAAGACACAAAAGCATCTTCTATAAGTATCAAAGAAATAGATAATTCAGTCCTAGGTAGTAACAGCAGATGATGTAATAGAATAGCTAAAGTAATATTTATTCAAGGGTCAAGAACTTACTCTGTTGATCTTTTTGATTGCTAGTGTGCATCTCTGGATCCTTAATGTATTGCAGTAATGTAGTTAGCAAAGGCAATTCATCGGATATCTTTTTGTGGTCAAGTATAGGTTTGTGATTTTGAAGGATAGCTTGGTGTCAGACGGTATATGTAGACAGAAGAGAAATGTGGAAGCTGATGCAATGCTTCTGCGGTAGATGTACAGCACGGGTTTGTGATTTTGAAGGATAGCTTGGTGTCAGACGGTGATATGTAGACAGAAGAGAAATGTGGAAGCTGATGCAATGCTTCTGCGGTAGATGTACAGCACGGGTGCTGCAACGTGAGCAAAATAAATTAGAGACAAGTTAGGTGAGGTAATATCTTTTATTGAATCAATGACTGTTGGGAGAGACAAGCTTTTGAGCCAGAGACAGAGCTCTTCTTCAGGTCTATCTGGGAAAGGTACTTCCAGCTTCACAGATAAATGCAAGTTGAAACAGATCTTTTAACATAAATTGTTAGCACATATTCTGAGGGATCATTCAAGGCAGAGTGGTCCTTTTTAACACCTCTGCAGTCACAGGACAAAAAGGAGGGTTAGTAGATTACAAATTCTCCTACGAGTAGTGTCTCCGTGGGTGCTCCACTGTAGGTGTGCGCACCCGCGCGCACCACAGATCGGAGATGTCCCTAGCTATACTCGCCAGGGTCACGCGACCGGGAGGGGACCGCCTGAGTGACAGTTTGGCACCTTGCAACGGTCGCGCAACCCGAGGCTCCCTCAGTCTTTCTCCAACCGCTCGCGGCCACGGACGTAGCTAGGGAACTCTCCCCTCACTCGCCATACCTTACTTTTCTTTCTTCTTTTCTTCTTTATCCCTACTTATTCTTAGTTGTAATTCCCTTCTTTTCTCTTTTTAGTCTGTTCTTTATTGGAAAAAACAAACCAAAAACCTGTGACTGGAGACCGCGCAACCCGGGAGCCGGCAACATGCCGGGCTCCCCGGGATTCAAACGATGTGGTTCTTGTTGGGAAGCCATGCCCGCCTCTGACGGGCACCCGACATGCATAAAATGCCTGGGTGAGGAGCACATCATGACAAAATGCTCCCACTGCAGAAATCTGAGCTCCAGAGTGAGATGCGACCGCGAGCTCCATCTCAAGCTCTGGCTCATGGAGAGATCCCTGTGACCGGCTTCAGACCCCGGCCAGGAGAAACCCCTGTCAAGCGCAGCACCGTCAAAGCGACATTTAACCCCGCCGCCCGGGCTGCAAAAACGAAAGAAATCCCGGACGCCGTCTCCATCAAGGAGATTAATGTGTCAAATGGAGGCTCAAGGTCCCTCCGACACACCTCAAAGAGGGACGGAACAGTCCCGTCCACCGGACCCGGTCCCCACCGGCATGGACACCCCGGCACTGTCGGCACCGCCGAAGACACCGGCACCCACAAAAACGACAGGGCCGAGACACTCCGACCAAGCTCCGGCAACGGTGCCGGCAGCAACCCCCGGAACGGCCGTGGCGCCGCAACAGCTGATTTTGACAGCAGCCCCGATTCAGCCGAACACACCGGCACCACTCACCTCAGAATCGGGCCCTGTCTCCATGGTGGAATCAGCTCTACAGGTGCCTAGGAAGCAAAAGGAGAAGAGAAGACATATTGAAGTTCAAGCTCCACCTTCTCCTCCATCACCTCTGGATAACGGTCCACCTTCCCCCAGACCTGACATCAGACCCCCCCATTACCCCTACGATAGGGGAGAAGAATATTATCGCCCACCCCCGCCTAGTGCTGTGGGATCCCACCACCGCGGTATGCCCCACCTTATAATTACCCACCGCAATGGGATTCTTGCTCCAGATATTCGGGTATGAGTCACAGATCAAGATCACCCACAGGTTCGACCCACTCCCAACACGGTGACCCTGCGCATGAACCTGAGGGATCTTGCCAATCAGTGCAGGATTGCCCCAAAGGGAACCCCACGTCTTTTCCTGATGACACCTTACCATCTTCACCGTCTGCATCAAATGACGACTTCAAGCACTTTCAAGATCTTTTTAGGAGAGTGGCCGAATCACAAGAAATATGCACACAGGAATCCATTGACTCACAACATAAGCTTTGGAGGATCCTGCAGACCAAACCAACAAATCGAATGGCCTTTCCCATGGATGAAGGAATCCTGGAGCCAGCTGATGATATCTGGCGTACGCCAGCATCAATTCCCCCGATTTCACGGAGGGTAGACAAAAAGTATTATATACAGGGCAAATCCTCAGAATTTCTGTTCACACATCTCCCACCGAATTCTCTGGTAGTGGAAGCCGCTAATCAAAGAGGCAAACAGCCTTTTAATAAGACAGCACCTCATGACAAAGACGACAAGAGACTTGACTTTCTCGGCAAGAAAACATACACGTCATCTACCCTCCTACTCAGGATCTCTAATTATTCAGCCTTATTAGCAAACTATGACTACGATAACTATCTAAAGCTTGCGGATTTTATCGAATTTATACCAAAAGAAAAACAAACACAATTCCATGCAATCATAAAAGAAGGACAATTGATCTCCAGAACAGCTCTCCAGACAGCACGAGATGTTGCGGACACCTCCTCACGAATCATGGCGACGGGCACTGTCATGCGCAGAGCCTCCTGGCTCCACTCAGCAGACCTACCGAAGCCCTTACAATCTGCAATAGAGGATCTGCCATTCGACAGGAAGAAGCTCTTTGCAGAAACTACTGACGACATGATGCACACGTCAAAAGACTCCCGTGCTACCTTACGCACGTTTGGTGTCTACCCACAACCACCTAAGAGGAAACCACTACGATACCAGCCATATACTCCACAATACCAGTCTTATTATCAAGCCCAATTCCAGCATCGACAAAATTACAAAAGACAGGACCCCTTTACTTTCAGGAACCACCAACGTCCCCAACGCAGGAGACAACCATCAAACCAGCCTCCAGCGTCACAATCGGCCATGAACAAACCACAATTTTGATGTTCAAGTCGAGGGTCTGCAACAAACCAGCGTTTCCCACTTACCAACTACAATTCAGCATTACCAGAACTGCCTCAGAAATTTCTACCCACAATGGACCACAATCACATCAGACAAATGGGTCCTCCAAATCATCAAAATAGGATATACCATCCCTTTCGTGATACAACCCATACCACATTACCCTTCCCCGTCCCTTTTCAGGGACACCTCTCATGAACTAATCCTCTACCAGGAAGCGCTACATCTCCTAAACATAGGAGCCATAGAAAGGGTCCCACCAAAGCACAGGAGGAGGGGAGTGTATTCACCGTACTTCCTCACAGAGAAAAGAACAGGAGGTTGGAGACCAATCCTAGACTTAAGGAGGCTGAACAAATTTGTCAAGCAACAAAAATTCAAAATGGTAACGCTCACAACCATAATACCAGCATTGGACAAAAATGACTGGTTCGCAGTCCTCGACCTTCAGGACGCTTATTTCCATATTACAATCCACCCAGCACATCGAAGATACTTAAGGTTTGTCATAGGCACCGAACATTTCCAGTATGCAGTTCTCCCATTTGGCCTTTCGACGGCACCCAGAGTTTTTTTCCAAGGTATTAGCAGTGGTCACTGCCTACCTCCGCACACGAGGAGTCACAATTTTTCCATATCTCGACGATTGCCTCATAAAGTCCCCATCCAGGGAACAAACCCAGTGCGCAGTACAGACCATGATACAAATTTTCAGGAGACTGGGTCTACAGATCAACGAAAAGAAGTCCACCTTCACACCCACACAAATCATAGAATTCATAGGCGCCCGCATAGACTCCACACTAGGACGGGTTCAGAATATAGAGAACTTAGTGAAAACTATTCAAACAGCGCCGACCACAACAATTCTATCATGCATTCAGCTGCTGGGCCACATGGCATCCACAACAGCTGTTGTCCAGTATGCACGGCTACACATGAGACCTCTTCAAATGTATATCCGCAAATTATACAAACCTCACAGAGACAACCCGAGTCGACAAATATCTATACCTCTACAGATCAAACACTCACTACAATGGTGGATAACACCACACAATCTCTGCAGGGGCGTACCGTTTATACAACAACCCCCAACAATCCTAATGTGCACAGACGCCTCTTTGTTGGGATGGGGAGCACACATTCCAACCCTAAACCTCACCACACAAGGAAAATAGACCCAGCAAGAATCCTCCCTTCACATAAATTTGCTGGAGCTCCGGGCAGTGTGCAGAGCATGTGCCCAATTCCAGGACCAGCTCATACACAACCATACAAAAATCATGACAGACAACACCACTTGTATGTTTTACATCAACAGACAGGGCGGGGCCAGATCCAACTCCCTATGCGCAGAGGCCACGAAACTATGGCAATGGTGCATCAAAAACGATGTAGCCATCTCGGCTGCATACTTACCCGGAGTCCTAAACATAACAGCGGACTCGCTCAGCAGATGCTTCACCGATGCCCACGACTGGGAGATCTTCCCTCCAGTCATCAACATAATTTTCAGGGCATGGGGTCACCCTTCAATAGACCTTTTTGCAACCTACCAGACCCGCAAGTGCCATATATACTGTTCCCGGGCTGGCATTGGGAAAAACTCCAGAGGCGATGCGTTTCTTATCCCCTTGACCCACATCTACGCATATGCATTTCCACCAATTCCACTGATTTTCAAGACCTTACTCAAGGTGAAAATGGACCAAACCGAGATGATTCTCATTGCCCCTGCATGGCCCAGACAACCATGGTACTCTCTACTACTACAAATGCTATGCACAACTCCAATTACCCTACCTCTTCATCCAGCACTATTGTCACAGGACAACGGCAGAGTCTTACATCCGAATCCCGAACGTTTGAACCTAAAAGCTTGGAAGATATCTGGTTCCAAGGTCAAGAGCAACTTTGTTCCGCCTCCGTCAGGAACATCCTATTAAACAGCAGAAGACCATCTACCCGCAAGAGTTACTTGCTTAAATGGGATAGATTCTGCTGGTGGTGCGATGCTTCACAAAACCCTCCATACTCCGCACCGGTCCAAGTCATACTGGACTATCTCCTACACCTGAAATGTACAGGCCTGACACTCAACTCGATCAAAGTACACGTAGCAGCCATTGGCACTTTCCACAACCAAATACAAAACACCTCAATATTTTCTCATCCCACCATTAAGAGATTCTTAACGGGAATCAAAAACCTATACCCTGAGATCCGCCCCCCCAACCCAGCATGGGACCTCCCCCTTAAGGTCCCTCACAAAACCACCGTTTGAAGCTCTAGCCAATACACCACTAGGACATCTGACGATGAAAGTGGTGGTCTTGGTAGCGATCACCTCCACCAGACGAGTGAGTGAGATAGCAGCTCTAATGGCAGACCCCCCGTACACAATTTTTCACAAAGATAAGGTCTGCCTACGACCTCACCCAAAGTTCTTACCAAAGAGATCCTCACCCTTTCATAACAATCAAACAATACACTTACCTGTATTTCGTCCAAAGCCCCACTCGAGTTTGGAAAATGCCGTCCTTCATATCCTGGATGTCCGTCGAGTGCTAGCTTTTTACCTAGAAAGAACAAAAACATTTAGAAAAACAAACAGACTCTTTGTCTCCATAGCAGAAAGAAATAAGGGTTCACCTATCTCCAAACGGAGAATTTCAACGATAATTGTAAATTGCATTCGAACATGCTACCAACTTTCGAAAACACCATTACCACAACACATTACAGCTCATTCCACAAGGGCAATGTCCACAAACACAGCCTTCCTTCATAATGTTCCAATCGATGAGATATGCAAGGCCGCCATATGGTCATCGCCCCATACTTTTATAAAACATAACTCTATTGACATTGCAACAAAGCAACATGCATCAGTTGGCATATCAGTTCTCTCCTCTATACAAATCACCTCCTCAGAAGGCCCTCCATCCAATTAGGGCACAGCTAGGAGAGTCACCTACAGTGGAGCACCCCCGGGGACACTACTCGTAGGAGAAAGGAAGGTTGCTCACCTTGGTGAAGTAACTGGAGTTCTCCGAGATGTGTGTCCCTGTGGGTGCTCCACTACCCTCCCTCCTCCCCTCTCTTCTTCGGGCTACTTATATCACTCGTGGTTGGAGAGGAAACTGAGGGAGCCTCGGGTCGCGCGACCGTTGCAAGGCGCCAAACTGTCACTCAGGCGGTTCCCCTCCCGGTCGCGCGACCCTGGCGAGGTTAGCTAGGGACATCTCCGATCCATGGTGCGCGCGGGCGCGCACACCTACAGTGGAGCACCCACGGGGACACACATCTCGGAGAACTCCAGTTACTTCACCAAGGTGAGCAACCTTCCTTTGTTGTAATAAAGCATAAATCAATCCATTATTTTTAGTATCTAGAAGAGTTATCAGTTTAACCTCTCAGGCTTGTCTTTTGAAGATGTTTTGCAGGATTCCTTTGAGGATGAGGACTGATGGATCAGATATTACTCTGGGAAGAGTTCACCCACAGATGATAGAGTGATTTTGTCATTTTCATGTGCTAGTTCGTGACCATAATGATAGTCTGTTTCCCCCCATAGTTGTTGCTCGGGCATTTATTACACTGAATGAGGTACACTATATGTTACGATAGACATGTGTAAAACCCACGAATCTTGAAAGGTGTGTTTTGGGGTGTGTTGATCATTGTGGCAGTGGAGAGATGCTGGCAGGTTTTGCATCTGTTGTGGCAGGGTCCAGTTTGAGTTGGTGTGTTGCGTGGTTGTTCAAACTATGACTACAGAGTTGTTAACTGGCCAGTCTATCTTGAGCGGTCCTTTAGAATCTGAGGTGCATCTGGAATAGGAAACAATCCACGTTTTCTCTACTGGAGCTCGTCACGTGTTTTGTGTTTCCACATGGTCAAGTGACTAGAAAACTGTTCTGGAACTCAAGAGTCATTGGTTCAACTCCTGGTTTATATGCAGACTTTCTGTGTGACATTGGGCAAGTTGCTTAATCTACCTGGGGCCACAGATCCCCATCTGTAATCCCCCTTCCTTATCTCAGAGGATTATTGTGAGGATAACACTCAATGATTGTGAGTTGGACTGATCCTGTGGTGAGAGGGGCCATATAGGTAGTTCATGGGTGAATATGTACTCAATGTAAAACCTTGTGTGAATTGCTTAAAAACAAACTTGATGCAAAGAAACAGATCATCTGTGTTAGACACACGAACCCTGTGAAATGGGGTAGGGAAGTGTCCAACCCATAGCAAAGAGGTTACTGAATTTTCATGTTTGGGAAGAACAATACCTATCCCAACCCAAGAGTGCATAAAGGTTGTTGGCACAGCAGGGTCTCATTAAAAAATATTGTCCAGCCTAAGGAAGGTTCCAGGAATTGACCACTCTGCTAGGAATTGGGGATTCCTACCTATGGCTGTATGTTAAGGCAAAGGTTGAGAGTCTCCTGCTTAGTCTGCTCATAATCCTTCTTGATGCTAGAGACAATTTCAGAACAATTTTGTAGTATATAATTACCTGAAGCACAATTCTAGTAGATGTGGTAATGCACAGTCTTGTCACTGACACATGAGACTAAACAATTTTGATCTGTGGTAATATCTGTAAGTGGTTCATAACAGGACAATTGAATCAAACTTGCTTGGCCCTCCCTAAACAGTTAGCATCAAGACAACTAATAATTTGTACATGAAAGATGAAAAGTGCTATATAAATATTTATTTTATTAGTAGTATCACTTTTACCATATCAGTAACAGAAATATGAATTTATAAATATATAGCAAATAAATAGAAACAGATGTTATATAAATGTTAATTAAATATCATTTATTTGTTTTTGTTTGCATTATTATTAAGCAGCTAATTAGATTTTGCAAGGTTCCTAGGTTTGGCATTGTTTCTTTGCTATTACTAATTGATTTATTTTCACATCTATTCTTTGGGTTTCCTCCTTTTCTGCATCTAATTACCCAGATGTGATGCTGCAAGGACAAAATTTTTTTCAGATTCAGTTTTAGTTTTCTTTCTCTTTTATGCCCATGGCTTCTCTCCTGTCCATCCTCTGTGCTTATCTGGCTTCAGAATGAATTTTTGTGACTCAGCTCTCCTATTTGTTTGCTTTATTAAAAATCAGCAAAGTTCCCTGGTTTGCAAAGAAATTGTCACATTTTAAATGTAGTTCCCATTGTATCTTACAATTTAGAAAGCCTTTTCCTGGTCTGAGCTAATGGTGCTCAGCCAGATTAACTTTTCTTTATTAAAAAAGAAATAGTAGTTTATGATTTAAAGAATTACAATGTTTCTGATTTGAAATCTTTTGCTCTGATTAAATTGAAGATTACTGGGGTAACTCATTTTAATTTAAAACATATTTAGGTTGACAAATTATCAGATATTGAGAAATTGTTTTCAGATACTAGGTTCACATGATCACATTTTTGCACATGTGGTTTTTATGTTAGGTTTAAAAAATATTAAACTGATTAATTAGTTGTATAAAGAGCTAATCCTCCACAACTAAGGACCAAAGAAGATTCTGAAGTGTATCCCTTAAATATATACAAATTAATGTTGCAAGAGGCTATTTCATTCTCCCTGCCAATCTTTGGTCTCTGTTAAGAGTTTAAAAAATAGAGTGTCTATCTTGGAGTTTTATTTTGGTGATGTCCAGTTGGAATAAAGATGGTGCAAAACAAATATCAAATACTAAAATATCTGACTGTACCAACCTTCTCTATAACAGACACACCCCTAGTTAGGCAGAATACTGAGGTATATGCTAGAATGCTTTGCTGAATATGTATGGAGTAAATCACATGCTTAAAGTTAAGTTTGTACTTTAGTGCTTTGTTGAATTGTTAGCCCAGGAGGTTTGGGCATCCAATGGCCCAAACCTCACAGCTCTCCAGTCCCATTTAAACCAGTGGCAACATTAAGTTCAAGTTTTAATTCTTATACTGTATATACTGACAAAAGATTGTATCAAGTTAAAATAGATGAAATATTCATGGGTCCCAGCTTTTTCAGGCTAATTACACTGAAAATTAATTAAAACACATAATCATCATACTCTTGCATCAAATACTGTAACACAACTTCACAAAAATTCCTAAGTAGGGAAAAAAGTCAAGAAAAGCTTCATATGAAATCTTTATCCTTTTAATCTTGAAAAGATCTGCTATTACTAATAGTGACAAAATTGTGCAGATTGTAACTAATTATCCCTGATCACTCAGCCCTTATGAAGTAGAAGACAAGTGAGCTTCACCCTGGTGCATGATGTGTTTTTGCTTCCTTTTGCATCATTTCCTGTAAAAATAGCTGATAGTCAACCAGTTACTCTTAACTTCTCAAGAAGTATCAAAGAAACAAATCAATAAGCTGTCAGTTCAGAATGTCTTCATAAAGCTAATTTCTAAACCTATTTTCCAATGGTACCCCTAGCTCTACTAATTGGAGGCAAAAGTTGTAATAAACCAGCCTGTCAACAAGTCTCAGTCCTTGCGTGTTAGGTTGAGAGAATCTACTGAAACAAATCAAGCTATGCTCATTCACCAAGGATGGAATGCAGTTTTTAAGAAAGAACAGAAAGGAGAGGTTTCTAGTTTCATCCTGCCACCCACTAACAATAAAAGAGCCAATAGTCTGTATATAGCAACATTTGGTCTTCTGTATTTCTATATACGTTCTAATTACAAGTTGAATACAAGTTGAAGTTAATTATAAATTGAATACTGTACTCTGGATCTATATCAGAATGGCTAAATAGTGTCGTCTTCATCAAAAGTTGTCCCTGTGGATGCTCCACATGTGGTGTGGTGTCCGTCCTGCGGTGCCCTTGATCGGAGATTCTTTCTAGCAGTATAGGTGCAGGCAACGCATGCACCGGCGATGTCTCGCAGAGGCAATTGGTGCATCAACTAGTGCAGGTGTGCTGCCTGCCACCCTCAATTCCTTCTCAACTGCTGGTCTGAGGCGGAGTGTTTCCTCAGCAGTCTTAACTAGCTTCTCTTCTACATTCAAACAAACAAATTTATTACCTCAGTTTTCTTTTCCATTTCTTCCCTTTACCTAATTCCTCTTCACTTATCAAAGAAAGAAAGAACACTGTGTGTGATGCCGTTGCCCAACGAATACTCTTAACATGCCAGCCTCGCTAAGATTCAAATGTTGTACTTCGTGCCACAAGGCAATGCCAGCTTCTGACAGGCATTCCTTATGTGTGAGGTTCTTGGGATAAAATCGTATACCCCCAAAATGCACGCATTGTAGGAACCTTAGCTTCCAGGCGAGAAGGGACAGAGATTTACGGCTTAAGCTAATGCTATTGAAAAAATCGCTAAGCCCACCTCTAACCCGGGACTGGAGAACCCTTTGTCATCTCGTTCTCCAAGAAAGAGGGCTGCATCCCCAACATCCAGCCCACTGCCTCAGAGAAACCCCTTCACTGGGGTTTTCTGAGAAAAAGTGCTAAGGGGGCTGCTGGTCCCTCCAGCACTAAGAGGTCAGTGCCGGCTAAGGACTTAAAACGTCCTAGTCTTTCCACCAGAGACCCAAAGAGGCTCTGTTCTATGGCACCTAGCAAACATGCACAACACTGCCCGCACCAGCTACTTCAGCACTGTTAATGCCTTCGGCACCATCTCAGTCTGGGCTTATCGTACCAACCAATGAAACAACAGCAGCACCGACTACTATGACGGTTCCATCCTCTGATGCAGCACTGTTTCCTGCCTTGGCACCTATGCCAGCACCGTTGACAGCTCCATCTAACACGGCACCATTCTTGACCTCCACCATGCCGACTTCAGAGCACAGAGCCTCCACAGGATTTGAGGGCACTGCAACCAATGGCACCAGCAACACAAGTCTTAGATGAACCTAAATTTCTTAACAAACTCTTAAAAAGATTGGCCCAAGATTTAGAAATCCCATTAGAAGAAGTAAAAGAATCGTCCCACAAGATGATGAAAATTCTCCACGCCACTGCTCCATCCAAAAAACTTTACCCATGGATGATGCCATAATGGAACCTTCGGAACTCATATGGACCACTTCAGCATCCATCCCACCAACAAACAAAAGAAATGACGACAGGAGATACTATATCTCTCCCAAAGGCATGGAGTTCCTCTTTACCCACCCACCACCAAACTCCCTAGTGGTGGATGCAGCTACCCATAAGGCAAAACAACCTACACACAGATCTACACCGTTTGATAAGGACTGGAAGAGACTCGTCTATTGGGAAGAAAGGTTTATTCATCTGCAACTTTGATGTGCCTTTCCAATTATGAGCTTCTTCTCTCAAATTACGATCACTCAGTGTATGATAAACTAGCTCTCTTTACTGAAAACATTCCGGAACCTAAAAGGGAGCAATTCAAAAAACTTATTACGGAAGGCCAACTCATTGCTCACACACAGCTTCAAGTGGCATTAGACGTAACAGACACAGCCACTAGAACAACAGCCACAGCCGTAGTGATGCACTGCACCTCGTGGCTGCACAGCATGCGAATACCAAAGGAGCTGCAACCAAAGATTGAGGACTTATCTTTTGATAAAACCCACCTCTTTGCTGACAAGACCAACGATGTCCTACATTCTATGAAAGACTCAAGGACTACCCTTTGTACTCTGGGTATTTATACCCCTATGACAAAAAGAAAACAGTATAAATACCAGCCATTTACAAAGAGATACCCATTTCAAATGCATTACCATTATTACGACAACCAAAAACCTAAAGAATGACCGCAGTGCAGGAGACAACCTCAAACCTCATCTGTGGCCCAACCACACCAGCCCAAACAACAATTTTGAAGGTGCGGTCTAGGGTTCGAGAATGCTTCAAACTCCTGCAGTGCACTGCCTAAAACACGGCCTTTTCTAATTTACGACAAGTAGTGGTCCATAACAATGGACAGATGGGTTCTTCAGACCATACAGGGAGACCATCTCATTTCTCTCAAAACCCTCCTATTACCATCCCCCCCATCCCTCATCAGAGATCCAGTTCACGTACAGATCCTTCAGGAAGAAGTAGATCATCTGCTTCAAATAGGTGCAATAGAACATTCCTCCTCAACACGAGGGCCCGGGGTTTTACTCCAGGTATTTTATAGTCCAGAAAAAAACTGGAGGGTGGAGACCCATCATGGACCTGAGACCATTGAACAAGTTTGTCAAAAGGCAAAAATTCAAAATGACCACCCTAACCTCAATAATTCCATCACTGGAAAAAGGATATTGGTTCTCAACCCTCGACCTCCAGGATGCATATTTCCAGGTCACGATTCACCCAGCCCATCGATGAGTCCTAAGGTTCTGCTTTTCTGGCCAACACTTCCAATACATGGTCCTATCATTTGGCCTTTCTACAGCTGCCAGGGTCTTCTCAAAGGTGCTAGCAGTTGTTGTAGCACATCTAACACGACAAGGAGTCTTCATTTACCCATATGTCGATGATTGCCTTCTCAGAATACCTACCTGACAACAAGCTGAGTTCATGATCAAAACCACCATGACGATCTTCCAGAACCTAGGCCTAAGGCTAAACATGGAAAAGTCAATCATAACGCCTATTCAGACTCCAATTCATAGGAGCAGACCTCAACTCCATCTTAACCAGGGCCATTCTCCCAGTACAGAGATTCACAACAATCAGATCTCTAATCGACTCTCTATCTCCTTCTTGTCCAACGACTGCAAGGACAGTCTTAGAACTCCTTGGCCACACGGCGGCAATGACATTTGTGGTCCAGCATGCACGCCTACACATGAGGTGTATAAATCTTGGTTTACGACCATATCAAAGGACTTCAGAATCCCATGTATGGTGATACAGTCTCTCACCTGGTGGACAAGGAAATCCAACCTGATGACAGGTGTGGTCTTTTCCCCACGCCCCACGTCCATCATGATTGCAACAGACGCCTCACTCCTGGAGTGGAGGGCACACATGAACCACATATACGCCCATGGCCGATGGTCAGACACCGAAGCTCTGTTACACATCAACATCCTAGAGCTTCGCGCAGTCCATGATGCGTGCAGACAATTCCTTCCACACTTAGAAAACAAAATAAGGATCATGACCGACAATGTTTATGTAAAACAATGTCCATGTTTTACATAAACAGGCAAGGAGTGACCAGATCTCATGCATTATGCTCGGAAGCAGTGAAATTACAAGAAATGGTCCATAATGCACAATATAGACATATCTGCAGCATATTTCCCAGGCCACCAGAATGTCATCACAGACACTTCAGCAACAACCACGAGTGGCAATTGAATGATACCATCCTCAAGGAGTTGTTTCACCTATGGGGTCACCTAGTTATAGATCTCTTCGCTACGGAGCAGAACTGAAAGTGCCAACTCTTCTGTTCTAGAGTGGGCATGGGCTGAAAGTCACTAGGAGGCGCCTTCCTACTCAGATGGAGGAAAGGCCTCCTTTGAGCAATAGGGGAAAAGGTGGAAAAGCGTAGAGTCCTGATCAAAGCCAGAGCAGACAAAGCACCCTTAATCATCATAGCCCCAGCCTAGCCTCATCAACCGTGGTATTCTGAGCTTCTAGCTCTCTCGGTATGCAAACCACTGACACTGCCATACAGACCGGATCTCCCCTACCAACACCAAGGACACCCGAAGATTCAGACTCCACCTCACAGCTTGGAGGATAAATGGCTCTCCTCCACTGAACGTCAATGTTCTATAGAGGTGCAACTAATCCTAATAAATAGTAGGAGACCATCCACAAGGAAAACTATCTTCAAAAATGGCGCAGATTCCTTGGTAGGTGTGAAACTAAATATATCAACCCTACGTCGGCCCCATCCTGGTGATATTCGACTATATACTACACCTTAAAAGATCAGGTCTTAGTTCGCTAAGAGTACACCTTTCGCCACTCTCCCTCTTTTATGATAGGAGTCTGCACCTGCATTTACTTGCTAACTCAATGATAAAAAGATGATAGGCCTTGAAAAGACCTACCCACTGTCTGACATCCAGCGTCCCCTTGGGACCTAGATCTTGTACTCAAGGTGCGTACCAGACCCCCATCTGAACCAACAGCCACCACTTTGCTTCTCAATCTATCAAGAAAAGTGTCTTTCTTAACAGCCATTACATTGGCCAGATGCATAAGCGAACTTAGTGCTCTAATGGCAAATCCACCTTACACAATATTTTATAAAGATAGGGTCACACTCCGAACTCATCTCAAGTTTTTGCCAAAGGTCATCTCTAATTTTCACCTAAACCAGTCAATTCACCTACCTGTATTTTATCCAAAACCACATAATAATGATCAGAGGCAATTCTTCATGTTTGACGTGCGCAGGGCACTGGCTTTCTACCTGGAAAGGACAAAGACATTCAGAAAATCAGACAAATTGTTTGTCTCTATAGCTGATTGCTCTAAAAGACAGGCTACCTCAAGTCAAAGAATTTCAAAGTGGATCTCATCTTGTATCATCACAGGCTATGAATGAAAGGGAATCCAGACTCCCACGGGAATTAAAGCCCATTCAGCCAGAGCAATGGCAACCTCCCTGGCCTATCTAAATGATGTCTCCATTGCAGATATTTGTAGAGCAGCCACATGGGCATCACCTCTAACCTTCATCAAACACTATGCCATAGATCAATTAGCCTCTAAAGACATAGATGTGGGCTTATCTGTTCTATCAACTGCCCACAAGAACTAACCAAAGTCCCTCCTCCACTTCGGACTCTACTATATAGTCACTACATGTGGAGCACCCACAGGGATGAGATTTGATGAAGAAGAGTAGGTTACTCATCATGTGCAGTAATCCCTTCTCCTTCGAGATGAGTGTCCCTGTGGGTGCGCCACTATCCACCCTCCTCCCCTTTACTTCGGAGTCTCTTCATTCTCCTATAGGGTACTGTGAGGTAGAGAAGGCATTGAGGGTGGTGTGCAGCGCATGCGCACTAATTGATGCACCAACTGCCTCCACGAGACATTGCCGGTGTGTGCACTGCTCGCACCTATATTGCTGGAAAGACTCTCCGATCACGGGAGCCGCAGGATGCAACACCACACCACATGTGGAGCACCCACAGGGACACTCATCTCAAAGAGGAAGGGATTATTGCACATGATGAGTAACCTACTCTTTCATTCTAAATGGATTTCCTAAGGAAGGGGAGAGGATTCAAAGAACTTGTGCTCCATGACCAGTCAAAGTTCCATAGCTATTGCTATTGAAAGAGAGAGGGGCAGGGCAAAGGTTCATCTGTAACCCTACTCCATCCTTCCATAGCACCCACCCCAGGTGAGATGCATATACTGCCCATATTGCAAGGGTGGGAGAACTTCCACTCCAGCAAGCCCCATGCGGTGTCAGAAGCGATGGAATTGCTACTCCCACCTTACCCACTGCTGTGGGTGCAAAGAGAAAGAAGTGATTAAAGTAGTGCTAGGCCTGTCTACCTCTTTCCGGTATATTCAGCAGCTATTCTAACCTGCTCACAAAAACCCCTTGATTAGTCCGGCTCTTTGAATGAGAACACCAGTATAGTCTGGCTTCTTTGGAAACGACTAATTAATTTGGACCATGCTGCTGTTTGAATAATGACAGCTAGAAATTAGTGGTTGTACCGTTCTTTTAACAAAAAAGGAGGGAGAAGCAACAACCTGACTGCTTTGCTTATCTAAGGCATGGTTTTAAATAATTAATCAAGACTGGATGCATTGGATTGTGTCAACAGCTGTAAGTGTCTTAAAAGGGATATGTTTTTATGTACACAGTAGTGCCCAGATCCTTAGCTTGTGTAAACTGATATGACTCCATTAATGTCAGTTCTGTAGTACTTTACAGTTAGGTTTTCCTATCTACTTCCGACAGTGATGGGACATGCTCATATTTTGTAAATTCTGGTGCAAACCACATTTACACTCACTGCACTGTAAGTCAGCTTTGATGCTGACACCCATGTTATTGGCAGCAAGAAATTAACACTACCAGCTACACCCAAACACTGTGAGGAATTTGTGCCAGGGATTATTGAACTCTCTTTATCATGTATCTGTGAAGAGTCTCGTGGATGTTTCTTTATATATTTGAATGATGATATATGATAATCTATATTTGACTACTCTGAAGAAGGAAGCACTGGCATTTCATTGATGTTGGACGAAGAGAGAACTAGATGCAAGAAGTAATAAATATACTAGTATATATTTTATAAATGTATCTTACACCAAGTGATAATCTGGTCCTAATCCGACTAGGTCCAATAATTTAACAGTTCTACAGTGTTCAAGTGTATTTGCCTATAGCCTTCCCCCTTAACTCCTGAAGCAGAACTGTGGTCCTCTGGTTCTCTGTTGATTGCAGGGAGTAGTGGTGATGAGTGGGATGTCTTGCCTCACTACATGAAATATCTTGGTACCATGCTACTTTCTTCAGTTTCTTTATATCCAGCCCCTTGGGATATTTCTTTATATCCAACCCCCATGGGATTGCTGCCCTGACCATCTTGGCTAGTAACCACTGGAGGACCTATCCTCCATGAACTTGTACATTTGGCCTTCATAATGTCCCCTGGCAATGAGTTCCACAGGTTAACTGTGCATTGTATAAAGAAGTATTTCCTTATGTTGGTTTTAAACCTGCTGCCTATTAATTTCATTGGGTGATCCCTGCTTCATGTGTTATTCACCTTCTCTACACCTTTCATGATTTTATAGACTTCTATCATATTCCCTTTAGTCATCTTTTTTCTAAAATAAACAGTCCCAGTCTTTTTAATCTCTCCTCATATAGAAGCTATTCCATCCCCTTAATCAATTTTGTTGCCTTTATCTGTACTCTTTCCCAATTCTATAATCTTTTTTTGAGATATGTACACAGCATTCAAGGTGTAGGTATAGAATATTATCTATCCTTTTCCTAATGGTTCCTAACACTGTTAGCTTTTTTCAACTGCTATTGCACATTGAGCAGATATCAGAGAACGATCCACTATAACTCCCAAGATCTTTCTTGTGATAACAGCCAATTTAGACCCATCATTTTGTACGTATAGCTGGAACTATGTATTCCAATGTGCATTACTTTGCATTTATTGATACTGAATTTCATCTGCCATTTTGTAGCCCAGTCACCCAGTATTGTAAGATCCCTTTGTAGCTCTTTGCAATTAACTGTCTTAAGTTTGTATCTGAAAACTTTACCTCCTCACTATTTACTCCTTTTTCAGATCATTTATGAATATATTGAGCAGCACTAGTCCCAGCAGAGGTCCCTGGGTGACCCTGCTGTTTACCTCTCAACTATGAAAATTGACCATTTATTCCTATCCTTTGTTTCCTATCTTTTAACCAGTTTCTGATCCATGAGAGAACCTTCCCCCTTTACCCATGACTGCTTAAGAGTTTTTGGTGAAGTACTTTGTCAAATGCATTCTGAAATGCACTGTTTCCACTGGATCAGCCTTGTCTACATGTCTGTTGATGCTCTCAAAGAATTCTAATGGATTGGTAAAACAAGACTTCTCTTTATATAAGGCATGTTAACTCTTTCTTTCTTAAATATTGTATTCATCTCTGTGTCTGATAATTTTGTTCTGTACTATAGTTACTTCAGCTGTTTGCCTGGTACTGAAGTTAAATCTGTAATTGCCAGGATTGTCTCTGGAGGGTTTGTTTGTTTGTTTTTTTAAATGCTGTTAAATTAGCTACACTCCAGTAATGTGGTCTAGAGACAGATTTAAGCAATTGGTTACATACCACAGTTAGTACTTCAGTTATTTCGTATTTGAGTTTCTTCAGGATCATTGGGTAATTCTGGTGAGTTATTACTGTTTAATTTATCAGTTTGTTTCAAAATCACCTCTATTGGGAATTTAGTCTAGGACAATTTTTCCAATTTTTCACCTAAAAAGAATGGTTCAGGTGTGGGAATCTCCCTCACATCCTCTGTGTGGACGACAGATGCAAAGAATTCGTTTAGCTTCTCCACACCAGCCCTGTTTTTTGTGAGTCCACTTTTAGCACCTTCATCCATGGACCCCACTGATTTTTTTTTTTGGGGGGGGGGGAAGGGAGTTAGGAGGCTTCCTGCTGTTGATGTGTTTTTTTAAAAATAGCTTGTTTTTCTTTTACTAGGTGGTTTTTCTGCTTTAGGTTGCCTAATTATACTTTTGCACTTGGTTTGCTGGAATTTATGTTCTTTTCTATTTTCCTCAATAGGATTTGTCTTCCAATTTTTAAAGGATGTCTTTGTCTCTAACAGCCTCTTTTACTTTGTTGTTTAGTCATGGTGACTTTTTATTTACTTAAATTTAATTGAGGTAAATATTACTTTGTTGTTTAGCCATGGTGACTTTTTTATTTAATTAATTTTAATTGGGGTAAATATTTAATTTGAGCCTCAATATTGGTGTTTTTAAAATTCCATGCAGCTTACAAGCATTTCACTCTCGTGACTGTTTTTTCCTGTTTAAACAGCTTCCTTATTTTTGTGTACTTAACACTTTTTAAAATTAAATGCTACTGTGATTGGTTTCTTTGATATTTTTCCCCCTTCAATAAGGTTAGATTTAATTACATTATGGTGGCTCTTACTAAGAGGTTCTTCTGTATTCACTTCTTGGCCCTATGCTTCATTTATGACTAAATGAAGAATTGCCTCTCTCCTTGTGGGTTTCAGGATTAGCTGCTCCAAGAAGTAGTCAATAGTGGTGTCTAGAAATTGTATTTCTCCATTCCATTTTGAAGTTACATATAGATAGTTAATATGAAGGTAATTGAAATCCCCCATCCAATAGGCACAACATTTTACCACACGGTTTTCTGATTACTCCCTGGGAATATGTATTGAAGGCATATTACCAGTCTTTTTAAGATAGATTCATTGGTCCTAATGGTTTCCTTTGCTTTTAAATCCAAACTAAGTCAAGAAGTTTTTCTCTGCTGTAGTCTAACTTTAACATTCAGTAAAATAAACAAGGAGTCCTGTGGCACTTTAAAGACTAACAAATTTATTTATCGCATGAGCTTTTGTGGGAGAAAATCCCACTTTGTCTGACGCTGACGAAGTGGGATTTTCTCCCACGAAAGCTCATGTGATAAATAAATTTGTTAGTCTTTAAAAGTGCCACAGGACTCCTTGTTTGTTTAGCTGACCTAGACTAACTACCCCTTTGGAACTTTAACATTCAGAACAATTTTCAGATGAATGACTAAGAGTGATGGGATTTTTGTGTCTGGCACAGAGGTTTATGCTTAGAACATTTTGATCAGACCTTCTCTTTGAGGGAAAAATAGTGCTGGGTCATCATATGAAAGCTTGAATCACTGTAACATGGCCATCAAAATCATCAAAACAATTGTTCTAGTAATAAGGCAGATGTAAAGCATTGATTGATCTGTTTTACTTGCCGTCTTCAAACAAAGAAAAAAGAACTTCAGAATTTTTTCATGTCTACTTTAATTCCATTGATTTCAGCTCACATATATCACTTTCTCCTAGTAGACATAAGCATGACATCTTCATAGTCCCTGAATGTGGATGAGATTACAAGAATACATTTTTTTCAATTATCCGCTGTTTAGAATTAATCAAAAATCAAAATCATGCATTTATCTTGATCTCTTCACTAAACATGCATAGTGCATTATATGAAATCCTTAATATTTTTATAGCACCAATGGCATGCTGGGATTTTTAAATGCAAATATCACATGTGTTGAGAAGCAGTTTACAATACGAAATTACAAAGTACATAGATTCTGCTGCTAACTTTTGCAGCAGACAGTGAACATAGCGCTCATAATGCTGGCATCACCCATGATATGGGGCTGGGGTTTTTTGGCTTGTTTTTAGCAAACTGACTGTCATCAGTAGAAGTCTGAGGAATGCCAATGTAACCCATATGCCTGAAAAGGCTATCTCTGAGAGACCTGCTGAGGGTAGGTTACTGTTGTTGGGCAGATTGGCTACCCACAACTGGAAACTTCCAGAAGCAGGAAGTGGTAGCATTTTGAGCATGCTCCACAGTGTACCCTGCTGGTGTGATGTGGTGTTGTCAGTCAGATGACTGGAGAGCAGCAGCCTGAGCAGGCAGCAGGCAAGAGCTGCCTTGAAAGGAGACCATGTGCTCAGTTTTCTGGGTAGGAGCTGAGCCAGGAGTGAACAAGATGTTTTCTCCCTGTAATGGGTCATTTGCAACAGACCTTGCAGACATGCATATGGGACTGAAGGTTGGTTGCAAAGGAGAAGAAAAAGCCTGCATGGAATGCTACAGAGGATCCCAGCAAAGAAAGAAGAGGACAGCGATTTCTTGTCACTCAAGCCTCTACACTGGAACAGAGACTGTAGCTGAGAGTTGGGTGAACTACACACAGACTTTGGGACTTTTGGGTATCTTTCCTGTGGGGTTTTTCTAGAGGGATTGTTCATGGTTAATTGTATTTTGTTTTCTTAGGATAAGGTTCATTTAGTTAGTAGTTAATAAAGTTCATTGTTATGTTTATTGTAGTAGTATTTTAATGTGGGAGTGTAGCTCTGAGCAAGCTTCGCTGTGAGTCCTGTACAGACTGGATCCTGGGTCTCCAGCTGCTTCCTCCACAGGGATTGGGATTGATTTCTGTGAGGCACTGGAGAAGGGCAATTAAATGAATTTAGCCCACCCGAAGGTTACACCAACATTAATTAGAAACCTTATTTTCAAAGAAAATGTACTTATACTTGATAGGGAATGCTAGCACCCTGTTGAACTTTATCTTGTGCACAGAGAAGATGGGTGCATTTAAAGAATACTAATTGTTTACAAACCCTTATAGCCTATGATCATGCTGTTTTCTTAGTATTGCGCAGGATGGTGAACTTTATCTGATCTTCTGTTGATGATGGTTTGAGCTCATCAGGAAACTAGAACATGAAGCTTTTAGATCAGGGATCTGCAACCTG
Organism: Pelusios castaneus; assembly: GCA_007922175.1. Taxonomy (NCBI): domain Eukaryota; kingdom Metazoa; phylum Chordata; order Testudines; family Pelomedusidae; genus Pelusios; species Pelusios castaneus. The sequence goes on from ML685784.1 coordinate 2,277,019, forward strand.
CGGCTCTAGAGCCACATGTGGTTCTTTGGCTCCGGACTCTGAGCCCCCCCACAACCACTGGAGGACCCTCTGGGCAGCCTGCTTTTGTCTCTGTGCCCCCTTGCCACTAGGGGATCCGACAGGCAGCCCACAGCAGGCTTCTGGCTCCACACGACCACCGGGAGACCCTGCAGGAGGCCTGTTCCTGGTTCCAGGTTCCCTGCTCCTCTCCCACCAAGGGACCCTGCAGCAGGCACCCAGGCCCAGCTCCCCCCACCAGGAGGCTATACCCATTGTGGCTCTCAAAACACTCGATTATTTAAGGAATTTCAAAAAATGGCTCTTATCTTTTGGGTTGCTAACCCATTTTAGGTTGACATTTCCTCTACCTCCAAACACAACAAAACCTTCTAAGATGTGTCTATCCTCTGTTATAATGAAATGGAGCTCAGTGCATTTCAGCTTCATTTCAATTAAATACTTAACTACACCCCCTCCAAACATAACTCCATTATAAAAGTGCCACGCTGTGCTCCCATTGTACCTCAACCAGAATAAGAAATTGTACATGCTCATGAATATGCCTGTTACCTTCTGCCAGATGATAATTTTGGATTATCAGTTGTTTGAAGGATGTACTGTTCTTTCCATTTTCCCACAGGATAATGGAATGTTACCCTTTAGGCAGCATTAAAGCATTAATTTTTATATGATGCTGCCTCTTCAAATTCCTCTACTCTGGAAAAATTTGCATTTTACTTGATTTTTTCCTTTTTGAGCTTCAAACCACCCACTTTTTAAGTTCTAAAAGCCCAGATTTGCTCCTTCTGAAGCAGGGGCACAGCCAGTCCTCGTTTTCTGGCCATGCCCCTGACTCTCCAGGGTGGTCCTGGCCTGTCCTGCTTCCGGTCATGTCACTGGAAGCTTCTTGAGAATGCAACTGGAGCATCAGGAGGGTGGGAGAAAGGCAGTCTGGCCCCTGCTGTGTTATAGCCACAGCAGCTGCCCAGGGCCAGAGCTGCATGGATGGAGAGCAGCCCACCCTGCCTGTCTGCTCACAGTGCCACCACTCGTGGCTGCAGCCACCAGCTGCTGGCCAGTCCGCGGTTGTGGCAGCAAAGCTCACGCCACTGTCGGGCACTGCAGCAGGCAGAGGTGGGTGGGCCTGCTGCCCAACAGGGTGGGCATATGCCCACCCGGACCCACTCGTAACTATGTCCCTGTTCTGAAGACAATGGATTTGTTGCCCCGGACTGTGGTTAGAACATCAGACTGCAACTTGGTATTCTCATAAATCTCTTTTCGCACATGGTCTTCACTGAAGATTGTGTCTCTGCTTAATCTTCAAAGGTACATTTTAACCTTTCTTTCTTTGTCTCACTTACATGTAAAGGTTTATTTCCTATAAAATCTGCTTGTATAACATTCCACCCTATTAATAGAAGTATACACTGGGCATTAGAAGTGGTCCAACACAATATTTAAAATTAACCTTCATTGTTTCTTTTTGCAAATATAAGAGCCTCATTTCAAATATTTTAGGTCATTGGTCTGCTTCTTATACAAGCCACATCTCTTCTGTTTTTCACCTTTCCTAAAAGAAATTAAATGTCAGTTTATTTTCCTGATTGATCACCCTTATTAGATTTGGAAGGCTACACACCTTCGTTAGTGTCTACAAGAAAGAAATATTTCTTTTGTAATAACTGCAATTACATTTTCCTTATTTGTTCTCAATATATTTACCAATGTCAATGTACCATTGTCAGAATATAGTAAATACTATAGTCACTGTCTTGTTTTTGTCATTAACAAGGAACATGGGTTGGCAAGTGACCCTGACTTTAAACTGAGATTCATTGTTCGCTTTTGTGGAAATGGCTTTTAAATTCATTTCCCAATATTGAATATTAAACCAACTTGCCTCCTTTAGTTCTTGGGGAACAAAATACAAATGATATTTTATGGGAAGAAAAGTCTGTCTAGTTTGTTCTCTGTAGAGCAAAAAAAATGTAGATTTCACAGTGTTTGTGTTGATTTGTATGATTTATATTCCAAATCTAATAGATGAAGGCATTCAGAAGAACCTTTTTTCTGTCTGTTATAATTATACTGTGACCTTTTCTACAGTGAAAATATTCAGGCAAATCTTTTTCTGAAGAGACAGTATACGATGCTGATCCTGCACTGAGGTCTGTGCACTGCGAGATCTGGGTCCAAGTTTGTCACATTTCACATTGAGACAGGTCCCCAATTAGTGAGATGTGAATGACTGACACATTTGCTATGGAAGAACACTTAGGAAGAGATGAAACCCAGACATGAGAAATTTTCTACTCTGAAATAATATGATTCTGCCAGGGCTAGTCCTAGATCAAGTTGTGCCCTAGGCAAGGGTCATCTTTGGCACCCCTGTCGCGTCCATTTGTTAAAGTTTTGAATACCGTCTTTTTATTGCAGTAGTAGCCCATTTCACAACTTTGATGCATGGTTTATCCCTGTCATATAAGTCAATAAATTTGCATGCTAGGATGTGTAAATATGTATTCATTCATGCCATATAAAAAAGAAAAACAAAAGTCCAGAACATTTTAGGAGGTTAGTGAAAATGAATCCACATACTGCATATGTTAAGTATTTTACTTGAAAATTTCTGCTAACAACAAAAACAGCACCATGAGCCCAGCGTGCCCTCCCCATGCCCCTAATTCTCACCTCCTAGGTGGTTGCCTGGGTCACCTGCCCCTAAATTCAGCCCATGATCCTGCAAGGTGCTGAGTGTTCCCTAATCAAAGCTAAGGTCATCACATTTGGTGATGGGCTGCATCGTTTCATGCCTTCCTGTCAGATCAATTCCCAATGTCTCTTCTTCAAGGATAGTCCATAAATAAAACATAGGGAGTTAACACAAACTGGATTAAAAGGTGAGAGGGGGGAAATGCCTCCCTCTCTACATACAACAGAAACAGGAACTTCCTTCCCTTTGGGAGAGGCCTTCAAGCAGCTGAGGGAGAGATCCTACTCCTTCTTAGCTCTTTTCTCAGGAAAACTCTTCCTTGTAGCTTTTCTACAAAGTGAAGGTCCTTTCTCTTCCCTGGTCTGCCCACAGGTGAGATGTTCTGCTACTTTTTAACTCCTCCTCCAGTCTCTGGAGATGTGATGTGGTGGGGCAGCTTCTTATCCCCTTGTTTCTCAGTGTGGAGTTTGTATACCCAGTAACGGCCTCACATTAGATTTTTAACTGGGTGCCATGTTTCGATGCTTTTGGAACACCCTATACATTTTCTGGGTTTTTTTTTTGTTTTTTTAAAAAGGCAACAAGCAATGTAGGTCCCCAAGGCCCTAACTGTTGAAACTTGGAACTTCAGGAGTCATGGTTCATGCAAGATGAAGTTTACATTTGGATGTAATCCCAAGGGTTTTAAAATTAGAGCCAACATTTCAAAAAGTAAAGTCAAAGTGGGGCACTTGGAAAAGCAATAGCTATTCTTTCATCATTTTCAATCTCTCTGAGAAACAGATATATTGTTAAAACTTTAATATTATGTGATCTGCTTCATTCCACACACATGGTATCATTATATGATAAACTGTTGAAACAGCACACGACCTTTCTGTGCTACAGACCTTGCGGTCATTCCCGTAAATTAGTACCCACTCACATAGATGGTAGGTGACATTTATTAGTGATATATACAGTAGCATTCACAGGCCCAAATCAGAAGGGGGACCCTATTGCGGTAAGCACCGTATAAACATGCATCAAGAGATGCATCCTATTTTGAAGAATTTTACAACCTAACTTCAGACAAGATATGGAAGAATCTATAAAGATTAAAATATTTTATTTTCAGGGTGCTCAAAACATATTACAAGAAATGAAAATAAAAAGATTAAAAAAACTTGCTCTCCATTGAAATGCAACATGGCCTTTTCTGTAACTGGACACATTATACTCTTAGGAGTTAAATTTACCACAATATTTGCTGTATTTTCCATATAAAGTACCGTATTTTTCGGACCATAAGACGCACCTGACCATAAGACGCACCCAGTTTTTAGAGCAGGAAAACAAGAAAAAAAATGTTCTGAACCAAATAGTACCGGTAAACTAAATAGAAGATTCCAAAGGGGTAGCCGCGTTAGTCTATTGTAGAAAGACAACAGAGTCTTGTGGCACTTTTAAAGACTAACAGATTTATTAATCGCATGAGCTCCCTGCTAGCCCCCACCCCTGGCCAAGCCACTAGGCCGCTCCCCCAGTTCACAACCCCACACACAAACAAACCCACACCCCTGCTGGACGGGGCAGGCTCGGCTGGGGTTGGCCCCCCTGTGACGCTGTCAGGATTTAAGGAACTATTTATGATATTATTTTGTATTAATATGTGACGCTGTCAGGGTTTAAGGAATCATTTATGATATTATTTTGTATTAATATTTTATGATTGTTATAATCCATAAGAACTATGCCATGTTTGGTGTCAATAGAAAGGTAATAATTTGTGGGGAATGATTATATAGTTTATGTGTAGGATTTGTATTCATATTAGAAGTTAGGAATATGATTGTAGGAAGGGAAGAGGTGGGCCTCAATCCTTTGTTCAGTCTCAGAGGAATACTGGTAGTTCCAGAGACATGTTTACCGGTAAGTCCTAGTGGCTCAACAGGTTTTCTTCTTCGGCCCATTATACTGGGGAGCTTCCTTAATGGGCCATTAAGGAGACAATGGCCAGGTAGACATTCAGTCTGGGGAATTTTCCCAGCCTTACACAAGTTAAAATATAACAATCATATTCCTAACTTCTAATATGAATACAAATCCTACACATAAACTATATAATCATTCCCCACAAATTATTACCTTTCTATTGACATCAAACATGGCATAGTTCCTATGGATTATAACAATCATAAAATATTAATACAAAATAATATCATAAATAGTTCCTTAAATCCTGACAGCGTCACAGGGGGGCCAACCCCAGCCGAGCCTGCCCCGTCCGGCAGGGGTGTGGGTTTGTTTGTGTGTGGGGTTGTGAACTGGGGGAGCGGCCTAGTGGCTTGGCCAGGGGTGGGGGCTAGCAGGGAGTGAGCTGGAGGGCCACAGCCCTGGATCTTTTTGCTATCCAGCAACGCCCCCTGGCGGGAACACTGCTTGCTGGACAGCATTCGGACTATAAGACGCTCTCTCATTTTCCCCCCACTTTTGGGGAAAAAAAAGTGCGTCTTATGGTCCGAAAAATACGGTATATGAAATAACCCAAATATAGCATGAAATTAAAAACTACAGTGTGACAACTGTCCATTTTCTTTAGTGGCATCCAATAGATAAAGTATATACTTTTAGAAGTTGAACTATTCATGCTTTTCCACTCATTTCTTACTGTCATTTTTGTTCTTAATCACTAGCTGCACATTTCTTATCAGTCTTCTACCACAATGCTAAACTTTAAAGTGAATGCAATTTTTTTAGTTATTCATCTTTTATATAAGATCCATCAGTTTTATGGCTTGGTGGAACAAATTTTGAAAATAATGCTTTTGTCTTGGTGTAACTTCAGAAATGCAGAATTCAAGAATTGGTTTTTAGGGGTTGGGCAAGGAGAAAAGTATTATTTTATAATCTGTGTAATGGCAGGTACACAACAGTTTTTCATGACTTCTTTACTCAATTGTGTATAAAATCTGCACAAAGTGGGAAATCAATAAATAGCCTATTTCATGTCACCAAGATTAAAAAATGATAATGTGATTTTATTTCTTAAACTTTATCTTTGTCTTGAATGTCAGATGCATCATATGTCCTTGATCCAAATTTCTTTGAAGTTAAGGAAAAATCTTCCATTGACTTTAGACAACTTTGGATCAGACTGTATGCAGTAAAGAGGCTATTCTAGCATGCCTTTAGATGTATCTTTCAGCCCTAATTTTACATGTTTGGTGAGCCAAACATTTTCTAGGAAAGAGGGGCTGTAGTGGGCTGAAGAAGTTAAGAAGATAGGAGCAAAAGTGACTTTCTTCCATTACTTCACCTCTTAGTTTAATTTCCGTCTAAGTTGCTACAGTGTAGTGCGCATTCCTAGTCCCTCTTCCAGACTCTCCGTTCTCATGACTGTGTTGGGTGCAGTAGGGCAAGTGTAGAACCATATTCCACTAAGCAATCCCCTTATTCTGAAGGGATTCCTAATGTCTGGCTTCATCAACTTTGCATTCTGTATACAGCAGCCAGGCTAAGACAAGAGACTGCTGCAGTGCCCAGTTTTAATGCAAGAACATTTTCTGAAATGCTAACACATGGCAAATGCATTAGTGGTTAAGGACAATAAAGCAAATATTTGCAGAGCTTTAAACTCATGTTCACATTCATTATTAGGAAAAGAGAAATTATCTTTAATCCACAGACAACTGTGTTTTTCTTACCGGCAGGCTGCTGTAGTTTGTCAAGTCCCTGGGGACAATTCTGTATCTTTTTAAAAAGTAAATCAGAGTTGTCAGTTCATTATTATTTTTTGCCCGAAGAAGAGATCCAAGATATATTACTTCAATTGTTATAATGAAAAAATATAACACTAATGAATCTGAGGCACAAAACAATGGCAGTGAGAGCAGAGGGCTCTCAATACCATGTGCAATTGGAGAAAACTAAGCAAACAAATGAATCCCCAAATCGTAACTTCTGCTTCACTGCCTATAAGAAATGAGCCAATTAATGATAGCTAGGCTCAGGGGCGGATGAGTATAGCTGGGGGTTTTTTTTAAAGTATTTTTTAAAGATACAGTGAAATATCAAGTGTATTAACCACCAGGTTCTGTTAATATGCGAGGGATCCAGAGACTGGTCCCCAGTGCACTTACACACACATGGTCCCTGCTCCAAAGAGCTTACAGTCTAAAGCTCCAAACATTGCAAACATAGGTTGGTTTCAAAGTGGGATTTAAAAGTGGTTAATATAATTGCCTCAGAGATTTTTACACGGTGCTGCTTCCATGCATAAGAGGCGACATGAAGGGAAGCACCAAGGTTCATGCTGGGAAATTTGGCAAATAGCTATTCATATTGGCATCATAGGCCAGTTAGAGGAAAGGTCTGACAACTCAGCTGTATATAAGAGAGAAGGCATAAGGGCCTTTAAAAGTGAAGGGAAGGAGAGTACACTTGATGCAGTGGAAACAGGGAAGCTAGTAGAGAGTTGCAGAGAGAAAAGTGATGTGGCTGAAGAGACAAACCAAGAAGATAATTCTCGCAGCTGTAATCTGAAGAGATTTAAGGAAGGAAAAATGCTCTTACTCAGACCAGAAAGGAGACATTTCCAGTAGCTGTCATCATCTAGAGTGTTTCTGTTATATAAATATTAATAATTACAATCCTTGGCTGCTGTTCCCTAGTGACCAGATAAAAAGCATCTTTTTCCTTTCCAGTTGGTTTTGATACTTGAATACAATACAGTATCTTTATGACTGACTAACATTTTCACAATTTCTTTGTTTGGAGTACAGCCAATTAGAGGACATTCCATTATTGCTGATATTTGCAGGGACTAGACATTTTTCCATTCCACATTGGAATGAAAATGAAAATTTTTAATGTGTTTTGGAAAATAAAATTGTCAATATCCAATTTCAGATTGAAAGCTGAGATTTTCAGTTCAGGTGGCAAGGTGTCTGTCTGTCTGTCTTTCGTGGTGATTACAGCAGTAGTGATGTCGGAGGCACAGATTCAAGTTCCTCTGCCTCAAAGCAGCTTTTCAATACAAGTCACTCAAAAATCGTACAGAGAGGAACTTGAACTGGGTCTTCCACATCCTAAGCCAGGGATCTGACAACCAGTTTATAGTGAGTTAGAGAATTCTCCTTTATCCCCTAAAATCCCTTCCATACAAAAAACTTGTGATCATTTCAGCTTCAACAAAATTTCATTTATTCTGATCAGCTCCACCTTAAATTGAGTTATAGATGGTATTTGAACTTTTACTCAGACTGTTAGTTATAAAAATAAGTATCCATTATTACAAGACAAGACAAGGACAGATGGGTTCATTGTAATTATATATATTCTGTTACCTTGCACTGGTTTTTTATTTTGGACATTAAATGTTTTCCCTGTTTTCTTTTATTGTTTGTCAAAGATATGTTTGCTGTTCTGCTTTTTAACTTGGAAAAGAAACTAAGTTAAAAATGACATTTCAAAATAGTACACCCACCACTCATTAGTAGGCAGTGGAGAAACAAACAGAGGCTATATTCTAACTTGTACTGTATGGATTCTCAAGAGGGAGACATCAAGGTGTACCTGACAGCTGAATTTGACCTATTGTGATTATTATGAAACAAACAAGGAATCCTGTGGTACTTTGAAAGACTAACAAATGTATTTATCTCATGAGCTTTCGTGGGAGAAAATCCTACTTTGTCAGATGCTTTGAGGATGGGGAACTTACAGAATGGGAGGAAAATATACATTCCCCATCTTCAAAGCATCTGACAAAGTGGGATTTTCTCCTACGAAAGCTCATGCAATAAATAAATTTGTTAGTCTTTCAAAGTGTCACAGGACTCTTTGTTTGCTTTGCTGAACTAGATTAGCATGGCTACCCCTTGGGAACTTATAAATACAAAGATTCCACCTTTTGGCTCATTTGTGCCTTTAAAGGATGGCCCCATATTGTGACCAGTGATGAACTGTACTGTCTCAAGGAAAGGCATTCCTCTTGGAGGTTCCCCATTGCATAGTATCCATCTCCTGTGCACTGGATCAGCTCTGCTGGCTGGTGTTTCAAGGCAAGATGAGGGGCACCATGCCCTTTCCTCCCTTACCTTGTCCCTTTCAATGTCACAGGCAGTGCAATTGTGCCCCTCTATTGCAAAGAGCACAGTGCAGTGTGTTGGAGTGGTCCTTGAACCTTTGTTTACCTACAGAACAGCAGGGTCCAATCTGGCCATTTAATATTGTAATCTGAGTTGTTTCATTTACAGGCAGATAAGTTTACAGTCTTTGCCAGTGGAGGCCACAATGTGTTTATCCATGAAAAGCTACTGCTTAGAGTTGATTCCCTCACACATTCCACTGCCAAAGAGTTTTTTTCCTCAAGCCTTTCTTATATGGTCTATTAACAGGCTGTTTAGGTCCTTTTATATGTTGGTATATTTTCGTATTTATTGGGAGTGTAATATAGTGTTCAGAAACCGATGGACAAGTCTTCAAAATGTAGCCAAGGAAACTAGGCTTGACTGGAGTAAAATCAGCAATACAAAATAACAGAGAATCTTCCTCTGGAAATAATATACCCTTGTCACCCTTCCTTTCAGCCAAGCTTTGTCCACGGTCTTATTTAAGAACTATTACCATTCTGATGCATTATTCTATTGATCACTTATTTCTAAGCCAAAGTGACTTTACAGAAGATTCTTAAAGGATATGTCATACAGAAAAGACATTTTAAAACAATCTGGAAATCCCAATATAATTCTCTCAATATAACCCTCTGGGCAGAATTTATGCTGGCCCATGTGATGTTTCTTGCCTTTAATTATGCTCTGTCAACAATGATCCAGCACAATGTCACAAGAAACAACAGAGATTATAACAGAGAATTACAAGCACCTTTTATCATCTCAGAACTTTTGCTAAAACATTCCTAAAAAGCAATATTGCACTGGAATGAGATTATATGGCAGTCTGAAATAGCAAACCTACCTTCATCCACTGCAACAGTTATTCAAGGAAAAGTGGAAAGAGGGGGGAAAGGAAGAAGACATATGAAATAAATAAAATGCAGAAATTGAGAGAGAGATGATAAAGAGAAGAGTGAGAGAAAAAAGAGAAGGATGGTGTCAGAGTGCTTCACTCGCTTCTGAGTGCTTCCTCTTGAGGATAATCTCTTAAAGCCGACATACCTGTCTGTAATTTGCATACCATCACTCTGACTGTGACTTGCAGTTCCTCTCTGGCTCTAGCAATTGCAGCATCCTAATCATGTCTTAGCTCTCTGGCTAAATCATTCAGTGTTTCCCCCTTCTGGAGTTCAGCCCATCAACAGTCCTAGGCAGTCTTCCCATTCTTTGCTCTGCCACTTCCTCAATAGCTGGTAGGGCAGGGGTCTGCAACCTGTGGCTCCAGAGCTGCATGTGGCTCTTTGGCTGCCCCCTTGCGGCTCCGTCCCCCATCTCTCCATCACTGGGGCAGCCTATGGACAGCCCACTTCTGGCTTCTCCCCCCCTGCCACCAGGGGACCCTGCAGGTGGCTGGCGCCTGGCTCCCCCCATCTGCTAGAGCACATTGCAGCAGGTGCCCTCGCTCAGCTCTCCCCCCCTCCTCCCCCAGGAAGCTACGCCCACTGCGGCTCTCAAAATACTTGGTTAGTGAAGGAATTTTTTTAAATGGTTGTTCTTGTCTTTTGGGTTGCCAGCCCCTCTGGTAGGGAACTCGGGCCCACCCTCTTCTCTGGGTTCCAGTCCAGGGACCCTCAGCTCAGCTATTCTGGTCTTCCTTTCTCTGCTACTCACTCCTCCTTCCATCGATTGCTTCTTACTCTCTGGTTCTCCTTCTCTCTAAGGGTGTCTCAGCTCTAAGAATGTCTTTCCAGGGAGTAACTGCCCTTTCTCAGCAGCCCTAGTCTGTAGCCTGTTTTCTGACTTTATAAGCCCTGTCTGTTCCTGAAAGGTGAGCCTCTCTCCAAACATCTGTCTTCAGCCTAAAGCTCCTCTGTTTGCAACCTAGTTAGCTGATTTGGCCCAACCCATCTCTCACAGAGTTAGTGTGTGGAGCTCACCCCAGCACAGATAGGAAGAAAGGAACAATTAAGGCAGGAAGAAGAACATACAGAAATGCCATATTGAACCTGATTTCTGACCCTGATTTTTGTTAACTTGTTAAGTTTACAAAATGGAAAGCAAACATCATTTCCGTCCATCAAGTTTTATTTTCTTCATTTTGCTATATTTCCCACAGCAAAAGCACTTGACCAGTTGCTCCCAGGTCATTCTCCATAGGAGCCACTTCACTTTGAAACTCTCTCCCCAACTTTGTTCATAGGAGCCTGAATGGTTAGGACCAGGGCTGTCCTTGGGGGGGGCGAACGGGACAATTGCCCCGGGCCCCCCGGTTATGTGGGCCCGGTGCTGTCCTGCTCCTAGTGGAGCAATGCGGGGCCCACACCGCAGCTCCCCTGCATGGCCAGGCTTCACCCTGCCCTGCCACTGAGCCGAAGGCAGGGGGGTGGGGTGGGAGGCTTCTCCAGCCTCTGGCCCTGGGCCGGCCTGCCCGGCCCCCAGGGTGGAGCAGGCCAGCCCACGGGTGGGGCAGTTAATCAGGGCCCAGCCTCCCTTGGCCGGCCGGCCTGCTTCACATGGCCGGCCAGGCCCGGAGCCGGCTGCAGTTGGTGACATGGCCTCGGCTGGGGCTGGCTTCCAGTGGCGGCAGCCTGGGGTCCCAGCTGGGGCCGGCTCGTGGCCGCAGCCAAGGCCTCCAGGCCGCACCACCTCCAGGAGCCGAGACCGGGCTGCTCCTGCCCCTGGGCCTGCTGCTCTGCCCTGGGGGCAGGGAGGGCTGGTCTAGAGGCTGGCCAAAGCGCGGCCTGGTGGGGTGCTGCTGGGGTCCCCAGCCACGGCCGGCTCCCCCAGGGCCAGCTCCCGGCAGCAGCCTTGGGGCCACGGCCATGGCCAGCTGCCGCTGGGAGCGGGGCTTCGGCTTGCCGGGGTCCCCGGGGCGGAGCGGGATGACCTGGTCCGCCCTTCCCCCCTCCAGCATGGGCTAGGGTGGGCCCACCCTGGGCCCACCCTAGGCCAATTGGCCCTGGGCCTCGCTCCCCCCTAGAGACGGCCCTGCTTAGGACATACCCATTTCTTTAGTGGCATTCCTGGAAAGGTGGATGTTGCTTTAAACTTCATTTTGAGGGTACAGTCTAGTGGTAGACGTTTTTCCCCTCTGAAACGTATACAGCAGAAGTCCATGTTGAAAATGAAGACTTGTAGTTAAGCCACTGCTTCTATGGTGATTTGTGATTTTTCGATAAAAGCTGAAAGCACCTAGCATCTGTTGTTTCGTGTTGTAGTTTAAATAAATAGAACTAAATATTTTGCCTTCATAAATGAAACCAGCATATCTGTCTCATGTTCCCTTCTTTGTTCACATACCAGCATCTTAGATCTCGTAACAGGAATGAGTCAATAGTTTCCTCACCTTTTCTTTCTGGATCTCTTTTTGCTCCAGCTATAGCGAATATATTGGACACAAAATTTCAAGAGGATAAGACAAAATGATGCATGGTATAATATAGGGAACGACGAGATAATTTGAGAGCATCGATATGCCAGTCATGAAAAGGGAAGTTGTTTGGTTTCCAGCTGTGTGAAAAACAGGTCACTCAAGAACACCCCAAAGAATCTAATATATAGCCATATGCTATGGGACAAGAATAGATGTTTGAGTCACTTATGCTTGGTTGTATTCCTTATGTCTTTAATGGCTCATCAGGTAACTCCCTGGGACCATTGTCCTGGCACATTCCTAAACATTAAGGACACAATGATTTTAACATAAGTTAAAGTATGGATATAACACCAAATTTTAACTTCTAATCGCAATAGAATTCCTAGACATAAACTATATAATCATTCCCAGCAAATTACTACCTTTCTATTGATACCAAACATGACATAGTTCCTATGGCTTATAGCATTTATGAGAGATCCATTGAAAATAATATAATAAATGCTTCCCTAAATCCAGACAGCGTCACACCCTGCCCACATGCCTTGCCAGGGTCCCTGTCCCCCTTTGCCCCATTGCACACGAGGGGTGCCCCCCTGCCACGATGGACCTACCCAAGGTCCCCCTAGTCCCACAAAGTCGACCTAGAGCATCCAGTGTGGACGCTCTAGGTCGACTTTGTAAGTTCCCCTTTAAGTCGAATTTAATTTTAAGTGTAGACACACTAAGTCAACTTAGTTAAAGTCGACTTAAAAGTGCAAGTGTAGACATAGCCTCAGAGAGGGTTCTCCAGACAGTCAGACAACGTGAAATAGTGGAAGATAGTGATCGTTTGGCAATCAGAGTCTTGAATAAAAATGAAGTCACCAAAGATTAAAATACAATTCAGTGGAGTGAAAAAGTATGCACGTAGGTGTGGAGAAGCCCCTCAAAAAGTGGACCTTTCTGTACCTTGGGTATGGCTAATGCCAGAATAAATGATAGGCTGTCAGGAATTCAACTGGCTCTGGGTGTGGTCACCCAAAAATCCAATGAGCTCAGTTGGGCTCAATAACCCCCCATAAAAGCCCATAAAGTGACTGTGTGGCCTGGTTGGACAGATGGCCCAAAAGATCCCTACTTAAGCCTGATAGCAACAGCAGTGTAAGTGCTACTCAGTGTGTTCCACACCTGCAGCTACACCACATCTACTTCTTGTCCAGTCCTAACTCCACTCCTTGCCTGCTCTGCTCCACCCCTAGTCCCTGCCTGCTTCTGAACCCCTGATTCTTTTCTCCAACAATTGCATTTCTTCCTGACTGCACCTCCAGTTCTGTTCCAACCACCACGTCACACTGCTTATGCCATGGTGTGTGACATAGGCTAACACGCTGTGCTCCGTAACTACATCTTAGATCATTACTTTACCCACAGGAAACTGTAAGATGAGAAATAGCCCATTAGCTTTCATTCCACTGCGCTGGGACCACACATAATTCATGGATATTAAATAAATTGGCAGCAATAGTAGGTGGCTGATGTCACTAGAAATCACAGTATAATGTTGAAATGACTCTACCAAAAACTTCTGTACCATCCCCATTCCCTCTTCACTTGCTCGCTTTGTCACCAGTAAACACATAGGCGGTCTTCACAGGTGGGCAGGTAAGGCACTTGCCCAGGGCCCCGTGGGGGGGGGGCAGGGGGCCTGCACCACGGCTGGAGCCCATGATAGGGTCTGATGGGGGGGGCGGTGGTGGGGTGGTGAGGCCCGGGGGGATCAGCGGGGGGCCTGTAGAGCCCATGATGTAGCCCCAGAACCCAGAGGTGCCCGTGGTGGGGCCAGCAAGACCTGGAGAGGTGGGGGCGGGAGGAGCCCACAGTGAGGCTGGCAGAGGAACCCACGCAAAACTGGCAGGGGAGGGGCGTGGCATTATCATCAGGGCGACCATGGCAAGGCCAGCAGGGGCCCACAGAGAGGCTGGGGTGTGGAGGGGTCATCCTTGACTTTTACCCAGGGTCCCAGAATGCCTAAGACCACCCCTGAATAAACATCATAATAGAGAGATACTTTATGGAAAGCAACATCAAAAATACAGCGCACACCCTTTTACTGCTCTTTCCTCTCTGTGTGAGACCTAGGGATTCTGTACATAAAAAGGAAATATAAATAGATAATTGGTAAAACTGCTAATTACGGAGGTTGGCAGAAGCAAGCGTAATAAAAAGTGTACCACTAACTGGCATGGGGTGGGAGTTGGCTTTTAGTGCTGTAGTAAATAATGTGTATTTTAAGCACTCTTTAAGTCTCTTTTTTGAGGGCCTCGCTTTTCGGGTGGTTCCTCAGACCTTCAGCTGCAGTTTGATTCAGAATACTACAATGCAAATAAACCTATAAAGTCCACCTTTTCTTCATACTTCCACCTGTCTCCTTCTCATCTTCCTTCCTATTCCTCCATCTTATTTTAAATGTTTCCCCAAGTGTTCCATTTTGCCCACTTTCCTGACTCTTTCCATTATAGAACAACCACTAAACCCCCGATTCTCTAAAGAATCGCAAATTGAAGAATGGTAATCACACGCAGGGGCGTTGCTGGATAGAAAAAAGATCTGGGGCTGTGGCCCTCCAGCCCACTCCCTGCTAGCTTCCGCCCCCCAGCTAGGCCACACCCCCAGGCCACACCCCCACCCAGTCCCCCCACCATGACCCAGCCCCCACCAAGTCTCCTTGTCCCCATGCGCCCTTCGCCTCTCCCCAGGCCTCTAACTCCATCCATCCCTCCCCAGCCCCCCATCCTGACCCCTTGCTTGATGGACTCACGAGTCTGGACCCCTCCATTCCCACCCCCGGTCTCCGTGTTCCCCCCTTACCTTAACCCCTGATACAAAGGCCCGGGACCGGCCTGCGGCGGCGGAGCAGGACAGCCGGATCAGGCCATGCTGCCGGCCACCACGCTCTGCTCCCGCCACCGCCGCACGCCGGCCCCTCGGGCCTCATCCTGCCCCTCTGCTGCTGCACGCCGGCCCCTCGGGCCTGATCCTGCCCCTATTCCGCTGCACGCCGGCCCCTCAGGCCTGATTCTGCCCCGCTGCACACCGGCCCCTCGGGCCTGATTCTGCCCCACTGCACACCAGCCCCTCGGGCCTGATTCTGCCCCTCTGCTCCCGCCGCCGCATGCCAGTCCCTTAGGCCTGATCCTGCCCCTCTGCCACCACCATCACGGGCAGGCAGCATGGCCAGATCAGGCCTGGAGCCTCTTTCCCGGCTCCTCTGTCCCCCTGCCCCGTGCTCCTTTCC